>JAQQTO010000063.1:131257500-131857500 GCA_029884595.1 Ormosia semicastrata | reverse complement strand
CATATGTTCTTAATTTTTCCCCCAGAGAAATAGAGTAACTTGGTGTGTTAATTTTTATCATTAAAATTTTAAATTATGATGTACCAAAAATTTTAAATTATACATTATTTTATCAAAAGTATTTTACATAAATTTATGTACAATTCAATAACTTTATACAATTTATTATCAGTATTTTTTTTGGGTAGTGGTACAATCTTTATTGATTTTTATTTTATTAAATGGTTTTCTATTAAGCACGAATACGTTATTTTTTAGATGTATTTGTGTATCGGATACATATTTATGTCAAATACATGAAGATGTACATACGACACATGTGTCTTGTGTATTTAAATGTGTCTAATTAAAAAGATTATTTTTTTCATCTTAGACACGGTTTGGACACGCTTAAACATATCTAAGGTACGGTTTGGATACAACCTATTAATATTTAAAAAAAAATTCATAACTAACGTCTAATTAACAAGTTCGTAACTCACTCAACCTCAATCACATGACTGACGTTCTAAGTCACTATTTTCACATACTAGTATTTTAAATTTTATCTTTTCACACACTACTATTAGACTTTTAAATTTTATTTTTTTGACATACAACTATTTTTATTTGTTCTTTCTACCTTTACTGGTATTAAGTCGTCCATTTCATCGTTACTGAAACTTGTTTTAGACTACTATTTTCTCTAATTAACTTTTTTAATACAAATGTCACATACATGATTATTAGTTTTATTAAAAGAAGTTAATTTAAGAAATTTTTAAAAAATATCATTAAAAATTATGTTTCATATTTTTGAAATAGAGTTATTAAGTAACAAATATTAATATATATAACATATATTAAAATATTATAAATTTTTAAATTTATAAAAATAATATTAATAAATTATAATTTTTTTAAATTTTATAATTATATATATACATAAATTAAAATTTTTAATTTATTTTAATATTAATATTAATATATATATATATATATATATATATGTCTATATATATATATATATATATATATGTACTTTATATGATTTTGATTTTCATAATATTGTCATTCGATCTTGTCACATTGTTGTATATTAAAAATCACCTACTGGTGGTAGGAAGAGTAGAAAATTTTCGAGTTTGTTAAATATGTGATAATATTGAAAAGAATTTACATTTTAGTATTTGATTATATTAAAAAAATATTTTCTCATCGAAATATATTATTAAAAAAAATAAATTGTATATTAAAATCTTACTTTTGTCGCAAACTCCCACGGAATGAATGAGAAGCATGTAGCAGATTAGCAGAGGACAAATCTCACACCCATATCTTCCATCCCAATACTTCGAACTTGGAGAGCACCAAGTGCAACCAAGAACCCTCACATTTGTTCAGAAAGTGCAACCAATCCAACGGTCAACAATCCATCAGAAGTTGCATGCAGCAATAGCAGCATGAACACCACTTTTCAGTTCACACCCTTTCCTTATGATTATTATTATATATTTTTTCTCTCCTCTCTTTGATTCCTGGCCTGTCCACTTCACTGCAACTTTTGTCACCCCTCTCTTTGGCTGGTGGAAAACACAAACATTCAGACACAAACATTGAACGTTACAGAAGCTGGTAAAAACAGTCTTCACCACAGGAATTTGAGTTCAAAAATTAACTGAGCTTCTTGTTCTTAAATCCTCAACCATTTTCATCCACTAACTGAAAATGGGGTGTTCGGTACTTGTTATTCTTCTCTTCTCTTTCCTGGTTTTGCTCTTGAAACCAACATGGGTGTGTGGGAATGCTGAGCTTAGAGCACTCATGGACTTGAAAGCCACTTTGGATCCTGAAAGCCATTATCTTTCCTCATGGACTATGAGTGGCAACCCATGTGATGGTTCCTTTGAAGGATTGGCTTGCAATGAGAAGGGTCAGGTGGCAAACGTTTCTTTGCAAGGAAAAGGCCTCTCTGGCAAGCTATCACCAGCCATTGCTGGTCTCAAGCACTTGACAGGACTCTACTTGCATTACAACTCTTTGTATGGAGAGATACCTAAAGAAGTTGCAAACTTGACTGAGCTAAGTGATTTGTATTTGAATGTGAATCATCTGTCTGGGGAAATCCCTCCTGAGATTGGCAAGATGGGGAACCTGCAGGGTAAAGGGTTCTGTTTTTGTTGACAAGTTTGAAACTTTTAGTGTTCTGCATCTTTATGTTGCTTCAAATGGTCCCTTATTGAAAGCTTGTTTCTTTTTTGTGCATTTAAGTGATGTTTGGTTATGGGTTTTACTGAAAGATTTGAGCTTGATTTTGTTCATTTGTTGTACCATTAAGTTTCATGTCCTGTGATTGACTTTCCATTACTTTTTTTCCCCTCAAAAGGTTGGTTCTCATGCTCTCTAATTCCAAAATAGTTAATTCATGAGAAGGAAAAAGAAATTATAGCGGTTAATACTTTTGTACTCCTTGGTAGTTAACATGTTTTTAAAGAAATCTGCTTTAGAAGACACTTTATGCAACTATAAATACGATTTTGAGCAACCTGATGTCTTCTGGTTTAATTTCAAGAGGTAGGTGTCAACTAGGGAATGAAGGGGTAGCAGTATGAACTCTATTTAATGGTTTTTTCTTGAAATATTTTACTTTTTATTTCTGGATAAATGAAGATTTAATTCATTGAAAGGCTACAATACAGTCAAAATTCCTACAATTTACAAATGTACACCAAAAATCCATACATATTGCTATAGACAACAATCACTTTTAACTCTATTGACTGTTACTAGCCTTCTCTCTATTTAGTATTCGTTATTTAGCTTTCCATAGAAATAATGTTTGATCGGCAGTTCAAATTTGGAAGTGTGCTTATTTTGCCTTTTTTACTTGCTTTGTAGTTTTGCAGCTTTGTTATAATCAGTTGACAGGAAGCATACCTACACAGCTTGGTGATTTGAAAAAGCTTAGTGTTCTTGCTCTGCAGTCAAACCAGTTAACTGGAGCTATCCCTGCTAGTCTTGGTGATTTGGGAATGTTGATGAGGCTAGATTTGAGCTCTAATAATCTCTTTGGTTCCATTCCCACTAGACTAGCTGGTGTTCCTTTACTGCAAGTTCTGGATGTTCACAACAATACTCTCACTGGGAATGTACCTCCTGGTAATAATAAATGATGCTACTGCTTAGATTTTATTATAATGGTTCTGTCCATTTCTTCATTAATATGTTTTTATTCGTCAGAAAATGATCAATCTAAAGTATGTTTATTTGCTTTCCTTGGTTAAATGAAGCTCTGAAGAGACTAGATGATGGATTTGTGTATGAACACAATTCGGGGTTATGTGGAGTTGGGTTTTCATCCTTGAAAGCTTGCGATGCTTTGGATCATGTCAATTCCACCAGACCTGAACCTTATGGAGCAGGAGTTGATGGCCTAACAAGAGATATCCCAGAAACTGCAAATGTAAAGTTGCCTTGCAATGGAATTCAGTGCCAAAATTCATTAAAATCCAAACAAGCAACATCTATTAGAATTGGCATAATTCTGATTTCAATTGCAATATCAGCATTTGGTATTCTGACCTTTGCACTGTATCGAAGACGGAAACAAAGACTTGGAAATGCTTTTGATATCTCTGAAAGCCGTTTAAGTACTGATCAAGCCAAGGGTATATACAGGAAAAAAGGATCTCCTTTGGTCAGCCTTGAGTACTCTAATGGATGGGACCCTTTGGCTGATAGCAGGAATTTCAATGGGGATAGACAAGATATGTTCCAGAATTTCAGGTTCAACTTGGAAGAAGTGGAGTCAGCTACTCAGTATTTCTCAGAGTTGAATTTGTTGGGTAAGAGTAACTTTAGTGCAACATATAAAGGAGTTTTAAGAGATGGGTCTGTTGTTGCTGTTAAGAGCATAAGTAAAACTAGTTGCAAATCAGATGAAGCTGAATTTTTGAAGGGATTGAACATTTTGACCTCACTGAGAAATGAGAATTTAGTGAGGTTGAGAGGATTTTGTTGTTCAAGGGGACGAGGTGAATGCTTCCTGATTTATGATTTTGTTTCTAATGGAAATCTGTCGCACTACCTTGATGTGAAGGAAGGTGATAGGGAAGTCCTTGAATGGTCAACTAGAGTTTCTATTGTGAAAGGGATTGCTAAAGGTTACTCTTCTATCCTGCCCTTTATTAAAATTATTTACTTTCCAATAATTTGAGACTTGAGCTATTTTTGAGAGAGAATTTAATTTTGATACACTTTAGTGTAAAACAAACAATTTTATATTGTCATCCAGTGATGTGTTGGCTCATCATTTAATGAGTTTAACTTCTAATGTAAGTTTTAATTCATTAAATGATGTATCAACACATAATTGGATGACGGTGTAAATTTTTTTTATATTGACAATGCATCAAAATTAAACTCTTTGGAGATATTCTAAGATATAAACCATCATCTTTTTAAGGAAAAGGCAGTGATTTGTAAATAACTGAGAGCATGTCTCTTCTCACTACTGCTCTTAAATGCTTCAAGAGATGTCAACGATGCCTTTACTTATTATATATTATATATAAGCATATAGTTGGTTTCCCTTTTTTACTCTAGGCAACAAATCCCTGGCCTCACTGTAGAATAAATTTCCTTAAACTGTGTTTTAGTTAATTTGCATTCGTTTTGATAAAGTGGTCATTTTATTACTGAATATAAGTAGAAGTGAATCAAGTGATACATTCTTATGGTTTCAAATCTTTATGTATATACTGAACCTTGTTTTCTTAATCAGGTATAGCATATTTACATGCATACAAAGCAAACAAACCCGCCCTTGTTCACCAAAACATCTCAACTGAGAAAGTGCTCATTGATCAACGGTACAACCCATTGCTTTCAGATTCTGGCCTGTACAAGCTTCTCACTAATGATATTGTCTTCTCTGCACTAAAGGCTAGTGCAGCAAAGGGTTACCTGGCTCCTGAATACACCACTACCGGCTGGTTCACAGAGAAAAGTGATGTTTATGCTTTTGGGGTGCTTCTTTTCCAGATCCTTACAGGGAAGCAGAAGATCACTACCTCAATGCGCCTTGCCGCAGAATCCTTAAGATTCCAAGAATTTATTGACCCAAATCTGCATGGCAAATTCTTTGAATATGAGGCAGCTAAACTTGCAAAAATGGCTTTACTTTGCTCCCATGACTCTCCTTTTGAGAGACCAACCATGGAAGCCATTGTTCAAGAACTGGGCAATTGTAGTAGCTGTCTCTGATTTCAGTGACTCAATTACTTCAATTATCATCACCACACCACAGTTTTCTATTGTTTGGCAACTGGCTAGTGAAATCACTAGTTAGTTAGTGCTGACTGCTCAATGGTGGTGACCTTGTAAGGCTTGACATTGTTCTGTGTCCTTAACCAAGGACTAGCTTTTCTGTGAATGTCTTGGACAATAGGTTGTAGCCTAGGTTAAGGATCTTATTGGTCATTTCTTCTTTCTAATCATCTGCCATTTTGTTCAATTTTTTTTATTTATTTGGTTTTGTTCTGTCTTGTTTTGTCTTTTGGTTAAAATGGTGAATGCCTCTTATTTTCAGTCTTCCTTTTCCAACCAATGACAAACCATAAAAGCAATCTCTCCATCAATGGAAGTGCACGTCATGAATCACATGCCCTAGTCCTACAATGCTTTTTGCACTTATCTGCACTTTGTGCAGCCCCCTCCTTTAGGTTGTGGGAGGCTGATTCAGAATGATTTGTTTGGGGCTTCTATGCTTCCCAGTGTTGCTTTCTAGTTATGGGGCTTAGCCCCTCTTGTCATATACGTCACTATTTAGTGACAGATTATATGACAGGTAAACATAAACCTGTTAAAACGTTCTTTTCATAATCATATTGTATAACGTTTTGAATTATGTTACTCATTCACTGATATCAACATTACCTTATATTTATGTAGTTTTTTTTTCATTTGATAATAATTAGTTTTATCTCCATTCTTTTCTTAATTATACTTGGATTTTACTACCTGACATGTGAAGATGTAGGAAGCATTTTCTATAATGTTTTACACTAAGAAGTATGAATATAAATATGAGATACGGATATAATATGATATAAATATATTTGTACGTTAAAAATTTAGAAAATAATTAAAATATATATAAATAAAAAATATTTAAAAATATTAATGTATTTGATATGACATATATCGTTGATATGACAATAATTTTAAAATATTGGTATTATAAAAGTTTTACATTGAAAGATTATTGATAATTTTTATTTAAAGAAAAAAATATCAAATTTAATTTTTTAGAAAAAGAAATGTATACATACTCAGAATTTTAGGATGATGGCAAGTAATTACAATAAACTAAATTCTAAATCTTTGAATAATATTGTGATGGTAACATGTGATTATTAATATACTTAGGATTTTTTTAATAATAATTTGAGTTTAATTGACGGATTTAAAAATTAAAGTGACTAATTAACTTTAATAGTCTAAATTTTTTTTAAAAGTATATACAAAATTTCCCTTAATTTTCACCAGATGATTGCTGTTGTTAGTTGTTACCAGCTTACCCGTAAACATGAAGGGCCATTTACAGGTGTTGGATCCAACTCCCAAGCCATGCTGTGAAGGTTTATAATTACAAGTTTCTTTTTGGTACATATACTACTGTAACAAATGATATTTGGAGTCACGGAAACCCCTATGCCGGCAAAAGCACGCCTTAGTAGGTTGTTGAATTCATGATTCACTAGAATAAAGTCTTGTACTTCTTAAAGGGTTACACTCATATTCTTCATGTCACTCATACTATGTCTATGTAAAATAGTATATAATAGTTAATTTCTTTTAATTTTTTTTTATAAATGTTGTAGGTTTCTCACATCTCTCTAGACTATTATTATCTGACTTCTTATGCTGCATAAAATCTCCATTGATAAAGAAATGAGGTCTAAAGACAACAATGGTCAATGACAACGGATAATAAAGAAACAGCACAACCGCAGCAGTAGTCTAAAGTAAAACGCAACATGACAATCCACTATCATTCAGTGAAAATATGTACATAGAATTAATACTAAAAGTAGGCATGCTTTCACCTTAGCCTCAGTAATTAGGTATATATTGATAAACATTGTGACAAAAGTGTATAATTTTGAATTTTTGATAAATAAAGTAGTTGTTTTCATTTCAGAAAACTTCAAATTTTAAAGTCAGTTTGGTATGGAGTATAAATGAGGGTAAAAAAATAAATTCATGGATCAGTTTTCTATTCAATTTTATTAATAAAACTTATCCATTAATTTATCACATTCATTTCTACTCTCATACCAAACTGTAACCTTAATAGAAAACTTTAAATTTTGGTGTCACATTGTCCATTTGTCCTTCCTTTGTAGATTCTGCCTAATACTGTCATTTGGCCAAAGAGAAATGAATATTGAAGTTATATATTTTTTTTGAAAAATATTTATCTCACCACACTTTTTTTTATCACACTTTTTATCACTTTTTTTTTTATAGTTGTGATTAAGTGAGAGAAATTGATGAGAAAAAAGTAATATAATTAATGATATAAGAAGTAGTATAAAAAGTAATGTAAGAAAAATATGAGAATATCATTGTTTTTTTTTTTTTGGGATGTTTATATATCTTACAATATTGTTATTCTTACATCCAAATCTCTACACTTATTCCTTACACTTACTTGATTTGGAAAGAAAAAAAATTAACTAATCTTGTTTTTCTCCTCTTTTTCTCTCTCTTTCTTTTCTAAAAGTAGTAGATGTATAAATAAGTGTAGAAATTTAAGTGTAGGAATAATATTACTGTATATCTTATGGAAGGAGATTCTGCCACTTTAAGATCAACTCTGAGGATAGGAAATCACACATGTGGTATAAACACTCATGTATGATTAGCTTTTTACCTCTAGGTTGGGAATGTGGTCGTCATATCTTAAGAGTTATGAGTTAAGAAACATGGAGGCATAATAGAAGAGACCATAGTTGTACTCCATTTTGGTTTGCGTGGACTAGGGAGGGTGGCTGTTCGAATATATTGGGTAGTTGGGCTCATAAGCTTGTGGTTGATGGATCTTCGTCTGGTCTTGACAGTTGTCCATTGGGTCCATACACCATATTGTACTGTGTTATATAATCATCCAACAGGCCTATTAGATGTTCTCACAGTGATCCAAGAATTAGTTAAGCAGACGCCAGCCCAATCTCTTGATGTGTGCCCATTTCCTCTAAAAATCTTTATAAAAAATAAAAATGCTACTTATGTAATTGAATGGAGAAGTGTTATTTACCATTAATATAAAAAGAAAAAAAATACTAGATTTATGATGTTTAAAGAGACAAAAAAGAAATAACAAGAGTGTTAATTAATTGGATTGCATGAGAATTTGTATTTAAAAACTTTTTGCTACCATTTTTTTTTGAAAAAACGAGTAAGTTTAGGGAAGGAGAAGCCTTATTTCAAGTGAAAAGGACTTACAATAATACTTACATATGACATATCAATGAAGAATTAAGAATAAGAATTAAACCCAAAATATTTGAGTCAATGCAATTTGATCTACTAGTTGAGTTCACAAGGGGTAGGTCCTCCTAACTTCCAAAATTTTCCTCCTATATACTTATTATTTATGTTGGTGGTTCCCCCAAACATTACACAATTCTCATATTGTAAGTATGCATCCTATGTTTGGAAGTCCATCCGCAAAGCTGTAGAACAATTGCAACATGGGTTCTATTTCCGTATTGGTAATGGTGAGCTCTCCTTCTGGTTTGACCAATGGTTCCTTCAAGGACCTTTATGTGAGCTACTTCCTTATGTCCATATTGCTGACTCTAAACTTAAATCTGTTATAGCTGAGCTTCATGCTATGCAGTGGGGTCTCCAGTTGGTTTGGGAGGAAGGTTATAGGCGGGTGATATGCGAAACTAACTCAGCAGAGGTTATTCACTTGGTGTCCAGTGCTCCAGCTGCTGCTGGTCATGTGTATGCTTCTGTGTTGTTGGAAATTTTTAGGCTGCAGGAGTTGCCATGGGACGTGCAGCTGCTCCATACCTTGCGTGAAGTTAACATGTGTGCTGCTGACTTTATGGCAAAGGAAGGAGCAAAGGGTGATTCCAGTTGGGTGCTTCATCGATCAGCCCCTGCGGGCCTCAGCTTGTGTCTGCTGGCTGATGCTATGGGCATCTCTTTCATTCGATTCTAGTGTTCTTTCCTTTTTCTCTTTTATTAGCTGTTCTATTAAAAAAAAAGAAGAATGGAGAAGTGAAATTTACCATTAATATAAAAAGAAAAATACTAGATTTATGATCTTTAAAGTGACAAAAAAGAAATAATTAGTGTGTAAAATAATTGGATTGGATGAGAGTTTGTGTTGAAAAACGTTTTGCTACGTTTTCTGAAAAAAAAAATTAGGGGAGAAGAGGTCTTATTTCAAAATCGGAACATGCCAGTCTCATTGAGGACTTACAATGATACCTATAAATGACATATACCAATAAGAACTGAACCCAAAACATGCTAGAGTCACAATGAGGACTTACAATGGTACATATAAATGATATATACCAATAAAAATTGAATCCAAAACATTTAAGTCAACTCAATTTGGTCCTACCAGTTGAGTCCAGAAGCGAATGGAAGAGAGACCACCGCCAACTTCCAAACTTTTTCCTATATATACTTATTATTTAAGTTGGTGGTTCTCCCAAAGCACAATTCTCATTTTGTACACTTATATTATGAGATAATGTTATTTTAAAGTGAGTTTTCTTCTAAAATAAATAAGTAAGAGTGTATTTACTCTTGATTTGATAAAATCTATAAAAATCTTAACTCACTAAATGATCTAAAGGTATATATACCCTTACTTATTCACTTTAGATGAACTTTTTTTTTTTATAAAACAAAACTTGACTCCAACGATGGGGAGAGAGAACTCCCTCCAACTACATTTAATCTGTTGTCATGTATCTATTAACTCAATTAAATGAAATTAAATAGAGTTAGAAATAACACATGGTAACAGTTTAAATGGGATTGGAGGGAGTTCCCTCCTCGTAGAGTTGGATCTAAGTTTTGCTCTTTCCTATATTTTATGATACTTAGATTTTCTTTAACTTAAATATATAGTCTATAGTCTTGGCCCTCTAGAATTAAAATCTTGGCTTCGTGCTTGGTTGAGTCAATCTTGATTTGCAGATTTTGTTACTTCACATGAATAATCAAATGGTATAAGAAGGGATGTGAGTTTTTCTACCTATGAAGAGTTGTTTATATGACATTTCTTTCCCTTCTTATGTAAAGCAGAAGGCTATTTTTTTCTTAGAAAACAAAAACTCTAAGGAACCCCAAAAAATTTTCAATTTTACTTGGTCTCCATTCAGTTTAATTTTATAGAGTTGATATTGTAAGAGTTATAATTCTTAATGAATCCAGAGCACTGTAACTTGGGATAGAGAACTTGCACCTTTCCATTTTACATACCTAAATCAACTAGTGAAAATTTTTTAAAATGCATAACCAATTTACGTATGCTTACACACGTGTAAACGCGTGCATGCGCGCGCACACAGCGTTACTACAGATCAGCATGAACTAGTTGTGGTGACTTGTGACCTGGAATACTGCAGACTAGCAAGTAGCAACAACTTATAATTTTGTACAGCACAATAATATATTGAGCAATTGTTGTAATTTCTAAGGACACACCTCACAGGATCACATGTTAATAGAGGCAGTGATTCCCTAAACATGCAGGCATCAATTAGCTGTTGTTGAGTGCTAATTAAATTGTTATGCTGATGAATAATTATTACACTCCTGCCTGATACAATAGTGAGAGATTCTTAGGTGCTCATTAAATGTGTGACACATCAGCTATAACATTAAAAATGTAGTTAAAGTGAGAGACACTGATGACTCACAAAGCTTGTGTAGTAAATATTCAATTGTCTCTTGCTAAATATTCAATTGTCTCTTGCTCCGGGATCATCTAAGAATTTCTCTACTATAGTACACCTATCCATGCAACCAGCATTACATCAAGGTTTTTGCTGTAATTTGCAGAGACAAAACCACAAGCCCCACGTTAGAGCAGGTAGCAGCACCGGAGGGTGGTTTTAATTATAATTAATATAGCGCAAAACAATGAGCTTAAGGTACTCTTATTGTTGTATGTACAGCCTGTTGTCTGTACCTGGCTGCTAGGGGCTGTTTTGGGTGTTTCTTTCTCATGGATGCTCTGTGCCTTTAGCTTTAACAATAATCAAGTGGAACTCAATAAATGCTCAAATTTTGTCATTAGGGGAAGGCTGGAAGGGGGTGGGAAAGAAGTTCAATTCTGAATTTGAGTCAGTAAAACTTCTGTCTTTATTCAGTAAACAGAAAGGCTAATCTTGCAGAAACTTTACAGAATAAATTAGTCAAATTTTGGTAGGGCAAGTAAACTAGGATAAGAAGCTGACATAGCATGAAATGCCAAGCCAATCTAGATAAGATAACTTCAGTAAATTCTTGGGATGACTGGCACTGCTTTTTTAATGATATTTTATTTTTTAATTATATAGCTTTATGCTACAAAGGCCTAACTCAAGTGGTAAGTGGTAAAGCTATGCCTTTCCACTTTCTTTCTGGGTATTTTACTCCAAATCCAATAAAAAAAGAGAGTTCTTTTCTAAGACTTACATGTACATTTGTAACTTGGAAAAACTTTTGGCAAAGGTATTTTGTTGTGGCCCTTTCATGTGTTACAAAGAGGACAAGGACAACATAATGGTTGCATTTTGATCACTCTTCATTAGAACATAAGCAAAACATAACGAATCTTTCAAACCAATTTATCTAATATATGTTTATAATTAGATATATACATTCAAAATAAGACAACCTCATAGGTGAGCAAAATTTAATACTCCATTTTACTAAAGAAATAAATGGAGAAGTAGCATCCTATTCTTGTTTGCATCTACATGATTAAGCTTGAATCACTTTCCCTTGTGGAAATCTGATCCTGTACACATGTTCTTCGCCAGTGCATTTATCGACCCTGACAACCCAACGGCTTCTGATCTTCCCCATTCTAGAACCATATTTTGGACTAGTGTTAGTTGCTCCAAATCTAGTCACCAGCAGCCCTTCTCCTATAGGCAGCAACTGAGTTTTTGATTCACAAGACCTCCAAGACCCTCTGCTGCTAAATGCATTGTAACCAACAACCACTGTGCCATTTTGCTTGCCACTACCACCTTGGACAGCTTTAAGAATCTGTTCATGGTTCACAAGGTTACAGTCAATGAGCACAAAATCTGCTGTCTCATATTGGTTTGACAGCAGTTCTTGAGCTTCTCCAACCATGAATTGAACTTGACAAGCATCTATTCCCAGGACATTTTTGGAGGCATCTAACTCTTCATGGCCATTGACAATGCAAACAACATGGCCACCAGTTTGATGAGCAGCAGCCACCAAGGCTAAGGTGGTAGAATCTGTTACACCAGCACAGGCCACAACCATTAGTTGTGCATTGTTCCCAGCGGCTAGTGCTGATATGAACTCAGCAACAGCTGGTTCTTTGGCCTTTTGACCCTGAGCAAAAGAAACCAAAATCATATCAGAAAAGATTGTTATGGAAATTTTATAACAAGAGAATTAACATTGAAGAAGCTAGCTAGAAATTTTTTTGATGGGGGGCTTTTTGAGACAATAGAGAATACTCACCATTTTCAAAGTGCTGAGATAAGCCTTTGTGGCATTTTCTGCAGACCAGCAAGCCATTGTTTCAATTGATGTGGTTCTTTTACTTTCTCTAAGGCTTTTCTTGGATGGAAGAGGATCTTCAAAGCTTTGATGATGCAAATGTTGAGTGCATTGGCTTTGGTTCATGCGATTATATATGTAGGAGCAAACAAGGGATATCTCTGGACACGGTGGGTCATGTGTCATTCCAACTGGCTCTGCACAATAGAAAAACATATGATAATGCAAATAATATGTATATACCAAAAAATCAAAACAACTGCTATGTACAACTTGGGTAAGTTTGCTGAAAATGTTCATTATTTAATTGGTAATAAAATTATTCCCTTCTTTGCTAATTTTCATTACATAAGACGAGTTGAATTGGAAGTAAATACAAAATTAGATTTTTTTTTTTTGGGTAAAGAAAAGGACAAGCACACATTTGGATTCTTTTCGCACGGAAATATTTCAAACATGAACAAAGTAGGTGGTATATCTAATGGATTTCATCAATCTTTATGTTGACCAAATGGAACTTAGGTGAGCTTCCAGGATATTGAAATAGCGCATATGAAAAACATATTCAATAACAAGCTAGTCTTATGGATGATTAAAATTAAACAAACAATGTACCAAAAAAGAAAAAACCTTAAACAAAACAAAAACCGAGCGATTACTGCTCACAATTTTTTAACTAATTTTGCTTAAGGTTCCAAATATGTATAGTAGAATTTATATTAAAGGACAATATCTCTTTGGAATTTCATCCAAATTGCTATTTGGGAAATGTGTTAGTAGTTTCCAATTTGGATTTTATTCGTGGACAAGTAGGTAATTAATTGCTTTCTTATTGAAGCTCTCTTGGTGAGTAAGTTTTTGGTTACCTCATATGACAATTCTTATCAATTAAGTCTAAGGTTTATAAAAATGTAAGGATTAATTGCAAGATAATTATGAATTGAGAGTTTTATAAAGGACAAAATTTAAGTAAAGTTCTTTAGGTACTTGTAATGTTTGTTTCTAATAAAAATATAATATGTATATATTTTTTATAATTCATTAATAAAAATTTTGAAAATAATAATTAAATAATTAAAAAATAAAATACATGTCATATTTTTATTAAAAACAAGCACCATAAGTACCTAAAGAACTTTACTTAAATTTTCTTCTTTTATAAATAGTATTTGATGTTATCGAGTAAAAATCGAGTCATTGTTTCACAAGAGGTGTTCTTTGTTTTAAGCTCATAGATTCAGCCTATAGGTTTTTTTTGTTTTGGGTACTGATTGAGCCCATAGTTTTGTTCTTAAATAAACTATTCTTATAAAAAGCTTCAAAACTACCTAAACTTTAATGTGAGACTCTGTGTTATTAATTGTGATCTCTTCAATATTAATTGGTGGTAATTTTAGCAAAACAATCTTCAAGAGTTACATCCAATTTTTCAGATTCTTTAATTTGTATATGATAAATCAATTATCTTATCCTAAGATTTAGTTTTAGTTTATCTAGAATTTAGTTTAATTTAATTTTTAATTTTATCTTTTATTATCTTTAGTTAGATTTATCTTTCATCTTATTTTTAATATCATGTACTCACTTTCTTTATTTAATGAATAATTTGGTCAAACTTTAAATGAGTTTAATTGACATTTCATTCAAAACATCTTTATGATATCTAAGTCTACTATGGGTGACATCTTAACTCAAAAATGACAAACACCTCCTCTACTTTTACCACCTCCATCAATGCTGAAATGTCTACACCTATGAAATGAATTATTGCTCTTATAGCACCTAGAAATTCAGAGATATGTTTGGATCTAATGGCACCGATTTGACAAATTTGTCCGTGCATAATTAACAAGTCATTTCATAGAAGGTATTTCAACTGCTAACTTCATATCCACTACCAAAATTTTTGGTGGCTTTATAAACGAAAAAACTTCAATGCCCCTCGACTTTTGTGACTTTATCGAAGAAACTCTAATGAGCTTTTCTTGATCCTCTCCCCTCATATGTGCATGTCACTTGACAAGAAATTTGATATTATTCTGTCTTGACACATATCCAATCATCTTCTTAAAGATCTTTTGATTTCAATTTGGCTATAGACGTAAAAATCTCGTAAGGTTTGGTTGACATTTCAATGTCTTTCACTTTTATGACCCATCAATTTTTAAGATTCAAACTTAGCCTTTTAACCTTCCCTTTAAAAAAGGTGATAAAAGTAATTATCTTATTTTAAGATTTAGTTTAAATTTACCTAAAATTTAGTTTAATTTAATTTTTAACTTTATCTTTTATTATCTTTAATTAAATTTATCCTTCATTTTATCTTTTATCTTTTGTACTATTTTTTTTATTTAATGAATAATTTGATCAAAATCTAGATGAATTCAACTTATGTTTCATTTAAAACATCTTCAATATGAAATATCAATTGGCCTCCCTTATTCGTGTCTTGACCCAAATGATAGGAGCTTCCTGTCGATAACAAAACAATCATTTAAAAGCATATTCAATATTTAATTGGGCAAATGCAGCATCTACACCACTACATCAACCCCCAAATATTCTTCCGTAGTAGCTGTGATGTCCTACTAGAGAAAGGACAGCCATATGAAACAATCTCAAATATAGAGACGTAATGTAAATTAATTTGTACCTATTAATTTTCTTGGAAGACAAGCTAATTAACAGTGCCCATGTTAGCTGAGATAGTAGCAAAACAATCTTATTAGGCACATATATTATATACACATCCAATGCACGCTAAGCCGTAACATGCACAGTGTTTTGGTAGTACGGATTGTGTGTATATTAATAGCTCTAAACATTGATAACAAAATGAATTAATTTATTTATAAACGTTTATAGAATGAAAAAATGTATACAAATTTTGCACTTTATTATTGTATAACGCATATATTAAGAAGCGTGATGACAATGTCTTCGTGTTTTTTTTTAGGCACCTAGATAAGGAAGAAGGAAAAAATATTTGGATTGAGATCAATCCTAAGATTAACATTGCACTCAAATCTTAAAAACTTGAGTCCCGTGTCTATTGACCTACAAGCTCATTGGCATGTTATTGTGATTTTGAAATGTAGTTAATCAGCTACAACTCGAGTTAATACCTAATTTAAATACAGCGAGCTTTATAACAACTTAGAAAGTTAATTTGTATGCATATAATTGAACCACTTACGTAGCTATCAAATATGCCATGGAAAAATATTAGATTGAAAAAAAAACACAATCTGTATTTATACCAATGATATATTGATATTGTATGTGAATTTATAAAAAATTAATATATACATTTATTAATATTTTTTTATTGTTTGTAAATTGTATACCTAGTACTATTAATTCTATGTTTATAAATAGATGGGAACATCCTAAGCAAAAAATAATATTTAATTCGACATATTATGTATATTACAAAAGATGTCATAAATAAGGATGACTTAAAAAAAAAAATGAGGTTCCTAGTTAAATACTGATTCATGAATTTGTTTACGGGCTCATATATAATTGCAGTATCTCTTATATAAATTAGAAAAACCGCCCTCAATTTTCACATCCAAACTCCAAAGACCAACTTTTTTTGGCCAAAATCTTTAGGTCATTAAAGAAAAGAAAACATACACATGAAAACAAATTATAGAATTGGTAGACCCTAGAGACATGCCAACACCAAACACCCTTCTTTATTCAAAGCTTGCATAATTGTTAGAAGATGAAATTAGCTGGCTATGGTACATTAACAAGTCCTGTTTGATTCTTTCTGCTCTGGGAAAACACAACAGAGATCTAGATCACATCAAATTGCTTCCCCTACCAAGAACATTGATAACAAGGGGGGCAACCCTATGAGTAAATTTTCTGTCTACTGGTCTCTAATTTCTTTGCATTATAAGATACCCATTTGTCTGATTCTGCTGGGGAAGATGCTGAAATTAATTGGTGGACCTCGTGGGGGAGTGTTGAATCCAAATTTCTTCGGTTTTTCTATATATAACTTGCAAAACTCATTTCCCCTTTCTCTGCTAGCTCCAATTGGATTACAAGAATCTAATAGGGAACAAAAAAATGAATGTGAGAACGTGCGGTTCTGAGAGGGTGATGATAGATGGAGGCGAATTCAGCATATATATGTACACTTTATTAAGAATATAGAAATATAAACAAGTTGGGGGTCTACAAATTTTGGTTCGGTGGTTTTTGGGTGCATCCATGGAGGGGAAACGTTCGTATGGATCAGCACACCTCATTTATAAGCAAAGTGTGGTACGTTTTACTGTACCACTATCTTGATGTCTACGAACATAAGATAAACAGTATATAAATTATAAAAGATACTTCGTGTTTTGAATGACTTTCAAAAAATTACATGAATAAGAGTGATAAAAGTAGAGTTGGCAAAAATGAGTTTAACTCGCTGGGTTAACTCGTTAATCCGTTATTTTTTTTGTAAGTTAAGTTTAAGGATTGAATTCATATTTTTTTTTCAACTCGGATAATCAGTCCCGCTTAACCGGAGAGAGCGGGTTGACTCTTTTTTTTTATTTAAAAAATGATAAGTAATACTATAAATAAAAAATTCTTTAATATTACATAATTTATGTTTGAATATTTAATTAGATTATTTTAAAAATTATATTTTAGATATGTGGTTTGTAATTTTTTACTATTATTATTTAATATTTTTTATAATATTTATTAATTTTTTATATAATTTTTTTTTTATTTTTAGGCAGATTTAAACCTGGTTGATTGACCACAACTCATCTATTTTTTTTTTTATTTTATCTTTTATACTGCCATTGGGTGGCCAACCCGCCTTAAAGCGGGGTAGGTTGGCTCTTCCAACCTATTTTTTAAAACGGACCAACCCACCCCAACCCACATTTTAGCGGATTGAGGCGGATCGGGGCGAGTTTGGGCGGGTTGGTCTATTTTGCCAGCTCTAGATAAAAGTGGTTTCTTCCATAATGGTAGTAAGGACAATGGTGCTTGAGGTAAGTACTTGTAAAATGTATTCTAACGCTTAAGTTAAAATGTGTACAAGGTGGATAGAGTGTTTGAAATTATATGCATATATTTGTTATATTGTGTGATATTTATAAGAGCATCTTGATATATAAGAATCATATTTAAATATACATTAAATACTATTAATTATGATAAAAATCTAATAAAATTATTATATCTTATAACTATATCTTATCTATTTATGAGGGATATAAATGATTCCTTTATTTATGAATGATTTTAGTAGAGATTTACTTATCATAAATGAACATATTGACTTATTCAATAACACTAAAAAATATTTGAAATATAACTCTAATAAACCAAGTTGCTCTTAAATTGTTAATCCAAAACTCAGTCCCTATCCATATGATTGTTAGATACATTAACACTAACACTTACGTTAAAACAATACATGCATGCATGTATTTTTGAAATCTTAGTTTTGAGACACGGCGCGACAACAAGCAAGAAAAAAAAAAACACAATTTTTTTGTATTCTTTTTAATTGAATTTCTATGAACGTTTATTTCCTCATGTGTCTCTCTTCATATTCTTATGCATGGGTGAATGTTATAAGATTGAATTGGAGATTTAACGTCAACAATATGATCAATCCACTTTCTTGCTTGGCTGATTTTTCGTTACTTGAGTTAAAGATAATGAAGAGACACAAATAGGAAAAAGGAAATGACAAAGCTAACTCATGGGATCCGTAACTCAAATAGTGACAAAGGTGATGATGTTGTCTCATGTTGGAGGTTTGATGATTTACAACTATTGGAAAAGTTTTGAATTAGGTTGAAGTGTGGTGTTCTTGTTAAGTGATGGAATATAAAGATGTTGAGTATTTTGATTTTTGAAGAATGATTTTAAAGTGTATTTAAGTTTTTACAATTAAAAACCCTAATTTTTAAATTTAAGAAAGAATATGGAGTTGCATATAATTTTAAATAAATTTAATACTAAAATCCTATTTTCAACCCTAAAATTTGACAAAAGTTTCAAACTTAGTCCAAAATTAGATATGTGAGATCCAAATCCCAATTTGCCAAGTAGACACCACATCGGCACTCTCAATTAGTAATTTGGACAATGTTAAATAAAAAAGATGACATTAAAATGGTTTAGTAATGTTTAAAATGAAATTAATTTTTTTTTAAAATTAAGACTAAATTAAAATTTTATCCAGCTGTTAGAAAAAAAAATGGAAGCCAAAACTTATTAATAGAGTAATTGTAAATAGTTAAATGGAGTAAGCTGCAAATTAAAAAGTACAGGAGCAAATGTTAAAAATGAAAAAGAAAAAGTAAATGGGAGCAATCTTCACAATTATTACGAAAGTTGAGGGAATAATTTATATTTATTTTTCTTTTCTTTGACATATCACCACTTCATTGCCCCGTCTAATGTGGTATTCATTGGTAAAAGTATTGGAAATTAATTTTTGTCCAATCCAAATATATTTATTGTATATCTATTATATATTTATATAAGAGAGATGTTAAATTAAATTGTATATTACTTATAATTTTTTTATGAGATATAAAATAAATTTATGAAATAATTAGATAAAAATTAAAATATTTTAATTAGACGAATAACGTTGCTGAAAAATATATAGCAGTAGTGCATTACTGTATTACGTACTTAAATGATAGTATATATTTTTTTATTAAATGTTATGTAAAGTCATGGGCTGTTGGGCTGGAAAACAACATACAAGAAACCAAATGAACTTAATGAATAGTAGGCCATGTGACGGTTGAAGTCATGGCACATTAAGAATGCACTGTCTCACAAGGGACGAGATACAAAAGGAAAATATTATCAATTACCCTACATTTTCACTCAGTTATAAATAATTACTTTAAACATTCACTCAAT
The DNA here is from genome assembly GCA_029884595.1 of Ormosia semicastrata. Lineage (NCBI taxonomy): Eukaryota > Viridiplantae > Streptophyta > Magnoliopsida > Fabales > Fabaceae > Ormosia > Ormosia semicastrata. Next base: position 131,837,820 of record JAQQTO010000063.1, on the reverse strand, counting down.
TACAAATAATTACTCTAAACTTTTAAATTTTTTAATTTAATTCTTAAACTATTCCAATTGTTGTAATTAAACATTCATTCAATTTCAATCAATTGATTAACAAAGCACTATATCACATAAAAGTATGTGAAACATTAATTGATGTAATAAATAAATTATTAATAATTAATGTGTTTGCATATGACTTATCAGAAATTTTTATTACATTACTCTTTTAAAATTGTAATACATTGTACTTATATCATAAAATAAAATATTACTAAATGAAATATAAACAATTACAAACATGCTTAGGATATAAATTCAAAAAATGTTTTAGAATTTCTCGTAATACATTATTCCATTATTAAGCTAATTTAAATTAGACAAACTACGAAAGACTATTGTAAGAATTAGTGTTGTTTAAGAATTAAATTTAAAGATTTGAAAGTTTAGGATAATTATTTATAATTGAGTGAAAGTTTAGAATAATTAAATTTTTTTATTTTTATTTATCCAAGTCAAAAAATAAAAAGAATAAATTTTTTTATGATCTATATTTCTTATTAAAAATATATCTATAATTATATTTTAAAATTGATTTTACCTTGTAATTACATTATCTAAATAAAATTAATTCTTTTAATTAAATTTTAAATATTATTTTTAAATACAAATTAATTATTTCAAAGTCAATTACTTCACCCGATGGTGGTTGGCTAGTAGAATTGTACTGCAATCCATGTGAATTTTTAAATTGTGAAACCGATACTTTTTAAAAAAATTTATCTATCCATTACTTTTTATTTAAAATTTAAGTGAGCAATTGGTCCAAAACAAAAAATGAAAAAGAAATCAATTATTTCAACTTTTAAAATTAATTAATAAAAATCTAAATAAAAAATGTTTTACCTCTTTAACTTATTTATCATCTTGTGCTATTCATGAATTGATTGTAAAAAAATTGTGAAGATTTGAAGGATGTGATGACTGGGTCAAGTCAACAAGTTAAACCTCCTTAAGGATTTAGATAGAAAGATATGACAAGTTAGGTTAAGTTGCAGTCTTGTCTTGTGTTTTTGTGTTGCAAATTTTGGTTTGAGTTGAAGGAGAAGAGAAGAGAGAATGGGTAACACCATGTGCTTCTTGTGTGGGTGCATTCCGCAATCAAACGTTGGCATGGTGGAACAGTGGGGCCGGTTCCACAGGCTGGCCCACCCGGGTTTCCACTTCTTCAACCCCTTCGCCGGAGAATTCCTCGCCGGCGTCCTCTCCACCAGGATCTCCTCCCTCGACGTCCGCATCGAGACCAAAACCAAGGTAAGTAAATGCGAAAATGGTGCTAATTCTAAAATTTTATGATTATTATGATATTGATAGACATAATCTCTTACATTTTTGTTTGGAATGTTTCTAATCGAGCAATTCCAAATTCATTTGTACATGAATCTTTGTGTGTAACTTGTTTTGAAGAATTTGTTCGTTTTGTGTGTAATCATATTTCGTGATTTGTACTAAATCCTACCACTCTTGATAGGTTTTGTAGATTATTTCATTTTTGAATAAATTTATTTTCAATTCTAAGTAAAATCATTCCAAACGCTACTCTGCTTATTAAGGATTGCTTTTATTGTTTCTGCCTTCATCATCTTCTAAACAAATGCTTCTGCTTATTTTATGTTGGAAACTTAACAAGTTTTAGGCTATGTTTGGATTGGCGGAAACTGGAAAGGGATTGAATGGAGGGGAATGGGATGGAATGATATGAATTACCATTGTTTGGATTATTTAAATTAGGATGGGATGGAATGGAGTGGAACTTGATGGAGCTTATTTCATCCAATCCCTCCACTTTTGTTCCCCCCAAATTGGGGGGGGGGGGGGTATGGGACAGAACCAATTTATTGAATCTTTTCTAATTATTGTCATATGTAGCAATTGTGTAGCATAAGTGTGTGTGTTTGTATGTGATTTTCAGTATCAATTGTGAAATAGGAATTGAGAAAGGAACAATATTAAGTGCTGTCGTATGCTGCAGGACAATGTCTTTGTGCAGCTGCTTTGCTCAATTCAATACCGAGTAGTTAAAGAAAATGCTGATGATGCTTTCTATGAGTTGCAAAACCCCAAGGAACAGATCCAGGCTTATGTTTTTGATGGTATGCTATGCTTCATACTTTTCTCAAGTGTTTAGGATTCTTTTGAACACAGTTATTATGAATTACCAGTACCCATTTCTCCTTTTGATGGATTTACCTTTTTCTAACTCTGTGTGGTTCACTGTTTAAGTGACCCGTGCTATTGTACCAAGAATGAATTTGGATGAACTCTTTGAGCAAAAGGGTGAGGTTGCCAAAGCTGTGTTGGAGGAACTTGAAAAGGTAAGTTGCTGCTTTTATTAAATAATTCTACCCATCGTCAATGAAATATATAAGATCTGATAAGTGAAAAGAACTTTGATCATACAAAAATATATACTATGTATTCAATCCAAAACCAAAATATATACCACTGTAAATAATGATAAACTTGACTCTACTTTATTTACTTCCTTATGCTGAACTTTTTGCTGGATAATTTCTCTGCATACCAATATTCCTATCTCCTGAAATTCATGTATCAGGTGATGGGAGAATATGGATATAGCATAGAGCACATACTGATGGTTGATATTATACCTGATGCTTCTGTGCGTAAGGCAATGAATGAGATCAATGCAGGTAATAATACTTTATGTTTTTTAGACTTTTTTGTTTCCCTATGGACATAGTAAGCAGTGACATACACAAGTTTTCTCACTATATACAAATGCATGCATCTCATAGTCGCTTCCTCTGCCTTTCTCATTCCATGGGCTCCCATCCCATGCCCAAGATGAAAGTTGGCCATACAACAGGCAGTCCGCCAAGAAATTTCTATGATCACTGTGGCATTATTATCAACCCATAATAACTTAATCACAAAATGTAAGGGTTGGGTTCTGAAAGATAATTCTGTGAATTAGGGGGCACCTTGATTGTAGTTCTGTAGGATCCTATGGGTATTTTGATGAAAAGATTGCCCTGACATCATTCTCTTTTTTTTTCTTCTTCAAACAAGCAGGTCATGCTTATTATTTCCTTTCTTTTTCCATGTACTTAAATTAAATTGGTTATCAATTTGTGCACAATTTGTTTCTCTTCTAGTTTTTATGCTAGTGAAGCAGTCAATGTTCTGCTTTATTATATTATATCCACTAATGTGGAATGAAAGAATACATATTTAAGAATTGTTTTGAGCCAAAACGTTTATATGATATAAAGTATAAACTATATCTGAAATCACCAAAGCAATTGCTTGTACAGAGCTGGCTTGTTTAAGATTCTGCATTGCATTAATCTTGAAATAGGTTACTGCTGTCACTTGGTGTTTATCCCATCTGCATTCCCTGTATGCAAACTACTCACTGAGGATTGATTTTGCTTTACAGCTCAAAGGATGCAACTTGCTAGTGTATACAAAGGAGAAGCTGAAAAGGTGCTTCAAGTTAAAAAAGCAGAAGCTGAAGCTGAAGCCAAGTATTTGGGTGGGGTTGGTGTGGCCAGGCAGCGGCAAGCTATCACAGATGGCTTGAGAGAGAACATCTTGAATTTCTCTCACAAGGTGGAAGGCACCTCTGCTAAGGAGGTGATGGATCTTATCATGATTACTCAGTACTTTGATACAATCAAAGACCTTGGGAACTCATCAAAGAATACCACAGTTTTTATACCACATGGACCTGGCCATGTTAGGGATATCGGTGACCAGATACGTAATGGACTGATGGAAGCAGCCAGTGCTCAAGTAAATATCGAGTGATTTTGTACATTAGCTTTATCTAAGTATACCTCTCTCTCTCACAAACACACATATAACGGTATTATATGGATATGTAATAAGTTTCTGTTGGATTTTACGGAAGAGAAGTTTTGAACAGTTGGAAGTTGTAAATTAGAATGGTTTGCAGTTGTACCACAGTCAATGACATTTTTCTGTTGAAACAATTCAAAAAATGATATGCAATCTGCTTTATAGGAACCTTTTTTATAATCTAGTTTTCGTTTTTCTGTTTAACGGTGTATGTATGTATGTAAGCATGTGGACAAACTCCAGTAGTATGTGCCTAATATTGTTACCTTTGGAATGTGTCTGTTGTCTGTGGTTTGTAATTGGAAGGTGGAAACAATTTGACATTTATGTGGTACATACAGGTCTTGCCTTTACTAGATAATCAAACAAAATCAAGTTCAACATAAAAGGAAAATTTGTTGGTCATTCTTAATCTTTGCTTTTTGATGGTGAAAATGGATTGAAGGGCCAGGGTAAATAAATCAAGGACACATGTCACATGTTTGGAGAAGATTAGTTATGGTTAGATTGACATGTAGAAAGCAAGTTTTTATGTAGGTGCCATGACTATTAAAATTCTTTTGACGTAGTAGCACAGTTGGATTCAACAGAGAAGTTTCATGCATCAGACATTCAACATGTAAGACAATGCTTCTCTAAAGTGAATTTATTTGTAAAGTGAACAAGTAAAAGTGTATCGACAATTAAATTATTTAATTGGTTAAAATTATAATACACTTTAAATTAAATCAAATGCAAATATACCCTTATTTATTCATATTACAAACCAATATACTTTAGAGACACTTTTCCAAACATGCGTGACCAAAATGCTTTAGATTTATATATGCTGAACCCATGATTCAGGTGCAAATTGGTCCTCAATTTGACAATGGTACTTCTGATTTATAAGTAGATAGCTTGGGGATATTTTCATATCTAGGAGGACCATTCCTCTGGTTCTGTTTGCCCTCCAGTGTTACCACGCTATCCGTTCAAAGCTATTATTGGCTTCGGTTAAGAATATAACGGATAGTGGCAAAAATTGCCCCTTGATGTATACAACAGTATAGTTTTATAACTAGATTTTCAGCAATCAGTTTCTCCTTCACAATTTTCATTTTCGTATAATATTTTTACGTCATTGAAAGAATCTCAAAACAAAAAGTGGAAGCAAGTCAATCTTCTTTTCAGCTCCAATGGCTGTATATATCTATTTTCTAATTCTGAATTGCTCGCTCTTTCCAGTCTTTAACATACTCCAATAGTCCAATGCTATCTTTCGATCCACCTGCATACTCCAATGCCAAAAATGACAATTAAGGGAAGGAATAAGACAGGAAAACTATTGCTTAAAGTTCCATATGGTGCCATGAGGACAAACCTTCACCAGTCATACATAAACGTTGCTCTATGCACAAAACTACGAAGATATGATAACCGAAATGGTGTTGATGGTGTTGGTCTGAAACAGAAAAGCTACTGGTATAGAATCCAGATTAGCATATAAATTTTTTGGAAAAATGAGAGGTGTTAATGATGGTCAAGAAGAGCTACACAACAATTTACTCAACAATTATACCTTACCTGTTCCAACAAGAAGAAACTTGAGTTAGCATATCAAGCTATTGTTTGTTCGGGCATTCTTCAAGAATCAGACAAAAGCATATAAAACAAGAGCACCCTTTAATAAGCCAATTGCAGAACTGCTCAACGAAGCAAATAATGTAAGCTTTACCTCTTCCATCCTTGATGTTTTCTTTCTTAGTTGTACGTAATTAAAGGAGTTGATCACATGCATAACATTATCTTTCAACCTAGCTAAGAGCCTATCATGAAATGTGTACCTTTGTTTCACCAACTCAATATGTGAAAGAGCTCGGCTATCTTTACAAAAATGCTTCTTTGTACCAATTACTGGTAGTAAGCCATTTGAGCAGGCAAATAAGGAGACATGCATGTCGAGAATTATTTGACACGTGTAGCACTTTCCTTATCTACCAGTAGTCTTTGCAAGAACAGATTCCATCTTTGAAGTGGTGATACCTTGTCCTGTCTCTAACTATAATTACTCGATCATAAACCTTGGAGATGAATTTTGTTGCTTGATGACAATCCCCACAAACTCTTAAATTCTTCACAATGCGAATCAGAGTTCCAGGTGCTGTATTCATCAACCCAAAAGCAATAGCCAACTTCTCACTGTGTATGGACAGAGCAGTCTCTTTATCTTCCTCGTCATCAATATCAAGCAAAAGTTCCCCAAATTCTGGAACATACCCAGCAATCTTCAACTTGATTGTCATCTCATCCAAAAATGAATAAATCTCCCTACTTTGAGGATGAGATCGATCTCCAACAAGGAATTGATGGAATATCCCATTCAATTCAATTGAGCTGCAACCAGGAATTTTCTTTTTGTCACCACTGATTCCATTCTTCTCTCTCAGCATTCTTGCTTCATTCCATCTCCCGGATGTAGAATATATATTACCCAATAGAACATGACACCCTATATGGTTAGGATCCATTTCTTTAATTATTTTGCCTATTCTATATCCCCGCTGCATATCTTTATAGATTCTACAAGCATTTAGTAGTGCTCCCCAAATTGCTACATCTGGAGCCATGGCCATACTAGAAATCATTTCTTCAGCCTCCTTCAAGAGGCCAACACGACTCAATAGATCTACCATGCATCCATAATGCTCAATTTCTGGGTTAATTCCATAATCACTAACCATCAATCTGAAATAGAATTTTCCCTCCTCGACCATATATCCATGGCTACAAGCATTTAATAAGGCAATGAATGTGACTTTATTAGGAGAAACTTTTTCAACCTTCATTTGTTCAAAGACATTTATAGCCTCATTGGGTTTTCCATGCATCGCAAACCCACCAATCATGGCATTCCAAGGCCAAACTTTTCGCTTCACATTGTGTTCATAGAAAACTCTTGATGCAGATTCTATCTCTCCACACTTTGTGTACATGTCAACGATGCTAGCAAGAAGCCGCTCATTCATCTTAATCCCACCCCTGCCAATGTAAACATGGATCCACTTTCCTTGATCCAACGCTACTAGATTTGAACATGCTGCAAGAGCACTTACAAGGGTATATTCATTTGGTTTTGGACCTACTTGCAACATCTTGTGGAAGAAATCCAAAGCCTCCATGAAACAGCCAACCTATAGTAGGTAAGAAGCAACTTTAGACAGAGTACATCAGCAATCAAGTCATATAAAACAAAACATGATATACTTTCTTCTGCATACTTCTGCAATGTCCACTTCAAAAAAAACAAGACAACCATGAAAAATGTTAGCATCATTTTTTTTGGTTTACTTTCCAATCAAGCAATACCTGAACATAACCAGCTATTATAGTACTCCATGACACGACATCTCGCTCTTGCATTCCATCAAACAACTCCTTAGCTTGATTCATGTTACCCGATCCAACTAATGCAGCAATCATGGTGTTCCAAGAATACAAATCTCTATATTCCACAGCCCATTCAAAGACCTTCCGGCCCTCTTCCACAAGTCCCCACTTCCCATACATACCAATCAACGCATTCACAACAAACACATTGCTCTCCAAACCAACTTTCATGGCATGAACCCGAACCTGCTCCCCCTCCTGCACAACCAACCCATTTCCACACGCCCCGAAAGCAAACACAAAGCTATACCGATTCGCAACAAGACCCGAATCCCTGGTTAACGAGCGGAAGACCACAAGGGAATCACGGCAAGAATTAGGTGACAAAGAATGGGCCTTGATCATGGTGTTGTAAATGAATAAGTCTGGTTGGGGAATTTGATCAAATAGTTTGTGGGCATAAGAAAGAGAACCAAAGTGTGAGAAAGCAACAATCTTGAGGAGCTTGTTGATTGAAACAAGGTGTGAGATTAAACCAGTAGTGATTAACTGGGAATGGGTTTGCTTAATTTGGTGCATTGATTTGCATGAATCAATCGAAGAGCTAAGTCTACAATAGTGATCAGAATGAAAAGGTTTTTTTGTAAAGGTTGAGTAGAACCGAATCATTTTTTTTTGAAATGGTGCTTGCTAGTGATAATTACAATGAATTCAACTTAGTTGATGTTTGTGATTCTTTGTTGCAGCACTGCCATGAAAATGAAATTGAAAATTTGAAACAAAGAGGTCGTTCGCTGAAGCTTGCTTCTCGCTGCAACTCACGAATGAGATGTAGCCCAAACGTCTCGACATGGGCTGGGCCTCTTTTCCCATTGGCAAATTGTACGGGCCAATTTTATGGGCTGGTATTTTTAATTATTTTTAGAATTTGAATAAAAAATGTACGAAAGAATTAAATTTTGGAACAAGAAGATTTATTTATTTATTTTTGTATTGAAGTTAAGTGGTGTCTGAGTTAGTATGCGTTCACTTCAATTAATCCACATCTCTAGTCCAGTCAAAGGTGAATCATCCACATTGAGACTAGAGAATTCATAAGAATATTCCATGAGAATTGACTCCAATAAATTTAAATTTATGACCGTGTACCTACCCACACATCATATGCTCGTATGCCGCTAAGCCAAACGCTTGGGTTTAGAAAATTTGATTTTGATCCATTGAATTATACTATTTTATGGGTATATTTGGATGGAACCTGGGGAGGGATATTTTTTTTAAAAAAAAATTAGAGATAAAATGTTTTGGGAAAACAAATAAGAAATGATTAAAAATTTAGTCTAGCACTGCTTAGACGTCTCATCATATTTTGAAAGATTAATCTCTCACTTATCAAGTAGAAAGATATTTCGAGAAACCAAAAAAAATTACATGGGGATCTTTTATTTTTATTTTCTTCATATTTTGGGAAATTCTCGGATACAGAGAATGTTTATTGAAAATGGAAAATTTACCCTCTTTTTTCTTTTTAACTTTTAAACTCTTGCATCCAAACATACTTGTGATAAACTAATGTGGGGCAGCATATTTAAAAAAGCTTTCTAAGTTAACTTCGGTGTACCAACTTTAGAATCTTATAACTTACACTATCAATTTTGTGTGTGTCTTTATATAGAGAGAGAGAGAGAGAGACAACAATTTCTTGATTTTTTTTTCAAAGTATTCCCTCACTTGATAGATGATAGACTAATCTCTCGAGACATGATTAGGTGACTATGCGAGGATATATTCGAACGGTATTATTTTCATACATATAAATTTACAGATCGAATCCAAGATCACATGTTTAAAGGACTTGAACTCCTTCTAAAAACATACTAGTAGGAGAGACTGAGTTGTGTGGATAAACTACCAAAAAATATAAATAAATAATGTCAAACATAGCATTAGGAAAGGCAATGTATCTTAACGAAAAAAGAAAAAAGAAAAAGAAAAGGCAATGTATTGCGTTAATGAAGTTTTGGCCCAAAAAAATTGTTAGATGATATTTCCATGGCCACTTTTAACTAGATTATTAATAATTTTAATAATTTTTTGATCTTTAAAGGCTTCAAGAGGGTAAAGCTTGTGTTTTTGAGACTTGAATAAGGTAAAATGTAATGTTGTAAAACATGCATGGAATTTGCTTAATTTTTAGGAAAAATGATTTTTTAACCTCTTTCAGTAAGATTTTAATTAAGTTAATCCAAACACACACAGTTGACTCGAACAATAACTTTAAACAAAATAAAATATAATTTCAATATATGTTTTTAAAAATATTATTTCAATTGTCCAACTTACATTGGTCCACATATTAAATGGATCAGCTCATTTACACTTACATTTAAACAGTTCAGTTAAATGCAAGTCCAATCCATTAAATGGGCCGTTTTGAGCCTTTATCCCATTTTCACAGTACTAACTGATGCATATTGTTGGTGGTAGGTGTCCTCTATTCCTTCTACCTCAGCCTTTTATGCCTAACTTGCTGCAATGAAATTCTACCTTTGATTAAGAAAAGAAAAAGGTCTAGAATAGGATCTTCAACTGCTAAAGTATTGCCTCAACAACACTATTCAACCACGCGGCTTCTAATAAGAATATGTATTTTAATAAAATACAATAATACTTTTGATTGAAATTCATCACACCTGTCCTCAACTATGTTAAAATCCCATGCAACTTAAAGCTGATTTACAATACATGGTAAAAGAAGTTAGAATAAATTTTGAAAAATAAAGAGAAACTGTATGCACATGTGTTCATGAATATAAAACAGGTTAGAGTAATGTACACTTAACAAAAACTGACAAGCATGATATTGCATAAGACTACAAACTATTATGAACCCAATAAACCTAAGAATCTTAGCATGTTATTAGGTTTGGAGTGGTCCAATGGCCATTTACATGTATTTTTGTTACGAAACTGAGTACAATAATAGGTTTTGGTAGCTAGTTGTAGGGAAGTAGGCATTGTTTGGGAGTACAACAGTAATTATGGAACTAGAGGTATATATATACAAGAAAGAAGAAATGGAGAAAGAAAAGTACAATAAAGCTTTGTAATGATCATACACGATAAACATTATTAGGTATGATAAGGTAAAATCGAGATTTGATGGCTGCACTAATTTGTTCTCTCTTTGAGAGTTAAGTTCTAACTAAAACGACAAAAAATCATTATTAACATGGGATTTTCCTTCTCATTTTTATGTATTTTTTTTCTTCTCTTTTTTTATGCTAAACTGTATTATCTTTGAGCTTGAACCTTCTTGATTAATTTCTTTAAGGCAAGAAGAAAAAACAAAATCAAGCATAGCATTATCTTGAAATGAGATCTCATAAGAATTCCATCCATTGCGTATAGTTTAGCGTTCAAGTGCGAATGATTATTGGTTGGTCACTTTCCCAAAGTAGTGTAATCCAATTGAGTACTAAAAATCTTGCTGATTGGTGCTATTATATATGTCACTCTTCAATTGTTACCCCCCTCCTCCTCTCCCTTTATACCAATTATAAGTCATATTTATGTATTAGTCCTTGTCTAATGTCTATTGTCTAATAATGCTAGGACCCATCCTCTCTTTTAATCAATGTAAATTCTGAGGATCTGTGAGAAATAGACTAATAGTACCATAATTATTTTTTTCTATTTGTTTTCCCGATTCTCTTGAAATTGGGGCCACTTATACAAGAGCCAATTATGCCATAGATTGGTGGGAGAAACAGTGAAGACAGAATGAGAAAAGAAAGAAATCTCATGCAGAGAGGATTTGTTTTGGCAAAGTTTGTAGGGTCAGGTATTAAGTGGGAGCTGCAAAAGTAACACACCATGTGATAGAAATGGCGCATAATGGCTTGTACTTAAAGTTATCTGCCTAACAAGTGTATGCAGTAAAATAACAATTGTAGTTAATGTCTAATTAGACAAGTTACTAGTTCTTCATCTGTCATTATATAACATGTCTATTCAGTTGGACCTTAGCTTAAGCCATACAAGAAAGGATGATTGGGGGTAAAAGAGGAATTAATAACTGGGTTAATTGCAATTAGCAAAATTCTAAGTAATACTAATAGTGCCTTGTTGGATTTACTGAGATGGGATCTGAATTACTGTGTCTCCAAAATAACACCCACCCACTAAATCTTTGTATGATATCATTATCATGGGTCTTTGTTCCAAAGTATTGTTTGAAATTGATACTTGAACTCTTTGAAGCCATATAATCAGACCAAAAACAAAGGCCATATATAATCAAAATATCTCCAATTCACTTTCAATCTGAGCCTCAGATTAGTGATATTTTTTTCCCTTTGATTTGCACTTGAAAGTTTAGCTAATGGATCCATATTAGCACCAAAAGCATCATTGAAGTATTTGGCAAACTCAAGCACCAGATAATCTCTTTATAGATCACAAAGGGCAAGGAGGTTGGATTCTGATGTAAATAATTTGAGGCAATACTGTTTTCCACTCAGCACTTGTCACGAGAGTTTAAACCCTATAATTCCTTTCCCAACATATATTCCCTTAACTATTTTTGCCATTACTTCATCTGTTACAAAAAGTAGATTCTTTTACATGTCAGGGGATTATTACATTTCCACCTCAAATCCATATTATTGCAATTGCAATATCCCCCAATTAACCCCATATTTTTTTAGCACAAAGGAGTTTATTAAAAAAAAAAGCGTGTTTTTAATAAAGTGTTTTCTAAAGTTTTGCATAGGAAAGACAAAGGACTTTTTGAGTCCTTAAAATAAGAAAGTTTTATCATATTTTAGAAGTGTTTTTGAAATAAATTGAAAATACCTGTATAATTTATAATTTATTTGAATACATATAAGCACTTAATTCTTAGCCCAATACATGCTATTTTCATTTTTTAATAATAGAGATTGTTAAAATAACTTTTAACCAAAATCCATATGATAGTTTAGAATTGTTATTATAAGTAAGTATTAAAGCATTATAATTAATCAACACATTTTTCTCTCTTTCTGTCTAACTTCTTTGCATTTTTAAGGAAAGAAAAAACTGAAAAGAAATTTCAAGCATTGTTTCCTGTGAATTTCTAGATGCTGAGGATCATTTTAGGGGTGATTTACTTTAACCTTGTACTAATTTGTAGGGAATAAATATATAATCTTGAAAGACAAAGTGAACTTTCTTCATAATTCTAGGCATACCGCATTCTAGACTAGTAGACTTCATATCTGTCTGAAATATCAGCTTCTAAGTCACCATCAATTATGGTAATTTCTTGTCTACTAATAATAAAATGCTAGCTTCATTGTAACAGTTCCCTATTCGATTGAAATATATGAAACAATATATTTAAACGAGTTTTGGAAAGAGAATTTGGTGGAGTCAGGAGTGTCCACATGAAATTTTAACATCTTGAGACACTCTTTTAGCTGAAACAAGGTAGAACAGAAATAACCAAATAAAAAGAAAAACCTAACCCAAACAGAAACACCTAGCAGAACATAGGTGTGTTAAATTCTCATGTGAATGTACTCATGTGATACAAAATTTAATTTATATAAAAATTTACTTTAAAATAAATTTTAAAAATTTTATTAAATATAATACATCTAATATTAAAAAAAATGTCTTTTTTTTTCTGGTGGCTCAATTCAGCAAGCCTTACCCTTGTCCTCTATTTCTATCAACATGTGTATAACCTTGTTATGAATTCCATGCCCTCAAATACAACGAATAATATGGGTTTACATGAAAATTTTGTACCATGGCTAACACATTACAGAGGACCCCTTGTTGGGAGTAGGTAGGGCTAGTTGATATATGACAAGCAAAACCATAGATCTTAAAACCTACGGTCAAGATTTTGATAGGAGATGAATTGATTAATGTGTAATCATTGTCCCACAGTCCACATTTTGATCGGAGAAAAATTGATTAATGTGTAATCATTGTCATCATCACACATTCAAATTTTCAAATCTACCAAAATACTACCATAGGTTGAAGTTTACATGGTTAGTTAGCCGATTGACATCAAAAAGACAAAAAAAGGGAGGGGGGGGGGGGGAAATCAACTCTGTCTAATATCAGCACCAAAATATTCCTTTTAAGATTTAGGTCTACACTTTTGTAAGGTTAAAAGTACGATTGAAAATGAGAACATAAAATCACCTAACCAAACATAATAGAACACTATTTCTCAGAAGCTCGTGGGTATAGAACACTGTTGCCTACTCCTTACCATTTTTTTTAACGATTACTACCTCACTCTCGCGGGGGATTTGGGTATGATCACTCTTGGTACACAAATTGTGGGTACACATCACCGCACATAAGATATAAGTGAGAGAATGAGAATGTAAGCATGGAAAAAATAAGGTAGAATTAACTATAATCAAATGAAAAAAATTAAATAGATATAAAATGATGTGTGTGTAAATATGTGTCACTAGTATTATTCCACACAACCACTAGATCCATGAGAAGGAAAGAACTCTTTCTTCCTTTATTAATGAATAGCAGTAAGCCATGAAAAAATGAATAAATTCATGAGGGCAATGAAGGATTAAGAGTCAAATACTTTACCATAACACTGAAATTATCTGGTTCATAAATGTATCTTCAATTCTAAAACAACCGGAGTTGTGTTTAGTGGGAAGAAAAAGGAGAGACATTAAAAAGAAAGATTAATCATGGAGGAACATTGAAAGTGTGAAGATTCTTGTAAAAAGATGGTCTTGTCCTATGCCAATCATCACATCCTCCTCTCCCATACAAGAACCAGACTGGAATGAAAAATGAAATTATACCATACAAGCAAAGGAAAAATAAATTAAAAAGAAAAAGAAAAAGAAAAGTCTTTTCCTTTTAGTTGGTCAGCAGTCAGAATTGCTTGCCATTGCCGACATGATCCACTGTCACTACCAAATTGTGTAGAAAGATAAATCAGTTATGAAATCAGCAATACAGCATCCTACTCTACTAATGAGTTCAGTCAGCCCACACAACTTTTTCATTCACATCCTTATTTGACTTTTTGCCAGTCATTAAGGAGGTGCAGAAACTTTCATTATTTCTAGCCTTGAGGTAGGTGAAGATACTTAAACCAATAAAGAGGAGAATAACCAATATGCTCCAAGAATAATAAACTCAGATGACATGTAACAGTGCAGTTAAATATAAAATATTAAATAATTAAAATTGTTGATTGCAAATGGCAATATTTCCATAATATGTAAGAATTGCTCCATAATGAGAGAGCATGAAGAAAGGTGGGAGATGATGGAGTGCTAAGAAATATAATAAAGTCATTTATGCGTATTTACCTAATAGCTTAAGTTTTTAGGAAAATTTATTCATGATATGATTGATATTAAGGCCTCTATGATTTAGTGGTCAGGAGTTCGATTCTTACTACTCATTCTTTTGAATAAAAGTTGAATTTCAACACATGATAAAGATAGGTCTGTGCAATGTCTATGCTTTAGACCTAAAGGACTCTTGCGTGAGGGGACATGTAAAAAATATAATGCCTAATAATTTAAGCTTTTAGAAGAGTTAGTTCATGATAGAGTGGCTAATGCTAGTTTCAAGCTGCTGTATACATGCAGTAAACGGACATACTGGAGCATGATTTATTTTAGGATATATATATATATATAAAATTGCTTAACAGCCAATTTCTTTATTTCATAGATGATGGATTTAAATGTTGCATTGCACCCGTTATTTTCAAAAGTCCTATATGCACGCATGGGGAGGCACAGGTAGTTTAAATTATAGACGAGTAGAGTTGAGAATGCTGTGCTTGCATTAGGTTGATAGTATATGTCCTATTTCAGAATTCAGTTCTATCAATTTCTGAAGTTTTTAAAAGTATGACAACAAAAAAGGGAGTCATGTGTATATGACTGACAAGAGTGAAAAATGATATGAGATTTCATCACCACCAGAACTCTTGAACTACCAACCTGCTGTTTATGGCTTCAATAATCCCCTGAAATGTAGAAGCAAAAACAGCTCAACAATGTTGCAAATTGCAATATTCCCTCTCAGCCATATCATGTACCTCCACATGCCAACAGGTCTCCATGCTTTCCATTTTTTTTTTAAAAAAAATTTTGAGGCTACAATCCTTGCTTCAACTTTCCCCCAAGCCTTTTTAGCAATTATGGCAAGCCAACGGTTAATTCTGAAAACTTCCAATTTTCAACATTGAGATAAATAATGTACATTAGGCCCCATTAACAAATATATTATCACAAAAATTAATGTATGAAACGAAAGTTACCAAAGATTGTGGACCTTAGCTAAACAAAAACAATAATAAACACTCACAAGAGTGAGAGAGAGAGAGAAACAGTGTGTGGATTGATGTGAAGGAAGGCCACTCATACCTCACTCTTCTTTGACCATGACAACCAAAGCAGTGACATGGATACCCACTCTCCATTGTGGGCCTAACCATTTTGTAGGAACAAACACACCAGGAGATATGCCAGATTATCTATTACAACTTACAAGTGCTTCTTTGGATACAAAGATTCTTATCTTCTTCCGAGGTTGACACTCGTCAGAACCAAGTTCGGTTTGCCACCCACCCTACTGCTTCAAGCAATTCCAACTCTGCAGCAAAAAGTAACATTCAAATTTTGGGATCCTGCTATTTTTGTGTCATTCTTTAGAAACTTGACTCCCTATCTAACTAGAGCATCTAGTGGCAGGAGTACACTATATCCTTTGAGATTGTTTCCATCATGAAGTAAATATTATAAATTTATGATATCTAGTTATGGTGAAACATGACTAGGATCAGATGCAGAGATATCCACAGCTTTGTTTTTCTTTTCAGGATTAAAATAAAATAAAAATTAGAAGGGGAGGGACTTGTGAGAATGTTGTGAACTGTTGGAAACAGAACACGCCAAAACTTGAATTAATTTTAAGAGGTGAGGCCAAAAAATGGCCAGGAATATGTTTCCACTTTCCTCTAAAGGCAATCACATGCATCAATAGCCCTGTCAGAAAGAGGGAGAGTAAGGAATAACAGATATTGTACAGAAAAGCAGTACTTACAACTTGAAAGTTGAAATTTACTTGAAAGTAGACTTATGCTCAATTACTGGCTCACTGGATTGCATTAGCATGATGGATTTTAATACCTGTTGACTTGTGAAATTTATCAGCAATGATATGACTTTCAAACATAACTGGTTGACTGAATGTTAAAATTTTCATCTGGTGATAAGTAAATGAGAATTCTCTTAATTCTTTGTTATTAGAACAAAATATGAATAATTGCTAAAACGTGCCCATCTTTGGCAAGCAAAAACAGTTGGGGTAAGTCCAACAAATACATGGTCAATGTTCAAGTGGTTCAAAAACCAGGAAACATGAAGAGAACTCTTTATTTATGCTAAAGACCCTACGAGAAATTGAAACTTCTACATCAGGCAGTTTGCACAAGGCAGTGAGACCCTTTGTTCTTTGGTCAACTCGGTTTAGAACTAAACATGAGCACTAAGGTCTTTGGATGTGACGGAGATCAGGTGGTCAAACAGTAAGATATTTCATGTTTTTCTTTTCACAGTCACACAATTTAGTGTGACAAGCAGAATCATTGTATTGTGTCATGGCATATTAAGACATGAACTATCAATTGAGATATAAAATCAAAATTCCATGGACTATTGCAGCATCCTTTTCCCCATTCATGTGAATAAATCTTGTTAATGCCCCCCATGATGTCTTTTTAACGTAGTTATCGTTGAAAAAAAAGATTTAAATACATTTTTTATTCTTGAAAATATAACACTTTTTAGTTTTAGTCCTTCTACAATATTTGATTTTGGTCCCTATAAATTTTTTTCTTTGATTTTAGTCCTTGTCGTTGGTGGAGCCTCTGATAAGTGCTTATCTGAGAAACGGAAGTCTCACTCACTGATATTACGTGTCAGTGGTCCGTTTGTCACATAAGCACTTAATAGAAGCTCACTAATGATAAGAAACTAAAATTAAAAAAAAATGGACCAAAACCAAAGAAAATATTTTAGAACGACCAAAATCAAAAAATACTATATTTTTAGAGATTAAAAATATATTTAAACCAAAAAAAATATTGCTCCAGCCATAATCTTTCCAGCTTTTTTAATAATTTTTCACGCAGACCACAAAATTCAGTTTGCTTTATATTTTTAAATATTTTGCATGAGTGCTTTATATCAACATCATATCAGTGTCAATAGCTAAAAAAGGGAACCACAGAAATTTAAAGATAACTAATCAATTCAGAAAGGTATTTCCATGGGCATCTACACTGTTTCTAGTCTAGCACTTGATCTACACAAAGTGAAACAAAAGAACAAGTAGAAGAGTCTCCATGTCAATTAGGAATTGAATTTTTCACACACGAGGAAGTTAGTAAACATGGCGTTGCTTATTATGGCCAATTTTATATATTCATTCCACAAGAGCAAATGAAGCGCAGCTTTTTAAGTTATAGATTAATATTAGAATTAGGACTCAAAACCATTCTCATTACAAAATTACTCTAGTTAAATTTTTATGACATTCTTCTTGCTCTCTTCCTGGATTGTTGTTATGCTAGTAACTGAGCAAGGGTTTTCCTTCCTCCTTTACAAACCCTAGAAATACAAAATAATTGCTGGAAAAAAGATTGATGATTCATTAGAATCAAAGCTGATAATAACACAGTCACTAACATGCATTTTAGGTCCCTTCTAATATCCTTCTGTTCCAATCCCAAGTCACTGAAAATTTTTCCACTGGAAGTAAGAGAATAATAGAAGAGTTCTGAAAAGAATCTGATAAATCCTACAATTACACAATTCTATATGAGTTGAAAAGAAGCACATTACACTAAGGGTGCATCAGCATAGACCTCAGCCAGCATGCCATCCTCACTACCAGTCATGGCAAACAGTTCTGCATCCTTTTCTTCCTCAGTAGAAAAATCTCTCCTTTCAAGCTTGGCATGAGCTGCAATATATATCATTTTCTGAGCTCTTTCCAAGGCAATTCTTGAGTGTTTATTTGCTGAAAATTTCCTCATGAAAGACCAATTACTCTTAAACCCACATGAGGTTGCATGCAGAAAAATAAGCCTCACTGCAATCTTCCCTAGGGATTTAAGCTCACTTAAGCATGTTTCCCAAACAAGTCTACTGCTCAGTGGATTTGCAACTTTCATCTTCCCAGTCACCGGGTCCCTTTGTTTCATCTGAACAGCCTGTGCATAAAGTGGATCAAGCCCCTCTGACCTCCATTTCATTAGCTCCATTAACACAATATGAGCTTCTTCTCGGGAAGCTAGCCTTGTCAATAATTTATCTACATCTTTCTCCTGTTCACGTGTCAAGCACTTGAATGGAGGAAGGTACTTTCCACTAGTATCTTTGATCAAGTAAAGTGGATCAAGTATAAATGCTGCTGACCATGCAGGGTGATAATTTTTTCTGAACCTTTTTTCAAGTATTTTCTCCACAGATCCTTCCACAACACTGTACTTGGCACACCACTCCTTCACTTTGGTTCTCAGCTCCTCCCAAAGAGGCAAGCATCGACCAATCAATGGCCTCTCAGCCTCAAGGTCCTGAACCATTCCTTTGATGAGCTTCACAAGTGAATAAACTGCTTCTAGTTCATTCCAAAACCCCTCATTCTGAACCATTCCAGCAACTTCTCTGGCCAGTGGATCCTCCATGCATGTAACCTTAAACGTGTCCTCCAACATAACCATTTGAATCACTCTAGCACAGCTCAAAATGTCCTCCAACATTGGAAACACAGATGCAAAGTCCTTCAAAGCATCACATTTTGGTGAGGGAACTCGAAGCAACCCAGCATACTCCAGCTCCTGCATCCGGTACTTGAGAAAACTATTCCTCACCTGAGACTCAGTGTCTATAAAATTTGCAACCTTAAGGCAATTCTCAGTGACAACCCTGAAAAGTGGTAGCTCGTTGTTAAAATCCTTGATTAAACTAATGAACCCCTGAAGCTGACAAGAAGTATTTACCATCCAATGGTTCTGAATCTCCAAGTTCCTCAATGCCTTGGCCTTAAACTTGTCTGCCACAATCCCTACACATCTCTGCACAACACTCCCACTAACACCAGTCACTGTTTCCCACAAAATCTCCTCTGCATACTTGGATGACACCACTCCCCCAGTGAACACAGCCTTCTGGAACACACTAGTCCCATTGGGAAGATTCACCATAAACTTAACCAAATTCTCACCACCACAACACAAGCTATACCAATTCTTATTCTTCCAACCATCACTAGCCACCTGAAAAAACATTGCATCTCTTATTTTTGCTTCTGACTCAGCTTTGGCCTCACTGAACCTAGCATCAAGCCTAGGACCCGAAATCTCACGCCTCAAAGTTGTTGGCAAACCAACCTGGCTAAGAAAAGCTTGAAACTTGCGGTGCTCAAGAGTGGACAAAGACACAGAACCACAAGACTCATAGAACCAATCAGCCAGCAACTCCAAACCAGAATTAACCTGTTCCTTGGTCAAAGCAGGACCAGGTGAAGTTTTAGGACTCTTGAGCTTCTTCACACTGTCCTCAAACATAGCCAAAGCACACAAATCTTCTTTCCCACCAGACAACACCAAATGCTGCTGTTGCTGGTGCACAGAGTTATTGTGCACCTGAGGGTACCCCATTTCACCACCACAGAACCGTGAAGACTCTACCATTGCCAAGGCGTGATTTTGATAAGGCGTGGGTGAAGTGGCAGTGACAGAACCCATTTGAGGTGAACCCCTCTTCCGGTTCGAACCGGTCACCATGGAAATAGGAAGAGGGGAAGGAACCGAACCGGTTGGCCTCAAACCTGTGCTGAAATTGGGGCAAGTCCCACGCTTCAAGTGCTCAGAAGCGGTTCTTGAAGGGTTCGAAGCTGAGAACACAGAGTCACAGAGGGTGCACTTGAGTTTCACCGATTTGGGTAAACCCGTGTCGGGGTTTCGAACCAGAACGGGTTCCAAATGCGCCCAGTACCAAGCCCCTTTGCCCTTGATCGCTTTGGTTCGAACAGTGACGAGACCTTCGTAGCGTTTGTTAACGGCTTTGACGGCGATGTCGTCGGAGGAAGAAGAAGGGAGAGGGTCGGTGGAGGTGGAGTTTGTGGAAGCCATTGTTGTGGCCAAAAGGGTGTCTGAATTGGTGCCCAAAATGGGGTCTTGTGGGTCTCTGAGGTGAAGGGTCAGAACAGGGTGTTGTTGTTGTTGTTGTGGGGTTGTGGTGAGGGTGGTGTCACCATTGTGGTTGTGGCAGTGGGTTTCGTTTTGGGGCATTTAGCCATAAAGGGTCACTCACCCACTGCCACGGTCACAGAGGGAGGCAAGCACAGAAAGGTTGGGGTGTTGTGAAGGGTGGGAGCAAGAAGAAGAAGAAGAAGAAGAAGAAGAAGAAGGGTGTAAGGTGTTTGATGAATTGTCTACGGGAAGAAAAACTTGGAACTTTGAAGAGTGTGTGTGAGTGAGTGAGGTACTAGTAGTAGAAAAAAGAGTACAGAGGTGCATAGAGGAGAGGAGCCACTGAACAGGAACTAGGAAGGAAGGAAGGAAAAGAGAGAGAGAGAGAGGAGAAATGAGTCAACCAATTTTGTATTTCTCAACCAAAAAGAGGAGACCTTTTAACTTGTTTTATTTTATTTCTTTCTTTTAGGGAATTAGGTAAAACAAAGAAACAAATTTTAGGAGTTAAAATTAAAATGGAAACAAAAAAATTAAAAATGTTTAAATGGCACTAAGTTTTTTTTTAAATAAATTATTAGATTAAATTCTCTGCTTGCAGTGCTTTGCTTATATTTTAGATTTTTTTATTGTAAATTTTCACTAATGCTAATGATTTACTTTAACATTAAAATTGAAAGAGTATCCTTCATCCTATTTTTTTTTAAAAAAAGTTTATTTTTTCATTTCTCACATCACATAGACACACATTGTGTTATAAACCTTATTTGTAACAAGTATATTGACAGGCACATAACATGTCTATCAATCAATTTTTTTAGTTTGTAATGCATAGTTCTTAACTTTGATATCAATCATCTAAATAGTTTTCTTTATTTATTTAAAGAGTTAATAATTTAAAAATAATGATAATTTGAATGAATTATATTGACATTTTATGAATTATTAAAATGTGACTAAACTGGGATAGTTTCCTTTAATTTTTTATTTTTCATTAACTGGGGTAATTTCCTTTATAATTGTATAATTATATAATAAAATGCTCAATTACTCAATTATAAGTTAATTCATTTTTTATTTTAGGGAAAATTAAAAATTAAAGATTTGCATAAATTGTAGTTGGTTCTTATACACAATTATAAGTGTATCCATAAAATATAGTATTTATATTAAAAAAAATTCTTCAATTTAGTAATTAGTTAAAAGTATGATTTTTGCATAAATTTATTTGAATGTTGTGATTATTTAACTTGATCTTGAGAGTTGATGTTTTTCAAATAGTTAAAGATTTAAACTAATTAATCGATTTAATCTTTCAAAATAATTTTTAAAAAATCAGTTTATGACTTCAAGTCTTTTTTTCTTTATCTTAAATGAAGAATTAACTAAAATCCAAGAAAGAGCAAGAGATTGATGCCATTGAAATGCTGACTTTGAGTTTTTTTTTTTTTTTAAATGGAGGAGGCCCTAGTCTCGATTTCAAGAGGATCCTAAGAGTAACGTACGAAGAGGATTTTATGGTTGTTAGCTTTTCTCAAATCATTTTCTACCTTAAAAAAAGAAGAGCTCTTAAAAAATTGAGGGTTAACTTCAATTATTAAGCTACTTGTTTACTTTTGTCGTCTTGTTATTTGATTTATTCCTCGTTTACCGTTTTAATTACGCTCTACTATCATTGACTCGTTCATAGTTTATAGTGTCAATTAAACTTTTCCTAAAAGGATAACAAAATTTTGTTACAATTCATAAAAAAGAAAAAACTCACTTTTTAGTAAAATTATACCCTATTTTAGTTCAATACGTCCATTCTTTAAAAATATAACAATAATACAAAATGTGATTATTTTTTATTATAAATAATGATTATTTTAATGAGATTAGATTCCTATTATATGAAGTTTTTAAACAAAATAATCACACTTTTTTTACATAATAATTGTTCATGCTATTCTGAATTAGAAGTAATAATTAAGTAAAGTCTTTCTTAAAATAACTATTCTAAAATATATAATCACACTTTACAGCATAATAACTATATTTTTAATTTACCTAAAAAAGAATATATTTGTTAATTGTCATTGTTATTTTTGTAAAAAATGATTATCCGAGGACAATTTTAAAAATAAAATGCAATACCTAAAATAACAAACACTCAATAATAATCCTCCTAATAAAATATAATTATTTTTCAAACATAAATATGTTAAAAGTCGATTTCAAAAAAAAAATAATTCAAGTCAGATTTACAATTATTATAAGTAAAATATTAAAATAATGCAACTATGATGATTACATAAATGTATGAAGACATCTACAGTACTCCTAAAATGTTTGGGAGCACGGATGCTCCAATATATCTTCGTTGATTGGTTTAAATTTTACATTAAGGGCTGAAAAATATCACCTACCACTTGTTTAAAAGGTTTTGTGTTATTTATTTTTTTGAACCGTTAATTCTTGCTATTCATGTTTCAAAGATTGCAGAAACTAGAAAATCATACATTCTCTCTCTTCTCGTACTTTCTTTCTACTGTGTGTGGATTCTGTTTAAAGAACCATACGAAAACAATACAATATATTTTAACATTTAAGCCTAGTAGTTGTTCAAAAGCTAACAAAATTAAGAATGTTTGATACTTTGTCCACAGATTGTAGAAATGAATAATCCTAATCAACAAATCACAGGTAACATGAAGGATTTACATCCAGTGTCAACAGATCGAAGGGAACAACAAGCTTAATTAAAAAGAATGATACTACAACCAAGTGACCAACATTGCCAATATTTGGGAGATTCAAGAATCACATCAAGAGTAAGAAATAGTTGGGAGCTTCAGGAAATTGCCACCATGACTGCTACTATGACTGGGAGCTTCAAGAACCCTCACATTTTTTGCAACTGGTATTGGTGGAAGAGTCGGCTATTTTAGGTGGACGGTGGCTGGCAGTTTTAGAAGGACAACTGTGACGGTGAGAGCTGCTTTTGAGTTGGGGTTTTGGGTGTGTTTTTTGCTCATAATCTTGACTTGAGAGAGAGAAAGACAGGAAGAAGAAGGTGAGAAAACGAAGAAGACGACTCAATGTCACAAAGAGGAGAGAGGAGGACTAACAAGAAAAAAACTAAAATATTAAGTAATAAGAAATAAAATAAAAAAATCAAAGCTGACCTGTTATAAAATATAAAGTCAATGGAGTATTAAGTTCCCAAACATTGTAGCAGCTTTGTAAACATCTCCTAAATGTATTTACAATGTAAGACACACGAATCATTTAAGTTTAGAAACTAAGGATATTTTATGCAATATATACTACATAGACAAATTTGTTGGGTGCTCTTTTTTGTTACAGCCCTAATCACTTATATTTTTTTTGTTGGATGCTTTTTATTTTTTTTCTTACTCACTTCTTTTCTTGGTTCATTCTTTTTCACTGTCTTTAGTTAGTTTCATTTTGTTCCAAAAAAAGAATGAACCAAAATGAAATTGACTAAATGAAGTGACTAAAGACGGTGAGAAAGAATCAAAGTAAATTGCTAATCAAAGTAAATGTGTTAAACATAATGAAACATAATGAAAATGACAGAAATACAAATGACTGGAATATAAATGAACAAATCAAAATGACAGAATGTTAACTTGGCAAATATGAAACTAATATTCAAGCTAAAGTAACAAAAAGTAGATTGACGATCAAATAAAAGTTGCATAGACATAAACTAACAAGAAACATAAAATGCATGAAACTAAAACACAGAAGAACTAAAGTACAAGAATCTTAATGACACATAAGGTAAAATGCAACAATTGACTTAATGGAATGTTAAATGAAAGAAATTGACTTGAATGGAATGAAATAGATAGGAATTAAATGGCAAAGAACAAGGAAATATATAAATGTGCATAAAAATAAAGTGAGACACTTAAAGTGCAGTAAGTAAAAGAAGAATACCAAGTGAAGTTTAATCACTCAATGCAAGAAGATGAATAGAGGAATTGAAACATTGCATTAATTTGAAAGATATGTGAAAGTAAAGAGATGGAAGGATTGTACTTGACTTTTTCCTTGTCTTTCCTTGAATGTCAGAGTGATGTATGGAAGTGTAAGGTACTTTCTCAAGTGTGTTTTTAATCACCCTTTTTGTCTTGACATAAGTCTTATTTATAGATAACCTTACAACTTAATTAGGATTTTAACACATGTCCTTATTTTCTTACAAATCTGATTTCTACTTGACAAATGTCTTACATGCACTAACAACACATCATCTAACTACATTTAATCTAATCGCTACATAAATTGACACTACCTCTTCATTTGAATTCAAACTTCTTCATAATCGTCAATCTCTTTCCATTTGAATTTCAAATCAGCAATTGCATGAAACATAAAATGCATGAAAATGCATGGACATTAACTAACAAGAAACATAAAATGCATGAAACTAAAACATAGAAGAACTAAAGTACAAGAATCTTAATGACACATAAGGCAAAATGCAACAATTGACTTAATGTAATGTTAAATGAAAGAAATTGACTTGAATGGAATGAAATAGATAGGGATTAAATGGCAAAGAACAATAACAGTACATTAAACGTAAAGAACAAGGACATAAACATGCGTAAAAATAAAGTGAGAAACTTAAAGTGCAATAAGTAAAAGAAGAACACCAAGTAGTGTTTAATCACTCAATGCAAGGAGATGAATAGAGGATTGAAACATTGCATTAATTTGAAAGATATATGAAAGTAAAGAGATGGAAGGATTGTACTTGACTTTTCCTTTGTCTTTCCTTGAATGTCAGAGTGATGTATGGAAGTGTAAGGTACTTTCTTAAGTGTGTTTTCAATCACCCTTTTTGCCTTGGCATAAGACTTATTTATAGATAACCTTACGCCTTAAGATTTTAACACATCCTTATTTTTTTACTAACAATGATATTCTTACCACAAATAGTACATACATCTCTTTTTACACTCCTCTCAATACTATTTATCATACTTACTTTTTTCGATCACTTTCTTTCACTTAATCACACTCATTTAAAATGGATGTAAAAAGGGGTATGGAGAGGAAAATGATGTATGAAGATCATTTTCTTTTTCTTACAAATCTGATTTCTACTTGACAAATGTCTTGCATGCACTAACAACACATCATCTAACTACATTTAATCTAACCTATATAAATTGACACTACTTCTTCATTTGAATTCAAACTTCTTCATAATTGTCAATCTCTTTCCATTTGAATTTCAAATCAGCAATTGCCTGTCAATATGTTGAGACTTTTCAGTTTCACATCTTTGTGGATTTTACTAAGTGTTGGCAACTCGTCTGCTTGGCTCCAAAGTGTCTATCCATTTGTCGAATACCATTATGTCTCTCTTGACACCTTTTAATAGTTGACTTTTCTATTTAGTGAAGCAACACTCCTTTATTCCATTTAACCATTAACTTTAGGACTTCAAGCTTTGAATCTCCTTTTGCGTCGAGACCTCCCTTGTAGTAGCTTCCCTTCCTTGAAGAATTCCCTTTAACTTATCTTGTCTCCATTCATCAATTTAAACCTTTGATTGAATTTACCTTCACCTTAGTAACTTGTCAAACACAATCTCCCTAAATCAATCGAGTTTACTTATCTGACTATTAACCCAACTTCATCGAAGAGTTAAATTTTGCCTATAACATATGCATATGACGTCTTAGGTAATAAATATAATTCAAAAAAGACATTTTTAGGGCATACGTCAATGGTAATAAATTTTTTAGAAAATGGCAGATTTAAAGGGCCCTTTAGGCTGATTGATATATTGTTGATTCCTATAGTCTATGATTCATTTTCTTCATATCTCAGTCAGATTAAAATAATTTTTTTTTCTTTCTTGGTCATCTTTATGATAGGGAATTCTCCTTTCTCAAAGAAGGATTCCCACAGTTAATATTGAATATTTTGTAATATCTCAATATATTTGATTTTATGTGGAAGAATAGGCTATTAAACCAGTAGAATTTGTATTTGGGCTGAGCTCAAGACTTTATTGGACTTGGTGTTTATATTTATAAGATTTATTGGCTTAAGTAATAAGAGTAGGATAAGATATATGAGCAAGTTTAATCTCTAGTAAACAAATAAAATGATTAATGTACCAAAAAATAAAATAAAATAAAACTTACTTATCTTCGACCACTAAAAAGTAAAGAAATTGATGTATAAAAGCAAATATGAATTAAGTTCAACTTTTAAACTAATCTTTGATCTGATTATCACCGTTACCCCAAATGTTATAAAGGTAAAACGTAAACAATCACTTCTTCTCTAAAGTTAATTTTCCATCCAGAATATTCATTGGATAAAAAGATGCAGTTTATAAGTTTTTTTTTAACGAGAAAAAATTCATTACGATAAAAGTCTAACGACACTTATAAATTAAAAAAAATACATTAGATTTAGAATTAAGAAAAAAAATAAATATAATCTATCACCTGAACCAACCATTTGTAGATATGCTCTTTACTTGAAGACTGAAATGTCTAAAGCATCTTTCATAATGGAGACCAACACAAAATGTATTGTAACTTGAAGAGTGTATTATGTCTCATTTTAAAGTAGATCTGACACTTTCTCCTACCTGCAAAACTATTAAGATATGGTCAATCACAAGGGGATTGAAAAAGACACCCTAAGAATTCAAAACCAAAATACTCATAAAAGGGATAACAAAAACACTTATAAAAGGGATAACAAAGTTATGAGATTTGTCATTGAGAGAAACAGATCTGGACAACCAATATCAAAATTTATCAAATTTGAGCAAATTATTAAAAAAACACATAAAAATAAAAGAAAAAGAGACGGTCAGATTGCTAACAGAGAAAGAAGATGGCAACCCCCGCTCCAACACTCTCACGAAAGGGAGGCTCAAAATAAGAGATAGATAAAGAGAAAGGGAGGCTAGGGTTTTAAGATGCAATTTATAAGTTGGTCATACATGGGGTTGTAATTTGTTTTTATTTTTTAATTGTGGTAGGTGGTGTCTAGGTCATTTACATTCATTTCAACCAATCCACACTTAGTCTTAAGAAATTAACATAACTAATATTCGAGTCTATAACCATATGTTTATCTACACATACATATTCGTTTACTATTAAGCCAATCCCTTAAGATTAGTAGTAGTTAAATATTTGATTTTCATTATACTAAATAAAATTTAAATAATAATTATTATTACCCCAAATATTATTCATCTTTACCATCGTTTTTTTAGTGCCCTACTTACCCGTTAATGTTCTTATGCATTGAAATGTCAAATATGACTTACTTTCTATTTATTAGATTTTACTGAATTAATCAATTTTGGTTAAATATGGTTTTGCAAAGTTTGATTTGAAAGAATTGAAAATTACAAAAAAAAAAAATTGATTGTTGAGTTGATTTATAAAGTAATTATTTTAAAATATTAATGGTAAGAATATTTTTAAAAATATTTTTTATTTTAAAAATTCTATAATATTTGCTATAACATTATTATTTATAAAAACCCTACCATACTATAGAATAAATTCTAGCTCAAGAATTACTTCCTCCTTCTGTCCATTGCGTTCAAAACCCATTCCACGATACAGAACCAGTTTTGGGTCAAAACCAACCAAACATATTAAGAACAAAGTTTTCATACGAATCCTGTTAAAATCCATTCCAAACAAGTTCTTAATTTACATGTCACTTTTAGGTCTATCAGTAATATTGAAATTTCTAATATATGCAAGTAATTAGGAATAAAGCTTAATGATTGATTATTCTCTTCTTTGCTAGCTATTGAAGACTTACAAGTTACAACGGCTAAATGAACACAACTTTTTTTTTTAACTTGTGTATATGTTGACTAATTTATTTCATTAGTCGAATCAAATACAAGTTATTTATGTTGAGATTAAAGAATTCATAAAAATATTTATTATAAGCTAATCATAAATATTTAACATAGTTAAAATTCAAATTTATGATTGTGTAACTACATATATATCACATGTTTGCTCACCACTAAATTGAACCCTTGAATTAAACACAACTAAACATCTAGAAACAAACATAAAACTGAAAAAAAAAATAATTGAATTGATAATAGGAAAAAAAAAGGTGAAAATAGCTACCAATTAAGACGTTTTTTGTTATGAACCACGAAATATTCACATAAGTTTGATCTATTTAAACTGTTCATGGGATTAGTTTCTGTTCAACAGCAGAAGCATAAGAATGTAGTCTCCCCATAAGAGTTACTTTATTAGGATTTGAACTCGTGTCTTCGTCTCAAGGTTGAGATTATAATTATTGGTTTGGTGAGATTATATAAAAAAATTTGACCTATATGATATATTTTTTTTTTGTAAATCCCCCAGTATTTGAAAATTGTATTGGGCCTCGACTAATTTGGAATCGAACTAAGTCGGGTCACAAATGTGTAAAGTTCTTCTGGCGCTGATTTTTTCCATTCACAAAATTCGAACTTGAGACATATTACTTAAGAAAAATAAGTGTCAAACCACTTGAACTAACTAAACATTAGTTGACCTATGTGATATTTACTCTTATCAAATACGGATTTTTGAAATATTGTTATTTGCTTATACCAAAAAGAAATAATGTTATTTGTACCCCACCAATTTGTATTGAATGCAAATAGATCATTATCAAATGAAAGATTGATGATATATATATCATCCGTACTATCACAGATTAGTCATAGTGAAGCTTGCTGATTCAACCTTTCCAGGAGAAATGGCATTTCTCTTGTTACATAAATGAAAAAAATAAACAAATGAACTTCCATTACAAAATTTTAATATTTCTGTAAGATGTTTCTCTTATTAACTAAACTCTGCAACATTTATTTAGTCAAAAAAATACAGGCCTGTGTCACAACTACCAGCAGCCTCTATCTTTCTTATCATTACCTATAAGCTATATTATATCATGATGGAATATGTGGTACAAAGAAAGCTAGCCTTCTTCCCATTGATCATCACTATCCATCTAATTAGAACATTTTTTTTTTGTTACGGAGTAAAACAAGTAGTTTTCTATTTGATGGAGTAACTTTGACATTTTTTACTACTAATCTACGATCAACATGACTTCTGGTATATGCTGTCTTAGCCTTAGATTATAAAATTAGTAAAAATTACCTTTAAATTGAACTGTGTATTCCTCTTAAATCATGATTTGGTGATAATTAATATACTAACTACAAGCCCCATGGAGAAAGGGGAGAGGGAAGAACAAGCAACAGTATAGGATTAGGATGAAAAGTCAAAGCTATACATACATTGTTTTGGTGAGGAGGGTGATGACATAATTTCACCTAAATCATGTGGTTGTTAAGCATAGACTTTATATGTATTATCAGTTGTAATGTCTCATTCACCTTTTAAAAGGAAAAAAAAGGGGGAAAACAACACATTGTAATTGATTCTTTTATGTGAACTTTTGTAAACATGGACAGTATTTTATTGTCATATAATGGCTGATCTTTTGCAAATTAAGCAGTGATGTACTCAGGCAAGCAACGAAGATAATTGGATGCGTTTTCATTTTATTTTTTCCTTCAGTTGAGTAGATGAACTTTTTCCCTTTTTTGCCACTTATTAATTAGTTGAGTAGAACTTAAGACAATCAAGTACTTATATTCAAGCCATATTTTTGCAAAGATGATGCTGTAAAACAATTCCGAATCCGCAAAATATTAATAAAAATGGGGATTTTTATTCCCAAATGTACCAAAAAGAATTTGTATTCCTCATTTATTAATGGAGAATAAAAAAATTATTAATTAATAATTTCCCATTTTGTACCTAAAAAATTAGAATTTAATTTTGACCTATTGTATTGTAAAATTTTTTACACTATTATCTAATTATATATTATTAAATTATTAAAATAAATTTCATTCATTGTTTTTGAAATTGAGGGGAGGGTTTTTTAAAGAAAAAATGAAAGAAGGAATTATTTTATCTTTTTTATTTTACGAGGTTTTCTAAACTCAAACTTCTACATTTTTTAGATGTGAAATTAATTCTCATGTTCATAATACTGAAACTAAGTCCACCACATTTGAACCTATTACATTTCAGAAACTCCAACCACTGAGTTAAGTTTTCTTATGAGTATTTGAGTTGTTAGAGTCCTACATTGTTTATCTTTCAATCTTTTAGGTGCGATTTATATATATGTTTGATGTACTTCACTTAATACTAATTAGTTTTAGGTTAGAATCTCATATGATATCAGAACCAAGATTTCATCTTCGTTGCCTATTCCACTACACTCACATGTTCCTTCGTCTATTCTGCTAAACTCACTTGTTCTGACCAGACATCTGTATAGGGTGTTAGAGTCTCACATTACCTACTTCAAATATTTTAATGTAGTTTATATACTTATTGAGTTACTCTACTTGATATCAATTAATTTTATGTTAAAATATCATATGAGCCACCCTTTGTGCATAATTAAAGGAAGGGATTGATTTTTTTATTTTATTTTGTTACAAGACAAGAGATTTAATGACACAGCCAAATGGAAGAGAGGAAGATAAAATATTTATTTTTGATAATTTAAAACGCTGTATATAAATACTGAAAAATAATATAACTTTTTCCAATGTTGTTCTATTTAAAAGTTTAAAAAGGATAATTAAGATATAATTATGCCTAGTGCAACGGTTACCTAATATTATAATCATCAATCAACTTTGTTTTAAAACCGGAATTACGTCTAAAGCAGTTTACAAATGCAAACATTTTTACGTTCATCATTACATGATAGGAAAAGTTATTGTCTTTTGCGAATTTTGTGCTAGCTTTAGAGTTAACTCAAGTTTTACCAAACGCATAATATTTTTTAAACTCTTATTTCAACTTTTGGTCTAATGAGGCAGATTAATTAACCAATTAACATCCATTCATCCATGTGACAACAAAAGGTAAAACCTCTCTCTCTCTCTCTCTCTCTCTCTCTCTAGAATGTATTATATAGAGCTATCATTAATTATCATTATCACATTAATCATTACATAATACATATTAACACATGTGTGCCTTTTAAATATTGGCCTTATATTTGTTATCAACAAAAATAAGGTACAGAAAAAGTTCAAACACTCAATCAATAATATCTCTCTTTTCTTTTTTGTCAGTATATTCGGCTTTGTAATGCAATAATTAGTGTCTTTAATTCTACGATAGCCTTACTTACCAACGGGCAAAAACATAGCTTGCATACCAAATGAAAGTTAGTGTGTATAAAGTTTGAGTTAAAATGTCCAAATAATAGCATTTCATATCTCCATTGGGGCCATCATCATATTTTGTCATAAATATTGTAAAAACATCTTATCCCATTTCAAGGTTTTTTCTTTTTTTTTTCTTTTAAACTTTAGGAAATGATAAAAAAAAAATACTTCAAGAATTACTCATGTCTTCATGTATCTGACTTCAAAATCTAATATCATTTATTCGGTGTTATTCCATAGCATGTTTGTAGTTTGGAAAACCTATTGAGTCGTCATAAATGCAATTCAAATTGATTTCACCATTATTCCTCCCATTACTTTCACTCTCTTCTATTAAATTAATTATAATATATAGTATTATGTCTATCCAAGAATTAGCAATTGAGTTCACAAGCAGAGCGAGCATGTGAAAACCAAGTAATATAAAATTACATCTGCGTGATCAATGAAAAT
The DNA here is from genome assembly GCA_029884595.1 of Ormosia semicastrata. Classification (NCBI taxonomy): domain Eukaryota; kingdom Viridiplantae; phylum Streptophyta; class Magnoliopsida; order Fabales; family Fabaceae; genus Ormosia; species Ormosia semicastrata. Next base: position 131,805,571 of record JAQQTO010000063.1, on the reverse strand, counting down.
GATACGTAACTTGTGTTGAAATTAGACACTATACACCATTAAATAAATTATTATATAATAGAATTATTTCTATTCGTAACTTAGTAGTTGAATTATGCAGGGCATGTGAAATTTTGCGTAATATAAAATTACATCTTGATAATCAACTAAAATAATACGATAATTTATGTTGAAGTTAGACACTGCATACCAGCATACTACATGAGAAATAATACACAATTATTTTACAATTAAAAAAAGTTTAAAATATTGATTCACGGTTGTACAAAGTTTTTTTTTTTTGTTGTAAATAGAGAAGAGAAATATAGAAATATTAAAATAAGAAAATATAGACTCAAAATTTTATTCTTTAAATCATATGTGATACATATCTTTAAGATCTGACAATGTATTTATAAGAGCATTTTAGGGTTTATACAATGTAATTATTTAATATTAATATCAGTTAGAGATTGTGATCTATTTTAACTATTTTTTTTATTTATGTAGGATAATTAAGGTAGTCATCCACTATATGTAAAATATGCATGTTTTACAACACTTCTCCTTGGATGACTATACACTATGAATATATCTCGTTAAAACCTTATTAAGAAAAACTAGTGGGATAAAAACTTAGCGAATGAAAAAGAGTACAGTATTCATAAGTAACTTACTTTCCCTCAAAATACAACTAATCATAAAATGTCTTTAAGTCGACACATTGTAACTCTTGTGGATATTAGACATCCATCTTCAATATTATTCATAGCACTTCCTCTTAAGAATTTTGGAGAAATATACTTTGCTCTGTCACCTTTGATATATCTTCTTTTCAATTGAGCTTTGTAAGTAATATTATCTTCAGTTGGAATTTTTTTTTTATAAGATGATCTACAAGATTCTTAGATATGATGAATCATAGCTCTCAACTAGAAACATTCACGACTTCCTTCATGAATTATTGTAATTTTTACATGATATAAAGAAATAACAATTATAGATTGCTTTGTGGATCACCATAATATAGCAATACCACAACATATAAATAATAGTCTATTTGAGATCTGACTTTATTTGGATCAGATAAATATCCTGCATTTGCATAATCAATTAGCTTGACATAGATTCATGTGAATAAAATAATCTCATCAGTTATGCTTCGAAGATAAAAATAATATATTTAATTTCATTCTAATGTCTTATGGTTGGTGATGAACTATATGTTGCTATAAGTACATGAAAATAATATTATATTAGGTCATGTATTATTTAGCAATATGCATGTGTGCTGATCTATAGCACTAAGGTATGATATTGTTTCAGGACTAAGATCTTCGTAATCTTCTTTAAATCCAACGATCTAACAAGCATTAGTGTACTCAATATATATAAGTTATATGTATAAATCACTTAAGAACTTATTTTCTATAACTTGATAGACAAAATTTAATTTGCTAAATGTTCGATCTACAGGCGGAGAGAAAATTTTATCATTTAAAGATCTTTCACTTCAAATTCTTTAAATAGACACATAAACAAATAAAGTATTTTAAGAAATTTTGAAATAAATATATAATACATATCAACAAGCACTAATGCTCAATAAGAAAGTCTTAATATGATGAGCAAAAGAACATAAATATGTAAATTAAGTTCATTAGATGTTGATATTTTAAATCCTTCGGGGATTTTCATATAGATGACATATATCGAAACATCCATAAAATGTAACAACAATATGTAAAAACATCCATTAGAAGTACTCAACTTCTTGTGTGCAAATAACCTTTTCAGATATCAAAACGTAATTGCATCTATTTGTATCAATAGATTTTGCACCTTCTGGGATTTCGACTTCAAGTCCATTAAAACATCTTCTAAAGTTTTAGCTACAAATTCAATAACCTCACGTTTTACAAGTGAGTTCAATTCTGCCTACAAGACATTCTTCTATTTTAGCCAATTATTTTTTCGTTGATATTCTTCAGCGATTCTAATTTCAAGATCTTCATTGTTATTCATAATACTGCATGCTATAAAAATATGTTATCGATAACTATTTCTTTTTGATTCTATCATTTTGCCTATAGAGACATAATTTATTAAGATCTCATTATTTTCACCATTTTCAAGTATTTTAACTTCTTTTGGAGTTTGAAATATTTCTAGAGTTTGGACTACTTCAAGAGTCCTACTTATGTCACTAATTTCTTTTTCAAGAGTATCATTTTTAGGGTTATTTGCCTTCTTAACAATATTATTTGCTCATTCTCTTTTCTAGGCTTTGTCTTTGGAATCGATTGGTCTATCATGCTTCTTGCATGTTTTTGACTCATTTGATACTAATTCTAAATGGAGCATTTATAGCTGGTATATGATTTATTTATCTTTTTGCAAAAGAAAATGTTTCTTGCAATTCATTAATTTGCTCTTATTCGCAAATGTATTATCATTTGAACTTCCAGTTCAAATTACCTTGTATCTCACAATTTCATTTAACTCATTTCTTTCCATACAAAGCTCCATTTATACCCAACGAGTTTGACATCTTTAAGTGTCTGGACTACTGGTCCAAATACATTACGTTTAGTTAAAGAATCTAACTAAGATTGTACTACTTCTCTCCATTTTGACCAATCACTTCAATGTTGACATTATTCTACACTTTGAGGCTCAAGCTCATTATCATTGATAATTTCAAAAGCAATTGTATTTGCAAAAACATTATCAACAACAACTTCATCTATTCCCTTCATATTTTCATATTTTAATGAAATCTCATAATTTGCTGATACCAAAACCACTTCTGGGGTTACTTCCCTACAAATATGAGGTTGTTGATCTATATTATTTTGGACCTCTTCAGGAGTGTTAATGACCTCTTCTAGAGCGTCATTTTGAAGTTTTTTCATTTTTTTTCGAGGAACAATGTCCTTTTGCACCAATAGGTCTATCACGCTTTTGGCATGTTTTAGATTCATTAGCTGACATACACACATGATGTCATGCAAAGACAACTAATCGTGCAGGAGTGACTATATCGCACACAGAAAAAAAAATTATATGAGAAATATTTGGCTTTAGGCCAAAATCCAATTATATAAAGGAAAACTTATAATTATTTATTGGTCTTATACCAACAAGTGTTACAACATGTAAAAGGCACACTCCAAGCAAAAACTTGGGATATTGTTCTCACAATTATTTAGCTATCAATTAGAGGCATTTGAACATAAGCACCAAAATGTTCAACATTTTACCAATAGTTATATAATAATCACTAAAAGATTGAGAAGTAAATTCACTAGCATTATCATGACAAATTGTCTTAATCTAAAAATTTGTACTCTTAATCAAATAACTTGCATAATCTCACAAATACTAAGTTGCAAGTTGATAATAAGTACACATGTGACCAACTAGCTTCTGGTCATAAAATGTCTAAATGATACACATGATTTATGACATAATCCACAATATCATCTTAAATTCATTCTAAAAAATCAATAAATTTAACTCTATTTTTAGTTAGTGATATTTTTATAATCAATTTGCATTAAGAACACTCAGCACATAAAAACTCATTATATTGAAAAATCTTATGATCCTTCAATGATACCCTTATGAATTATCAATATTGACACAGGATAGCCTTATGGCCATATGCCAAATAAAAAAATTTATTTAGACTAGTAAACTTCTACTTTATAATAATATCGTAAACTTCTGATTTACAAGAGCATAGTAAACTTTTGGTTTACACTAAAATATGTTTCAATTATACTAATTATATCTATTTGACTTGATAATAAATAAAGCACAATGTATAAAATTTTGTTCATTGAGGTAATAAAATATAATAACTACTTTGAAGACTTGAATTATTTTTGTGCTACTATATATCAAAATTTACCATTGATCTATATATATAAAGAATTAGAAACACACATTTTTTCTTCATTTAATAAAAATTCTAATAAATCATATTATACATATTTTATTTAAAATATTACAAACTAACAAAATAAGAGAAAATGTATACGTGATGATATTAAATCACATAAAAAAATAAAATAAATATATATGAAATGACAAATATGAATTCCAAGAAAATAATTCAACTACTCAAATCATCAATCAAGTGATAAAACTTTCCTCCATAATATTTAACGAAAATAGAAACATCCAAAAGCATATTATTTGTAGGACCATAGTCAAATGAATGATTCTCATCAATATCTCTCTACTTCATTTGATATGTATTCTTAGAAGAGTTGGAACCACCATAGTAATGATTATTTTTCTAATTTCTGCCACATCAATGGTCATAACCATGACCTTTGCCATACCCAAAATCCAAAATTATAATATGAAACATTCACTTCAGGAAATGAAGTTCAACCTATTGGGTGACCTTTGTGATTTTTCATTAATAACCCATTTTTGTGTTCAATCATAAGAATGCATAAACTTGATTCAAAATATCTCTTAAAACAATTCTCATTTTGTACTACAGGAGCATATTCGAGATACATAAAAAAATCGATAATGCTCTTTCTCATATTTCTTTATTTCAAATTATGCTAAGATCAATTAGATTCAATCACGGTCTAAAAGTGTAGTTCTCTAGGAACTATACCATAAATCATCATATAAAATATGATCATGAAAAATCATTGGTTTTGTGCAATCCTTTAGGGATGCTTGAATAGTAATCTCTTCTAGAATTTATCAAGAGTAACAAGTTTAGTATAAAACAAAATATGATAATTGTATTAGTCAAACAAGATTCATAATAAAAATTCTATAGATGAAACATGAAAATATTTCATACTAAGACTAATATGAAAAAAGCTATAAGAAAGAATAAAACAATGAATTAGATTAATCGAAAGAATGTGATAAAAAGACAAACTCTTTTCGTAGAACCTTTTAGCTGTTCAAATGTAGAGTCTCGTACTAATAACGTGTTGTAAATAGAGAAGAGAAATATAGAAAGATCAAGACAAGAAAATATAGACTCAAAATCTTATTTTATATAGCAGATGAGATACATATCTTTGAGATCTGACAAAGTATTTATAAGAGCGTTTTAAGGTTTATACAATGTAGTTATTTAAAATTAGTATCCGTTAGAGATTGTGATCTCTTTTAACTAATTTTCTTATTTATGTGAGATAATTAAGGTAGTCATCCACCACATACAAAATATGCATGTTTTACAATATTTTTTTTTACAATATCATCTAAAGATGTATTGGCACATTATTAAAAATAATTAATTATAGTTATTAGGTAATGATTTGGTATTTAAATTAATTTGATAATACATTATTAGATAAGAGTGTAAAGTTTTGCATTGATAATGAATGAAAATTAAAATCCATTAAAAAATTGGTCTTTTACAAACTTTGAATTTGGTCATTTATTATTTTAATAATTCATAAACTAGAGTTGACAAAAAACAGTTCATAACTAGAAGTTTATTAATCGAATTTAACTAGGATTGCAGAACCAATTGATATAGATGAACATAGAGGAACATTACTATTTATGTATTCTAAAGACTGGTAAGAAAAGGAAAATATAACAATTGCATCATCATGAAGCAAACAAAAGCTTGAATCAACGGTAGGGTATATATACCTCACCAAAAAGAAACAAAGAAAAAAAAGAAAGCAATGCTTTGATTACTCAGGGGCTTGAGTTACTACTTCAATCTTCTCCAATATTGAATGGTTGTTTATCCCAAATGAGATTGGCAATTCTTTTTTTGTTGGTGTTTTCAACTTTCAAGATACAAATCTCTTTATCCTACAAACTGAAATAGAAATTATAATTAGTGGGAAACTTTCTTAAGTTCTATATTTTTTCAAATCAAAATAAAAATCGCAGAACCTAAGTAGACTTCCCTAGGAAGTGTGATCGGTTCAATCATTGGACAAATATTTAGAAGAATTAACTAATTCCTTTAAATGTCGAAAAAAATAAAAATAGTAGGGCCATCTCATCCTAAAAATTAAGAATTAAAAGTTACTGGATAGGTTTTTAACACTATCATTTATATGTTATTTAAAAAGAAAAATGTTTGACTTGCATTTTAATAGCAGATCTCAAGGATCAGGATGCTCGTGAATAAGTATTATTATTTTTTTATTGCACAATGGAGGCAAAAAATTTAAAATAAAATTTAAAAGTGAAATAAAAAAGAAAGCTGATAAATTAGTTTAGTATATGTTATATAAGAAGCTGAGGTCTAATTATAAATAATGGTTATTTATTGAAGATTTGGTAATCAACTTTATGTAACTTAAACATTATGAAATAAATAAATCATCCAGTCTCCCATTCTAGTTTCCTTTTATTGGTTAACAAGTTTGGGTTGGCGAATTAAAGAATTGCATCAGACCATTATGGCAGCAATTAGACCAAGGCTTAAATCCTACTTCCATTACCCAACACTTGTAAAAGAAAGTTGGCAAGTTAAAAGTTCAATGCAGAATCTTCCTTTAATCATAACCATTTATACGAAATCCACAACTTATGGAATACGTCTCCTTCTGTTTATTAAAGCATATATGCACTATAAACATTTGGATACCATGGGGTCAATGGAAACTAATAAATACAAGGGTTTGTAATCACATCTTCATAGCAATGGATATCAATTGGTCCATTTAGTACGAGTTTGAGAGTTGAGAGGAGTAATCTTCTTAGTTCTTAACACAATTTTCACAAGCTCTACACACACTAACCAGTGAATAACTAGCCCCACCAAAATTCAGTTTTAGTGGGAGATGTTAAATATTATTTGTGAGGAAAAGTTCCTATAATTACCAAGGACACATCTAATATCATCAGTGTAATTATGTTTATTAAGATTAAGACGTAAAAGTTAAAGAAAAAATATGATATTTAATAGCTAACATCAATTAACATAACTGATAAAGATGAATCGTGTCAAGTTAGTTAAAGTTCAAATCTTGTCTTAGTGAGTTATTCGTAAGTGTCTCTGTAAGCGTTTATTGAGATTCGTTGAGCCTAAAGATTTGTCTTCACCTTAAGATAGGACAGCCACCTCTAAGCCTATTTTTTTTTTATAAAAAAAAAATTGATACTTCTCAATTCTCACAAATATATTTCAAAGAGTAGAGACTTAAAATTAGAGTTATAATAATAATATAATACTTTTAAAATTATATATCAAATTGTTATATTTTTATCATGTTGAAATTTTTTATTATTTACAATTACACCAACATAAATGACATTACTTCCGTGAAAACGTCAGACTGCTAGGCGTTATCTACGTAATCGCGTCAGTTCCTTTGACTTTTTTCACTTAATAACGCCAACATGTGTAACATTATTTATGTAATAACATCATCTGTTTTAACATTATCAGTGTACTATTAATAGAGCTCTCCTCACCTTATCTTACAGATGATGATATTTACATGCAATAGTGTGCATAGACATATATATACTTAGATTGATTGAAGTTTGTTATTTTCTGATCATCCTGGTAAAAATATGCACATAATGCTCCTTCCCATATTGGAAGACTTAATCATTGCTTGGACATACAGTTAAAGATCTACAGTCTTAGTGTACTTATACAGGGAGTTTTACAAAGCTACAAACTATAACGTGCACAAGATTAGTGGTACTTGCATCTTGCTACAGTATTGAATATGGTATAAATTTCACGATCTTATCCCTACACTAGTTGATGATACTAATCCTAACCTTTTGACTACCTATGATACTGATCATGATCACCTACATCTATTGAAATTTCAATAAGTTTCTAAATATAAATGACTACTATAATGACTAAAAATTCCTATATCATAAAAAATAAAATTTCTAACAAAACAATTAAATTCAATAAAATAATTAAAAAATAATTCTATTTGTATTTATATTTTTTTAAAAAATAATGCATACATAATAGCACTAACGGATTAAGCATTATTACCTTAATAACGCTAAAGCTTCTCACATTATTACATGAAAAATGTCAACTCTGACGCTATTACTTGAATAACGTCTAACGATCTAACATTTCCACACATTTCCACGTAAATAACACCATCGTTTTGATGTAATTATAAAATATTAAAAAATGTCAGCATAACAAAAAATATGACAATTTAGTATATAATTTCAAAATTATGATAATTTAGTAAATAATTTTGCCAGTCAAAAACCCGTAATAATACCTCTGTCACTTCGTGAGCTTGAGGCCAAGTCAGGTATGTAGAATAACTTTTTATTACAAGTAAAATGTTTCAATTTTATCCCCTTTTTAATACTAAAATGACATTCTAGGAAGTATCTTGCTTCAGGGATATAATGGTATCAGGATGAAACATTAATGCTAGACAAAGTGCACATACGCAGCGTTAGTAGGGGGAAAAAATCAGCCTTATAAACTTGAAACTTCATTGTATTTGAATACGCAGTCATACAACCGTCCCCCAAGAAATTGTGCAACCTCAGGATGTTTCACCTGAAAAAAGGATGGCAAGAAAGAAATAAGAACAAAGAATAAGATCATCAGGACTCAAATTTTCACATAATAAGAAGCAAGTAAAAGAATGGTAAAATGCACTACCATCCCAATCTTGAGGGAATCACATTTAAATTGAGCATAGAGATTTGTTTCTATTCCACGACCCTGTCAAAAGAAATAGGTCAGCGTTTAATATATTTGAATTTGAAAAACCCCATCCTTGTATTATGGGTACCTATATACGGAAATGAATTCTTTTATGTGATTTTTCACATGACTTGTCATGTGAAGAAGAGGGATTGATACAAAGGTTATAAACGAAATTTTACAAATTTTGACTAGGTTCCACTAATAAAATCTGTGTCAATCTCTCTCCTCCACGTGACCTTGTCATGTGAAAAATCACGAGTGATTCCATTCCCATATGATGAGTTTATGATATAATACAGAATCCAATGAGGAAACCAAGTTTCAATCTTTGTAAATATGCAAAATATGCCAGAATAACCTACATTGCACCAAACTATATCATAATGTGCAACACAAATTCTGAGAAGGGAGATACTGTGAAAATCTTGATGAAATAGTATACACACAAAAGGGAGAGGAAAATGGTGCCTGAAAACCAAACAATCTGAGAAGTAATCAAGTACATGACATGACAAGAATATGCATGCCCAAGATATCAGGGCCAGCTTGGTCATGTTTGACTCAGTCAGCTTGGCCTGATAATGGATTATATGATTTTTATAGAAAGGTCTTTCTAGTATTGTGCTATAAATATTAAGAAGAAAAATATTTTTTCAGTTTTCTTCATTTTTCTTTTAAGGGTATCTTAGTAATTCCATAATTACAGGCAACAAATTCCATTTTCGTATCACTTTTATGTTATTGTTATCTTAGGCTTATAAGGTGTCATTATTTTATTTTTTTTGCCTGTTTCTGTAATCTACAGTAAAAGGCTCTAAATCCTTAAAGGATAAGAAATACAATCAAAGAAGCAATGAAACTTGCTTCTTAGGATTGTGCAGTCCAAAATCATTCTGGGATTTGATGCCAAACGAATCCAAGATCTAATATCAAAATAGATTTCTCCCATTCTAATCGGTTATCTCTACCACAACCACAACCACAACCAAGCCTTTTCCCAAGGTGTCATTCAAACGACGCCATTGTGCTTTATCATAAACCAAGTTTTCGAGATGCTTATCTAAATCTTTTTTAATCGTTTCCTGTTTTCTTGTCTTCCTCTACTTCTAACTATTGGGCTATTATCTACCCGATCTACTCTTCTTACAGGGGGCTTCTAAGGCTTCTCCTTACATGTCCAAACCACCTAAGGCGAGATTCTCCCATCTTTTCCACAATAGGTGCTACCCCTACTTTCTCTCTAATGCATTCATTCCTAATCCTATCTAGTCTTGTATGGCCACACATCCAACGCAACATCTCATAACACCGATCTTATGCTCTTGTTGGTTTTTTATTTCAAGTACCATACAACATCGCAGTCCGGTAAAATTTATTTAAGCTTGAGAGGTACTTTTCTATCACAAATAACTCCCCGCCATTTCATCCATCCAAATTGAATCCTATGGTTTATCTCCCTCTATCTCTCCATCATTTTGTATGATAGATCAAGGTACCTAAATTGTGTGACTTGATTGTCTCCAATTTTCATTCTAAACACGCCTTATCTCTAATCGATCTCTAATGAGCAAAAAAACTAATCTGATTTTCCATAGTTTCTAAGTTTTTCCTAGATTTTTTTTTATATGTTAAATAATTCCTACTTACAATATTCTAATCCATTCTTTCTAGAATTTTCCCTCAACTTTATAAAATTTTAAAAGTCAAAATTCATAGTTGTTGTTCAAAGCCCACGAACTATCTTGTTCTGACCTTCCATTGCCAATTTTTTGATCCCCGATAAGCACTAACCTATTACATTCTATAACAAATCAACAATTAATTCAAACCTCAAAAGATTGATATAGCCCTAAACCTTCTTGCTAAAACTCCATTTCCTTTGTTATACTACCTCACTCCAAGTATCAAGGCTCAACAATGCATCTATCATCCATCAACCCAGTAAAAGTTTCTAACAAGATCCAAGGAAGAACTTACCATCCCTTCTAAGATGACAAGATCTGCATCATTGGCAAGGTAAGCAAGCTCCTGTGACACTCTTGTAAGATCAATAACCTGCAATACATTGAACAAAGCAGGAGAGAGATGTAATCATCATACAAGTTAATGATCAGATATCATAGGACTAAATAACATAATTTGCGTAATAACAAAAAACATTGGTTATTTTCTTACAGGTAAATCATTTCCAGAGTTAGCAATTAAAAGATTTGAAGAACTGACACCCACAAGACGTCTTTCCTCATCCTTTAACTACAAACCAACATGATAGAGTTAGCAAAGAATATAGTAATATAAAAAATTTACAAAACTTATTTTCATTACCTTTGATATAATTTCAATTAGCTCAGAGTAAGTCACATCATTGATGGAAGGTAAGTCATTAGCAGCCAATACAACCTACATTCAAAACGGAATCACATAAAATATGTTGATGATGGCAGATGTAAGAACAGCACATGAAAAGTAGTTTCAGTTTCAAACATATATTTAAAATGGAAAAAGATTAATAAACACCTACAACAAGACAATCATAATAATGACACGTGATATCCACAAATTAGAGATCATTGGAGTGGATTGAATTAGAATAAAAATGTCAGCAAAATTAGCTTTCAAAGAGTAAAATTTTTTTTGGCAATGTGCAACCTATGCTACACTTTGGTGCATTTGGTTGGAGCTTAGTATTTTTATGGAGGTTTCTATGGCACAACACTTACAACAACAACCAGAGCCTTTCCCCACTAGGTGGGATCGACTACATGGATAAAACGGCTACATGGCACAACACTTTATTTGGGATAAGATTAGGTGTTTGGCTTCTATTTGGTGTAAAACACATGGGCTTTCAAATGGGGTTTCCCTGACAGATATTTTGAGGAATTGGACAGCTTTGCTCCATTGATTTTCTCTTTTTTCTTTGTTGTTCTGTGTTTTGTTTTTATGTTACGGAGTCGTTATCCTCCCATCTCTTTGTAATTTTTTCTCTTCATCTTAATGAATTTCTTCTTTTATCAAAAAATAAAATGTCAGCAAACCTGACTCCCACGCCGAAGCAGCTCCCTTGCAAATGGTAAAATACCCAAAATGATATCTGCACCGGAGTTATCTACAAATATGATAACCTGCCACGATAAAAGGAACAGATTACAACAGTACGACTGCAGAAAATATGCCAGAAGACATAAAATTCATTATAAATTGTATCTCTTTATATACTTATGAAACTTACCTTCTTCCAAGACTTCTTGCTCCATTTCACTTTGAAAGTGTCAAGGTCATCAATAACCCAAGGTCGAGGAACGAGATTTTGACAACTAGCCAAAAAGGACAAACCATCCTTGGAGAAAACCTCTGCAAGCTTCAAGAAATTGTGGGAATTATAAGGTAAACATAAACTACAAATAGATATAATCCTCCGAACTCCCACATATGATTGTAATAAACAGCAGAACGATTGTCTTCTACTAGGCAAATAAATTCAGAACAAGGTAAAGTTTTAAGTATAGATCAGAGAATAGGATAACGCCAGTGACAAATATTCAATAGTACTACCAACAACCAATTAAGGGAACTTAAGGAACAATGTATTTTAAGGATAATTAGCCACACCAGATAATATGAAAGTGGAAGGATAAAGGGGTTGGTACTTTAACATGGAACATAAAAGGATATTAATAGATGGAGATCACAGCTTAACCAAGTAAAGTTGATGCTTGAATGAACAAGTAGGCTTAGTCCAGTTTGGTCCAAGATTCAGAACAAGGTAAAGTTTTAAGTATATTTGGCTACCATGCAAAATTTTCAGCCTAAGGTTCCATACATAGATCAGCGAATGGGATGATGCCAGTGACAAATAGCCAATAGTACTACCAACAACCAATTAAGGGAACTTAAGGAACATTGTATTTTAAGGATAATTAGCCACACCAGATAATAGGAAAGAGGAAGGATAAAGGGGTTGGTACTGTAACATGAAACATAAAAGGATATAATATATTCATAGATAGAGATCACAGCTTAATCAAATAAAGTCGATGCTTGAATGAACAAGTAGGCTTAGTCCAGTTTGGTCCAAGATTCATAATTTTAGTTATCCAGAAGTTATCAAAAGAATGCATAGAAAATCATCCTACCTGTGCAGAACCGAGATCAAATATGTTTCCAGCAAAAATTCCTCTAACTAAATTCTCAAGTCGCTTCCCCTCATCTTCAATGGCATCATTAAGACGAATAACATTCTCAAATAGGGAGATGGCTTTGGCATTTTCTTCATCCTATTGCATTCAATCAAAAAAGGGTAACAAATCTTGGGCAAAATAAAACTACTTGGTGCGTTGATAATGTCATGATACCACCCTGGCCCCTCAGTTATTAAAATTGATAACAATATATGTTAAAATTCTCTTCAACTTTGACTAATAAATTTAGACCTTTTCAGCCAACTAAATCTGAAAAGAATTCCATTAAATTCTCCCTATACTTCATGCAACATGCAACATTACTTCAACCACTATAATCAGATAGGCACATGCTTTTCTTCAACTTTTTTATTATCCATAGTTGTGTGGCATTAGCAAACAGGACCCGAGAGTGCAGTTAAACTTACCTTGACTTTTTTGAAGATATCTGTGAATCCCAATTCTCTGAGTACTTGCTCACGAAGTCTGCAGAGAAGCTAGAAAATCCCCAGCGCCCCCCCCCCCCCCCCAAAAAAAAGAGAAATAAAAGGAAAACAAAGAAGAAGGAAATTAGACACATCATCAAACTGCAGCAATTTTTTGTTCTAGTTCCTTTTTCTACGAGAAGGGGGGGGGGCACAAATTAGCATATAATTTCAGCAATAGCATAGAACATACAATACAATCAGGTGGCCCACCATGACTTTCGGGATCTTTCTTGAAATCTTCAAGTATGTCAGCATACCTTTAGCAGGGAATGCATAAACAAAAGATGCAATTAGGAAATACCATACTAAAAGCTATTACGTAATTATCGCATCGGGAGGATAAGAGAGTGTACAAGCCTAAAATCCGTAAGAAAAATTATTGCTATACAATATCCAAAAAAATGCTGATGTGATAATTGAAAAAGATAGGTCTCTGTAATGCGACAAACCTCTCAAAGGGGACAAGAAACAGAAGAAATAAGCAGAAAGAGATCACCTTTGAGCAAATTTTTCAGCTTTATTTGCAGCATCAGGAACAGAAGGATCACTCTCTGCACGCTTCCTGTCAAATCAAAGCTAAACATTGATGTAAACAAGAAACATGCAAATAATGGAATCTTTGAAATGGTATAAAAATCACGCATTTCACTAAAACCAGTAAAGGTTAGTTTAATATTGCCTTCAATGAGTTGCTTTTATTTACCTTAATTAGAAAAAAGCAACTTTGAATGTTTGTAAATTGATCAAGGATGTGCTTAAAAATCTAGGGTAAGAGACACTCAAAATCAGTCTGAGCTTTTTGTTAACTCAGGATATAAGAAAAGTACATAGAAGGAATTATTATTGAAACAACTGAAACATTCATTTGTTATGGCATGGAAATTTTGGTCCATCGTCAATATTGATAATGCTTTTAGCAAATATTTACCAAACACTCAACTGCTCTTAAAAGCAGCTTTTCTATTACTCATTTTACAGCAACTTATAAAGTAGGTTTTGGTAACAGCCTTCAGAAAGCAACAACAATACCCAACTGACCCACCCAAACCCAATACTGAAGACATTGGAAGAAAGTTTACAAAAGGTCATAAGTTTAATCATGACAATTGCAAGGCCAATTGTACCACTTCGGCAATTACTTCCGCACAAAAATAAGTCTTACAAACACGTCAAGGTGCTATTTGAAAGCTAACAACTGGTAATGCTGACGCCACCCGAATATGTTATCCATCCCTCACCAGCATATATACCATTACAAACAAAGACATTGGTTAAAATTGAAAATCATAGTTAAAAACACTGTCCTATTAAATGAGCAGAAAGCTTGACATAATTTAAAATGCATAAGGAAATGAAAAAATATTTTATTTTTAATAAAATACAATACATGTAGTACTACAGCTGTATTAACAATTCTGATTATCATAAAAAGTGCTTAATCAAAGTAAAAATCCAAAAGGGGAAAGAAAATAAAACGACCCATTATACAGCAAAAGAAAAATGCTAACTAACATCACTTTGCAAACACATTTCTTATGTCTCCTTAAGTGGCAGAATAAAAATATAGTTTATATAGTTTTGCAGAAAACAAGGTAGGTCAGATGTAATGTGAAAACTGTCTAAATATGATGCCATATGGTTGTAAGAACGTGTATATCAGTGTTAAACCAGACGTTACCCACAAAATTATGGAAATTTTTTTTAAAAAAGAAAAGTGCATATTTTTTTTAAAAAAGAGAGCATGAGATGATGTGTGTGTATATCATTGTTGAAGCAGATGTTACCCACAAAACTACGGAAATAATTTTTTAAAAAAGGTACAAATTTTTATTATAAAAAAGAGCAAAAATAAGCCATTGGGGGTTTAAATGAATAAAAGGGTATGCTATGAATAATCAAAAATCGCGAAACACATACCAAAAATCAATTTTTTTTCTTTCTGAAAACTGAAAAGAAGAAAGAGAAGAAACGTACTTGAAGGAGGGGACGGAGTTGAGGAAGAGATCAATCCAAGAAAGTTCAGTGGGAGTGGGTTTGCGGGGATTATCAGAGGGGAATCTGTAAGGAATGGTGCATGCTCTGTAGTGCGAATCGATCGGTGTCTGCAACAACGGGAATTCCACAAGCTCCGATGCACTCTCCATCTTTGATGAGATTCTTCACAACACAAAATTGCGATTGGTTGTAGTAGAAATGTTGGAATGAAGAAAGAAAAAGAAGCAAAGAAATCGCATAGAGAGAGAAAGTAGCGTCGTGGCGCTTCTCTCAAAACACTTCTGCAAACTCTGCTTTCTCTAGTCAAACTATCGTTTGAGTTTTTTCTTTTTCTTTTTTTTTCTAAATAATAATAATACCTTTTTTTTTATCTGAATAATAATAATGCCTTAAGTTAAAGTTATCAAAATGCGCGGAAATAAATGAGTTGACCAAATTAACTTGATAAAAAATATAGGCAAATCGAGCAAACGGTACTTAGTAGTAAATTTATTTACTAATTTGTTATTATTTTTAAATTATTTATCAAATTATTATTAATTTTGTCACGTTAAAATTTTATATTATTTTTTGTTTTACGTGAGTTGCGTAACACGCTGCGCAGCATTATCAAACTAATCTGTGCACACACGTGCAAATTTATGTTAGCGTTATCACAATTAACAGAATCGCGTGGAATCGAAAAATAATATAAACTTCCCACTTAACTCATTTCACGTGGATTTTTTAAAAAATATTTCGAACACATACATCTGATTTACATGTCTAGTAAAGAGTGCACCACAATATTGAGGACATCACGTCGGTTTGATTAACTTATTTATAAGCTAAGTATTTCTTACGATCATAAAGTAGTCGATGTGGAATTTTCTTTAGCGAAAAGACAAAGCAGCTAAGTAAGATAACAAAATACATTTGTTTTATGTGGGACTTTGATAGTAGCAAAGTAAAGCAAGTAAATAAAACAACAAAACATATTTATTCGATGTGGGACTTTCAAAAGCATATTTAGATTTAGATTTGGATTTGAAAGAAAAATGCATTTCTTACAAACAAATACATACACAACGACATGAATTCATGTTATCCGTACCAATTCTAAAATGCCGTAAAAACGGTTCAACTCATGCGAAATTCAACCCGCCAACCCGCCGTTTTTTTTGCGGGTTAGGTTGAATTGAACCCATATTTCTTTTCCAACCAGAGCATATACATACATGCATAACCCGCGGTTATGCGAAAAAATAATGATTAGCGCTTTGTTCTTTTTTTTTTTAAATAATAATAAGTAATACTATAAATGAAAAACTCTTTGATATTATATAATTTATGTTTGAATATTTAATTAGACTATTTTAAAAATTATATTTTAGATATGTGGTTTAAAATTTTTTACCATTATTATTTATTATTTTTTATAGTATTTATTGATTTTTATATTTATTTTTTTTTTTTTTAGGCGGTTAACCAATTTACCCATCAACTCATCTATTTTTTCTCATTTTATTTTTTATCGGCCAACCAATTAACCCGCCAACCCACCTTAAAGCGGGGTGGGTTAATTTCTTCAACCCATTTTTTAAAAGCGGGCCACCCACATACCGCATTTTAGCGAGTTGACGCGGGTCGGGACGGGTTGGGGCGGGTAGACCCATTTTGCCAGCTATATCCAATTCTTTCTTTAAAAAGAGGACTAGGATATTTTTAAAGATGACTATATTGATTATTAAAAAAAAAACACGACATATCAAAAACTCTATTTCTTATTAATGTTGATAAGAGACTTCAATTCAAATCCAAATCCAAATATACTTTTAAAAGTCCCACATCGAATAAATATGTTTTGTTGTCTTACTTACTTGCTTTACTTTGTCACTATCAAAGTCCCACATCGAACAAATATATTTTGTTATCTTACTTAGCTACTTTGTCTTGCTAACAGTAAAGTCTCACATCGACTACTTTACAGATCATAAGCAAATACTTGGCTTATAAATAAGCTAATTGAAACTGATGTCCCTCAATATTATGATGTACTCTTTAGTAGACATGTAAATTGTATATGTCTCTGAGCGCCCTTTTTTAAGAAATCCATGTGAAATGGGTTAAGTGTCCTGCACATATAACGTGAGAAGTTTTTATTATTTTTTGTTCTGGGATGCGCCAACACGCGTGGCGCATCCAATTGGGATGCGCCACATGTGTTAGCGCATCCCAGGTTGATGCGTACGTGGCATCATCCAACTTCTTGCGCCATGTGTTAAGCGCATCCCAGGTTGATCTTAGCCAATACGCATCCTAGTTGGATGCGTCACGCGTGTTGACGCATCCTACATGGAACGAAAAATAATATAAAATTTCAACGTGGTAAAAACAGTGACAGTTTGAAAAATAGTTTGAAAATGATGACAAATTGATAAATAAATTTGGGGGGAATAGCAAATTGGTCAAAAAGCCAAAAAATATAAGTTGAGTTTAGAGAAATTTAAATTCCAACTTAAATTCAATACGATTTAGTTCGATCTACTTGATTCAAATCGGATTGATTCATTGATCAAATATTAATTATTTTTAATATAATAAAATATATTTAAAAAGATATTATTTTAAAAAATAAAATATAATTGATAATTAAATTAATTATCTAATTTATTTATCATTAATTTAAAACTAAATAACCTAAATTTTTTAAATTTCACTGATTTAATTTTTTAAAGGTTAAATTAATTATTTTTTAATAAAAAAATTTATCAAATTAGTGAACTGACCTGTCTAACCTCAAATTACAATAAGTTAGATAGACTAGTAAAATAATAACTTAAAACATATTTGGTTTAACTTGAAAATGACCCGACCCAAATGACTCAGCTTGGTTTGACCAAGTCAATTCATTTTGCTAACTCTACATAATTTTGCTCTCACTAAGATATTTTTCATTTCATTTAGTATAATTTTTTTATAAAGATATTTTTTTATTTTTTAGGTTTATCTCAAGTTCTATTTTTGTCACTCAATTATATTTTTATTTAATTTTTTTAAATCTTTTAAAAATAGTTTAAAGGAGTTTTTAATCCATATACTTGTTCCCTATTTTGATTTTGATCCTATACTTAAAAAAATCTAGATTTGGTCTCTAGAGTTTTCTATCTCTATATCTTACAAAGTTAAATTATAAGGACCAATTTTTTATGAATAATAAGGATCAATCACTTTTTATGAATAGAAGCAATAAGGACGAAAACTCAAATAAGTAAAAAAAATATAGGGATCAATATTCAATGGTAGAGACCAAAAATTACATAAAAAAAAATATAGGAGCTAAAACCTAAAAAAATATTATAAGAACCAAAACCCAAATTAATAACAACTGTAGGAACTAAAATCCAGTTTAAATCTTTTAAAATTCATTAAATTTATTCTAATTGCTAACATTAGTAGAAATGTTAATGGAATTTGCTAATATGGTTTTTATTTGAATACAAATGCACAATTAACATTGTGTAGTTAGGTTTTTTTTTTCATTAATAGTTGGACACCAATTTGATAAGTTTTGAAAAGATTTAAGACAAAAATAAAAATATAGTTGTAGGACAAAAATGAATAAAATGTAAAATTTATTCTATAATTAATTTTATGCATTATTTTCTTTTGAGCAGTGCTATTTTGCTCAAATCTTAGAGAATCAGGATGTCTCGACTGTCCATATGAACAAAACATTTTTTTCTCTTTTTTAAAAAGTAAAGGTGGTATAAATGGGACCCACATTACTTTGTTTTTATTGGGTCACATCCAGCTGTAGATGGCCGAGCTCCCAAACATTTCCCTTTTCTTTTAAAACTTCTACAACTTTTATTTTTAATTTTTTTGCTGTGTAGAAGGGGTTGCAAAGCCCCTAGACCCCAGCAACCATTCTCAACATAGAAATACCTGCATGATCCTCTAAAAGAATCCTACCACAGCCTGTAGTGGGGGCGAAACAGAACATGCTCATCAAGATCATAAGAATGCGATAAATTAGCAAGGAAATATGCCACTCTCTTTGCTCCCCGGTATCCGTGTGTGATACGCACTTGCCAAGCCTTAGCCATGAGATTTCTAATGCTTCCAATAATGGCAGCATACGGATGCAGATTAGGACAACCATCCAAAACAAACTTCACAACACAAGTATTATCAAATTCCAACAAGAGAACCTGAATATTTCTCTCCTAAGCCATGGACAATCTAGTATAAATTGCCCACAACTCAGCAAGAAGAGATGTGCCAACACCAATATTTTTAACAAAGTCCTAGACTCCATATCCAGCCTTAGCACCTCCCAATTTACAAGATCCATTAACATTGCACTTAATCCAACCATTATTTGGAAAAGTCCACCCCACTACTACCTCATTATAACTTCGACCATGTATAGCTTTAAACTAAATAGAAGAATGAACATTAAGAAGCTCATCCACCCTATGATAAATGGTAAAAATAATATTGGCTGGATTTACCTCATATCCATTAAAAACCACCTGATTACATTGAATCCACAAGACCCGCACAGCACATCCGAAAGTCAATTGTCAATGCATGAAATCTTTCCTTCCCAAATTGCGAGAAAGGCCAGCTTCCAGCCAATCCGAGATAGAGCCAGCAAAGAAAACGTTCCACTCGATAAGCTTAATCAATTGAAGCCAAACATCTCTATTAATAGGACAATCACGAATCGCATGCAAAATATCCTTAATGGCCATATTACAACGAGGACAAGAATCTGTGTTAGCAAAGTGCCTATGATACCGCAAAAGATTGGTTGGAATTCTATCTTTCAACATTCTTCAAAGAAAACAACATATCTTCTCTGGACCAGGCCATCTCCACACTTTCTTCCATATATTTAGATTTTGATGTCCCACATTGCCTGAAATAATACTATCAGGAAAAATATTAGAAATCACAGCCTAATTCAACTGCCCATCCATGCCAACATAAAATGCAACTAGTCTTTGCAAGTCACTTTTAGGTATGTCAACCAGTGCTATTGTCTTTAAGATGGTTCCTTATAGGTTCCTTTAGGAAGCAATGCTATTTGCATAGTATAAGTAGGAAGGGCTGAGAGAACTGATCTTACTAAAGTAGTTTGCCTAGCTAGGGAAAGGACCTGAGACTTCCAAGAGGATAGATGCTTATTTGTTTTATCAATGAGATACTTATAAGTGTGACAACCAACCAACTTATGAATTTAAGGGGACTCCGAGGTATTTGCTTAAGTCTACGGTAATAGAGAACCCCACTACATCACAACGCTCATTCCTTCTATTATGATTGACATTCCTTGGGAAACAGATTTTGGACTTAGTATTACTCATCTTTTGTTCAGAACACTCACAAAAGAAATTCAAGCATTCCTTGATCACCTCCATTTGAGCAATAGAAGCTTGACTAAACAATAGCAAATCATCGGCAAAAACAAATGTGAGAGAACCATTTTTCTTCAATTTAATTGGCTTCCATAACCCCTCAGACATAGCTAAATTAATGCAATGCGATAATCTTTCAATACATAACACAAAGATATGGAGAGAGGAGGTCTCCCTGTCTAATCCCACAAGAAGGAGAAAAGCTAACAGATTTACCTCCATTCCAAAGAATCTGCATACGATAAGATGACACACACTGCATAATTAACTCAAAGAAATGCTCATTAAACCCTTTCAGCGTGTCATGGAGAAAATCCCAATTAATAAGGTCATAAGCCTTCTCCAAATCTACCTTTATAGCCGCCCATTCAATTTTCCCTTTTTACCTCTCCATAGAATGAACCACTTCCTAGGCTATCACCTCATTATCAGTATTATGCCTCCCTGAAACAAAGATACACTGGGAAGGTGAAATAAAAAAAATCCATATGATTTTTCAAGCAAGTAACAATAACCCTGGTTATTATATTATACACCACATTACAAGACTTATGGGACAAAACTTCTTAATTGTTTCAGGCTTATCAACTTCTGGAATCAAAACAATCAAAGTACTATTAACATCTCTAACCTGTTGTGGGTCTTCAAAAACTTTACGCACCAAATCACAAACAGATTGCCCAATAGTGTCTCAATTATGTTGAAAGAAAATAGGATGCAAGCCATCAAGACCTAGAGCTTTGAAAGGTCCCATGCAAAACGTCACAGCCTTAATCTCTTCAGTAGTAAAAGGAGCTTGTACTTCATTTAGAACACATTGCTACAATTTTGGGAAACAACCCTTAAGAATGCAATCTCTAGTAACTACATTACCCGTGTACAACCTCTGAAAATAATCAACAGCCAAGTGCTTCAAATTCTCCTCATCATGAACCCAAACCCCAATATCATCTCGCAAAGCTTCAATTTTGTTTCTCTTCCTCCTGATAATTGTAGAAGAATGAAAAAATTTGGAATTCCTGTCATCAAATTTTAACCAATCACATCTCGATTTTTGATACCATTAGACCTCTTCTTGGAGAAGAATGGAATTATATTCTTTCTATAAATCCCTTTGCAACCTCTCTAGAAAATGATTATGTTCCATAGACAGCCTCTTGTTTATGCCTTCAAGTCTCCCCATAATTATCCTCTTTTTCTTTTTTATGCCTTCAAGCCAGCTTGCCATAAAATGAAAATGCTTTTGCCCATTATGTAACCTGCAATCTTTCTGAAGCTTTAAAAACTGTTGCATAGAAAGCTAATTACGATCAGCTACCCCAGACTTCTCATCCATGGAAACATAAGCATTAAAGTCCCCCACGAGAAACCAAAGATACATCATGTTCTCTGCTATGATACGAAGTTTATCCCAAAGCTCCATTCGCTGATTCATGTGAGGACTGGCATAAACACTAGTCATGAACCAAGCATTCCCACCATCTACTGGAGTAACTATGGAATGGATAAACTGTCTATGCGACTCTAGAATCTCAATCTTCACTATACTGTCATCCCACAATAATCACAAACCACCTAAAAAACCCACAGCTTCTTCCCGAAAACATCCTGTAAAACCCAACCCTTTTGGAAACATTCTTAGCTTTCTGGCCACTTATTCTAGTCTCAAAAAAGAGCCAAAACATTCACTTTGTAACGATTAACAAGATCATTTATAAATCTAGGGAAGGTGCACCCCTACAATTCCATGCAAGACTAATCATAAAAGTGAACTTGAAAAAGGAAGAATACGAGGTGGTTAAACACCTTTGTCCAATAAAACTTCTACATTTGTGCATCAGAAAGAATTATACTTTTTATATAAATAGATTATTGAAAATCAAAATAAATTACATAAATATTTTCACATAATTGGCTTAAATAAAACTTTGTTAGATCTCTTCACTAATTTACTAGATGTACTATTATAAACTTCTATCTTTATTAACTGTTGGATTATAAAGAGGAAAAACCTTGCTCTATAAAAAATAATATTAATTTAATCCATCAATTATAAAAAATGACATCAATTTAACTTATCAATCTCATAGTTCATACAGAAAAATTGATTTTAACTCACTTTTCATTATTGAAGGATTAAATTAATGTCTATTTTTTAAAAAGAAAATTGAATTGACGTCACATGTATATTTAAAGGACTAAAATTATTGTTTGTTTTTTAAATATATAGTCCTATCCAGTTTTCAAAAAATAAAAAATATAGTTCTATCCTATGACCAAGTAAAAGAGAAAACCAAATGCTAGAGGAACACCATGAACAACCTACAACTCTAGTTAATTGTATAAATTGGATTGCAAGTCAGCTTGGTTACCAGGTCGGGTAATCGGATCTATTAAATGGTCGAATTGAAAATTTGGATAAAGAATATTTTTTTAAAAAATATTATATAAAGAAATTAGTTCATATAAAAATATAATATTAAAAAAATTATTAGTTGTGATAATAAAATAAATTATAAAACTGAAAAAAATACTCAACAAAATTATGTGATCTAATGACAAAATACATTTTATCGCAATAAAGATTTTTTAAGTATTATGTTCAAATCTCACATATTATATTTTAAAAAGACCAATTAAATAAACAAATAAAATTGAGTCAAAGCAATCTGACCCATCCAGGCGGTTCACTCTTTAAGCTATTCAATGTTAAAACCCATTCTGATCAAGAACCGAACCGGCTTAAAAGTTGGGTCACGGGTTTTCAGCTGGACTTGTCCAGTTCATTCAACAAAGTCAAAAACCGACAGTACACCAATAGGAGTACAGAGAAGAAACCTCATTATAGTTTTTGTTTGCTTCTCTTTTCAGACGGTCGGAACCAACTATCTCCTGCTTTGTCAAGTATCTTGTACAAGATAGTGCTTAAATATGGAGGAAAAACTTCGCTTTAGTCATCAGTGACATCTGAGTCTCGTGGAGTAAGTAATGGTGCCACTCTGCTCATAGCATGCAATAAATCCATGAGGTGGTGAAGAAGATATGGATACATGCTCATTCTGCTGTCTTACCCATCAGGGAGTAGCTTATAGTAGATGATGGGATAATGCTGTTATGCATCAAAATTTTTACTTATGATAATCAGTTACGCGATTTTTGTTGTTCTTTTTTTTTACACAACCATCTTCTTCATCACTGAAACCACCATCAGGCATCAGGCATCAGCCACCATCAACTTTGTTCGATGAACCAACAGCCACCACCGTGTCCCATGAACAGTGTCGACCCCTGCAACCCTAGTTGTTGAACCCACAACCACCACGGATACAGAGTTAAGCGCCCAAGATTTACTGTTTCAAATTTTTATTGATGCCAACCGAAACTTAAAAGGCAAGAGGGGCTGAGTTTACATCGCTACATGTAGAAAGTAGCCATGTATCACGACTGGCATGATGAGTATACAGTTATTGGAAAAACAACAGCATACTCCTCCGCTTTTACAATTTAAGATTTGCAGGAAAATCAATTTAGATATAATTCATCCAGGATTTGTACTAATATCGATATTTGATGATTATCCACCAAGCCAACCATAAACATCAGCAAATAACTAGAGTTTACTGCCCTATTCACTCCTCTCAAAATTCCACACTCAACACAAGTACTCACTTCTAGTAGACAAGCTACGTTTGCGCAAAAATACATGCCCCTTGCTGTCAACACTGACAGAATCTTATTTTAATGCAGCTTAGTGAACCTGCTTTAAACCTCAGTAGGGTTCCACTGGGGCTCTGAATTTGGATCCAGCATAGACTGCCGCAGAACCAAGTTCCTCCTCAATCCTAAGAAGCTGCAACACACAGCAAAAAGTTAAGTGGACTACCAAAAATCATCAAATGAACAAAGAGTAGTAACCATAGGCCAACACAAAATCTGGTTTCAAAGGTATAACAAGGATCATCAATTGAAGTGACCAAATTCCGCTCATCTAACAAATATTAGTTGAAAGATGCCATAAGTTTTACGGTTTTACCTGGTTGTACTTAGCAAGCCTTTCAGATCTGCAGGGAGCTCCAGTCTTGATCTGCCCCTGTTAAACAATGACAGAATACGACCAGATTAAGTCAGCTTCAGCAGAAGGTTAAAAATTCATGTGTCCCAAAATCTTGACACAAAGTCAGCAAAGACACTACTGTGACAAAGAAAAAGAACATGATATCATCGGAAAAAAGTATCTGACAACTTACTGTCGCTAACCCAACTGACAGGTCGGCAATGAAGGTATCCTCAGTTTCACCACTACAATAAACAAGTTGAAACACATGAGTATCCACATACAAAGAATGAGGCAATGTCCAAAAACAGAACAAAATGGAAAGGAGGGCTAAAACAATGAACGTTCAATACCTCCGGTGGCTAGCCATGACACCCCAGCCAGCTCGCTTTGACATTTTCACAGCTTCAATACTTTCAGTTACACTGCCGATTTGATTCACCTACCAAATAGATAGTAACAAATGAGATTTGACTCTTCAAAATTGATAGAGGAAGTTCAGATTAAAAAATAGAAAATTAAGAGGGAACTCTTCATCCTCTAGCAAATAAAAAGAAGGCAAAAGTTAATTTACCTTCAATAGAAGGGCATTGCAAGCCTTCTCCTTAATTGCTTTCTCCACACGCTACAGAGCCAATAATGGACAGAATAGTGTCAAAAGGATACATGTATGCTGAACATAGCTCACAAATTTAAAGTTAATAAAGCACACCTTTGGGTTGGTGACGAGGAGATCATCACCAACAATCTGCACTTGCTGGCCAATTTCAGCTGTTAACTTTGCATAGTGCTCCCAGTCATCCTGATCAAATGGATCCTCAATGGATACAATTGGATAATCTGTCACAAATGATTTGTACACATTCTTTAAGCTGTCTCCCGAGATTTTCTGTGATCCATCATTATTCTGCAATAAGGTAGTCATTTTTCTAGTTAAAGCATTTGACAAAGAAATAACTCAACAAAGGAATGAAAATTTAAGATAAATTGGGAAAAGTTTTGTAATTTGTCTACCTCTTCCTTAAAATTCAAGTCATATGTTTTGTCCTTATTATCATAAAATTCTGAAGCAGCAACATCCATCCCAATTACAACCTGTAAGGATAGAAATTAATCAGCCATTCGCCATATATTAAGATGATAAGTCAGATTCAGTAAATGAAGATTCAACCTTTCCAGTATAACCAGCTTTTGCAATGGCAGTCTTCAGAAGTTCAAGACCCTCTTTGTTTTCCTATAAATAAAACAGAGAACATATAAAAACTGCATTTTAGTGAGATAAAATTGTCTCGAACCAGAAGGTAGAGATAGTTTATGCTCATTATAGAGTAACAGCAGAAAGAAAAAAAATTTAAACACATTGAATTATTAAACTACAAAAAGATCTTGATATGCAAAGAACATAAATGACTCGAGCTAAATGCAAGCAATTAAATCATAGACTACTTTTAAATAATGCTTAGATCACTAAAACCAAAAGGAGCAGGCAAGGACCTGGATATTAGGAGCAAAGCCACCTTCATCACCAACATTGGTAGCATCTTGTCCATACTTCTTTTTAATCACAGCCTGTAAGACAAACACATTAATAACTTAATGCATGAAACTAAAAAGAATGATTCTCCTTTCATCTATTTTGTTAAAAATAAAAATAAAAAAATACACAAGAAAGCAAGTTGGGGGTAAAGGACGGTAACCTTCAGGTGATGATATACTTCTACACCCATCTTCATTGCTTCTTTGAAAGAAGATGCCCCAACAGGGAGAATCATAAATTCCTATAGAAGAGGCCACAGGGTAAGTACCTCAATCAAAAACATCCCTATTCATTTGTTATATTAAATCAACAATTCAACATTACCTGCATTGCCAGCTTATTTCCTGCATGTGAGCCTCCATTGATAACATTGAATGCAGGTACAGGCAGTACCAAAGTCTTGTTCCCAGCCAGACTGGCAATGTGCTGAAATGTTAAAATAATACAAAAGCAAAACATCAGAACGCAAGATAACCAGATAGGAACTATTGTTACCGAAACATCACATACCTTGTACAGAGGAATCTTCTTCACTAAAGCGCCTGCTTTACAGACAGCAAGTGACACAGCCAAAATAGCATTGGCTCCAAGCTGAAAATTTAAAGATTGTGGAAACCCAATTAGCATAAAATGAATGGCCATTACAGTCACAAAAAGTACAGCCATTGACTCAAGAAGCCAAAGAAATCATATGGCGATACCTTCTGCTTGCACCACCCCCACTCATTAACAGTTCCATCAAGCTGCTGTACCATAAAATTGTCAATTTCAGTCTGCTTCGTTGGGTCCTGTGAATGCAGAAAACAAATAAAAGAACATAATTAATTATCCACTACTAACGAGTTTCAAACAATAAGCTATAACCCAATTTTATAGCTACATAATACCTTGCCAAGCAAAGCAGGCGCTATAATTGCATTCACATTCTCCACAGCCTAAAGCCAAGGCAAATTTGAAATTTCATTATCAGCTCCGTTCCATTAAAAACAAAACAAAACAAAACAAAATCCCCCTTCCCGAAAGCAAACAAAAACAAAAATGGTAAAGAAAAATATATTAAATAAAAAAAGTTGAGGGGTGGGGGACGAAATAAAACAGCATATCCAACAGATATTAACTGATATTGTTATTGGAAATATATCATTCTGCCCAAAAATTAAAAAAAAAATTCTAAATAAGTCGAAGTGATTAAAATTATCAAATACCAAGTACCTTGAGAACACCTTTCCCAAGGTAGTCTGAGCCTCCATCCCTCAATTCCAAAGCTTCATAAACACCTTCATAGAAAGGAAAATGAGTTAGGACACACTACTTTCAGAACTACAAATCCATGACCAGATAAGCCTTTGCAGCCAATAAACATCAATGTAACATGCAAAACCCATGCATGTTAGCAAGATAAAAACCAAATATCATTTCAAATTCAAAATTCCTTGCTTTTTTTTTTATTCGTTCTAACATAATGATGCTTCGAGCAGCATAACACAAACAATATCGTTTACTACAACAACGCATACACAAAAGCAGCAAATCTATATATTCCTAAAATCATGAAAGCTATTCAGTAAAAGCATTTTATATATTTAAAAAAACTACACAATCAACTGCGATTTCTATTTTCTCGAGAAAAAAACGGCCATCGATTACCTGTTGAAGCACCGCTAGGCACGGCAGCTCTGGCGAAGGTTCCATCGCTAAGAGTAACATCAACCTGACGATTACAAGTCACATTCAGAAATCATAGCTTCGCATAAACCATTTCCAAAAAAAACAAATCAAAACCTTCTCTCTAACATCTAAAAGAGAGTGTGTATTTTTTTTCTTTCTTTTTCTCACACATTTTCTTAGCGCCCAAACAAAAACGAGAAAAGGAAAATCAAGTGAATGAAACTGACTTCGACGGTGGGATTTCCGCGGCTGTCGAAGATCTGGCGAGCCTTCACCGCCTTGATCGTTGCCATCGATATGTTCAAAAGGTTATAGGAATCGCACTGGTTTTCAGAGATTTCTCGCTCACTCGCTACGATTTTCCCACCCTGTTTTCCCGAGAAAGTGACAGTGAGGGGAGAGTGAGTGAGTTGGGTTCGTATTATAGAGGAGGGGTTGGAACGTGGTGATCACGCACGAATGGTTGAATCTGAACCGTGGGCCGTGGAAGAGGAAAGCATGATATGGACGGTTGAGATGGTTTTATGGTTAGGCATCATGAGTCTTGCTCCCCACGCAGCACATAGAGAAGAATATGCTTTTGCTCTCTTTCTAGGTGCCGTCTGTCTGTCGAAACAAGAAGAGTTGAGTTCTTGAAAAATTGTATTTGAATTTGAAAAGTGGAAACTTGAAATGTATATTTTAATACTTGTTTTTTTTTTAAATTGATTTTAATTCAATTAAAAGTGTCTATACTATAATTTAATTATAGATAAAATTATAATTTTGATCTTTATTTTTTTTAGTTTTTAATTTAATTTTTATTATTTATTTTTTCAAATTAATCTTTATAGTTATAAACGTTTTTAAAATATTTCTTACCATCAAGTTTCATGATAATATTATCAATTTAATTTGGACATTTTATAAAAATTATATATATTTAAAGAAATACTTATTAAATAAAAAAATTTACTTAAAAGTAAAGAACATATAAAATAACATTTATTAACAAAAGAATACTATTATATTAATTAATTGATAATATTATAATAATATTATAACAAAAATTAACCACGATGATTATTTTAAAAATATTTATAGATATGAGTATTAATTTTAAAAAAATTATAAAAATTAAATAAAAAATAATTAAAAATTATAAGTATCAAAAAATATAATTTAACCTTAATTATATAGTAATACATTATTAATAAAGTTTGGCATAATCATATTTTATATTTACACGATTTAGTGAAATATAATTTTAATTTGTTATTGATTTAAGATTTCTTTTTATTAAGTTAATTTGTTATTCCTTAATTTTACATCTCGATTCAAATAGCTTGTCTTGCCTTATAAAATTGGGCATATGCAACCCGTACTATGTAGTGTTTTCTTAGTTGATATTATATATATTGGAATTTAAGGATTTGTTTTGAAAAGGAGTGATAAAAGAGCACCTGGTTTTGACAAAAAGTTAGCTGTTTTGGAAAAAACAGTTAATTGTTTTTTAATACAATAATGATCATCTTATATTTTGAAAAATGAGTGTAATATTATTTATATTATTTTTAAAAAATATGATTAAATAAGAAAAAATAATATAAAAAAATATGTATAATAAATAATATTAGATGAAGTATAAAAAAATATATATTATTTGATAGAAAAATATAAGTATTATTTTGAATAAAAAGTTGATGAGGTGAAGGTTTTCTCACATATATGGCAAGAATATTTATGTAAATGTTGTTTATATAAGTTGTATAAATTAAATTAAATAAT
This sequence comes from Ormosia semicastrata, assembly GCA_029884595.1. NCBI lineage: Eukaryota > Viridiplantae > Streptophyta > Magnoliopsida > Fabales > Fabaceae > Ormosia > Ormosia semicastrata. The sequence continues at coordinate 131,775,826 of JAQQTO010000063.1, read as the reverse complement.
AATTAATATATTTTTTTAATATAAAATAATTATATAACATAAAAATTATGTAATTATTTATATATTAATTAGCTTAATTTACACAACTATATAAAAATATATATATACAAGTATTTTTTCATATATGGACATGGTTGAACCTTGAAAGTTTAGAAAGACAGAAGTCAAGGCTGGCGGCAACATAGCCAACTGTTTTCTAAAGCTTTGGGCTAGCCTACAATAATGATTAACACCACATGCACACTATATACATCACAAGTAAAATTCTGGAATTCTGAAGTGTTTTAACGTTAATGTCATGTACTTTTTGCATTATGCATAAGTACGATATTTTTTGTTTTAAGAAAATATAAAAACTACACATACATTTTTTTCCATGTTAATTAATTTTAAAATTTTAAAATTATAATCATATGTGTTATATATTAAGAAAAATTAAATTTGCAAGCAAGTACTCACAAATAATCAAACATTTTTTTAGATGGAATTAGTAAACATTATTAGTTAATATTTTGTTTAAACAGGTTACCCATGGGCCCGTTGGGCTGAGTTTTAGGAAATAGTTTTGGATGTTAATATATTTGGATAACACAGCCGAGCTTGTTAACAAACAATTTAGTTGTGTTACCCGACATACTAGAGTGCCGTGCAGTGATGTTAGAATAGTAGGTTTTTTTTTTCCCAGTACATTATCTTGTGTGGTTTTGGTACATATGAGAAGATCCAAATTCATTCTAGATCACTAAACTCAAACGAAGGCATTAAGTGTGAGTTCCTTATGCTCATATTTTAGAAATGGTGACGGTGTGAACTTGTGTTTTAATCTTGGGTCTGTCTCTTAATTTCTAATATCATTGATCTTTCTCATGATTATTTCCTAAGAGAAGTGGGAACATTTTACACTTTTTCTAAGGAATGATACTAAGGTGTTTACTTTGTATTCTTAATTTTTTATGGTATTTTCTTTTTACATTATTAGTTTGATTATTTATTTTTCCCCCTTAGTTGGTTAAGTTGTTCTAATTCTTTGTGATGAGCTGATGACTGCTAATAAAGGTAGAAATATTGAATAAATTCTGTGAGATAGTAATTCATTCTTCTACTTTTGATACTTAAAATATTAAGAATTATCAAGGAGACTTTATAGTATCTTATGCTGATGAAATAAGAAATTTACATTACAAAGCATTTTTGTCAGATGTTAAAAGGAAAAGAAAAAGTAATACCAACTAATGAATGCAGGCAATAAATACAAGATTATTATAATAAGGTTGCATAAATGTTATCAAACATTTTAGGGAGATTTTTAACTTGTGGTGGAAGCTGTGAGTATTAGCTTTTTCTTTTAGAATATTTGACCCTCAATTGAGTTTTAAAGTTCTAAAAATAAAAGGTACAAAAATAAGTAATTCTCATATTAGAGTTTTTTTTTTCTTATTTCAACATATTTTCTTTAAATTATGATAAACTGAAAGCAAATTTTAAGTACTATGTACTTAGTTTCAATGTATTATTTCATTCTCCACTGATAACAATATTCCCCCTACTTTTGTTTGAATTAGTGAATATGCACAAGCATAGAGATTTTTAATCCTTCCAGCGTTATTTTATCTCTTCCTTAAAGAAAACGTTGTGAAAGAGAACATCTAGAATAAGTGTTATTTCCCTTAAATTACTATTTGAGATATATGTCATTGGAAGAACTGTTTATGGTGTCAATATTTTTCCTCTTCAAGCATTTTATACTTTGGATCAAGCGCCTATCTTCATGTCTTTGATAAAAAGATCACTTGGAACAATGAAGTGCTTGAAAGATATTGGTGTCCTGTTTAAGACTAGATTGATCAACATAAAGAGACTATCTTCTGAATACACATTGTAATTACTTTTGTTTTTTGTTGAAAAACAATAATTTCTATCCTGTTTGAAATATAACAACAATTGTTGACTAACTTATTTTTAATTATAGTTTTACAATTATATACTATTATATTTATATTGGGCCGGGTTAAGTCTAATTTGAATGTCAAGTTTGACTCTAGCCCGAACTGTATATCCGATGATCACCCCTACTCTTCTTTAACCACATCTTATATTGCTCAAATGGATGCAAAAATTTCTTGTTAACTTCTTTCCTATGCACACAATCTCTCTCACAATAACACCTATGTTTTCTCTGATGAATTTGTTTTGCAGATTATTATGGATCTCTGACATTGTCAAGTACACATAGAATGTAAATTGTTCATTTATTTCCAGCATGCAAGGCTGGTGGCAACCTCTGATTCCTGCTGCATGTGAAGCTTATAGGTTCTCTCAATTTCTAATAGTGGGTTCAGTGCTAACCTTCACAAAATTTGCTTCATTCCTACCCTTCCAAAGTGTCTAATATAACTTCATTATCAAAGAAGATAGCCAACTATGGTCACGTCCCCACTACTTGAAGCTAGTATACCTCAGTGGGAACCAGTCCTCCAGTCTGCAAGTGAAAGAGCTTGAAGTCTCATTTGGACAATCTCTGACCAAGGCAGTAGTGGCATGGTAACCTGATTTAATAGTCCCCTGATTGTGGTAGGGGCCATATCAGCCAATCCCTCTCTTGTCTAACACTAATAGGAGTATGTTATCCCTTGCATCTATCTTTTGAAGGGGAGTGTTATCCCTAATCTTCAATGGGCCACAAGAGAATTCTAATCCAATATGACCTCATCATACTGGGCTAGGAGTTATCCATGGCCAATGCAAATCATAATGTTTTAAACCAGACACCCATGTTCTCTATTGGGCTAATTTACTGACAAATTTTTTGGTTTCGAATTTGGATGGTTAAGAAGAGCGATTACAGAAAGAGTAATGATGTACTCATAACTAATTTACAATATATATATATATAGGGAGGATGTGTATCAGGTGAGAGGAGTGTTTATTGTAAGAGGTGAGAGGAGTGAATCTTAATCATTAGATTTTACATGAATGGTAAAGATTAGAACATAAATATATATGACTTTTTTAAGTGGTCACATGACCTTTAAGTAACTTTTAATCTTGACCATTCATATATAGTTGTATGGTCAAAATTTACTCTTCTCATCATCTCACAATAAAAACTCATCTCACTAAATATGTTCCATATATATATATATATATATATATATAAAAAAACTTCTTCAGATTATTAAATTATTTGACTTCATGCAAATCTTTTGTATCCACATGATTTAATAATTTTAGGATAATTGTAAACACATTTGTAAAAAGAAGTGTGTGCACATAATCTTTCATGTTGAGGTAAATAATTCCTGTCACAATCTAGAATACAATCACTAATCTTTTCAATGCATAGTTCATAGTTGTTCATATAGAAAAGTGATTTTAAATACTTCTTTGAAAATTATGAAAACAAACTTGTAGACAAAAAATGGCAAGTAACATTTTAGGTTAAGCCCTTCCAAACGTGCCATACAGTTTAGAGTATTAATAGCTATTTAGAAGTATATTACATATGTTTTTACACAAAAAAAACCATCAAAATTGCAATATATGAACAATTGTTAACTAACTCTTATATTGTACATAATTATATAAATGATTCTATCAAAGTCTAATAGTAAAATATTTTAATGGAACCATTGAAATCAAAGGAACCATTTTATATTTGGGAAAACTATAAACACAAGAATTAACAAGTGAGAAAGCAATGAAATGAACAATTTGACTCTTAGATCTAATGCAATTGAAAGTCAACCGAGGTAGATAAATAATAATTGTTGGTGGTTGTGCTTCAATCATCAACATTAAAACAAGCAACAACTTTACCGATTCTGTTGTAATCATCACAGAAAACAGCAAGAATTTGCAGCAACTTTGTTTTTAGTTTTTAAGGTACTTCAATACATTGAATTGTTCATTGAATTTCTTAGCTGGTTCGTCCAAATACTTATTCTGAATCTTCAATAGTTTACTATATAAAAAAACTGAAACTTTGAACCTGAACTATTTGTTTCAGCCCCCTCTCAGTTATGGACAAGTAAGTCCACCAAAATATATTATATTAAAGAGGAAAAATAATAATAAAGATACGAAGTGAGAATTGTAAAAATTATATGGAGAGAATAGTGCATGTAATTATTTAAAGGAGAAAACTTAAGTAAAGTTCCTTAAGTGTTTGTGGTGTTTGTCTCTAATAGAAATATGATATGTGTTTTATTTTTTAATTATTTAATTATTATTTTCAAAATTTTCATTAATGAGTTATAGAAAAATATACACATGTCATGTTTCTATTAGAGACAAGCACCTAAGGAATTTTACCTAAGTTTTGTCCTTATTTAAAATACTATTGTATTCTGTACAGAATTTGAGACTGCAATTATAAACATTATTTATATATTTAACAGTAAACTCAGCTGGACCAAGGGTGTTTGAAATTTGAATTACAGCATCAAAAGAAAAGGGAACAACGGTGTCTATAGATTGAAAATTACATTGACCATCTGCAATATGTATAGGACTTCGTTTGTTATCTTCACTAAATATAGTTCTCTTTACATCTTTTCTTCCTATTCAAGATTGTGATCTGGAATCCCATCTAGCAGATCAACCCGACATGCGTACAATCAGATTCCGCCTTGGATGACTCAGCTTGAAGCCTTGATGGCAGTTCAGTTCTCGAAGCCATGTACGTCGAACGAAATTGATCCATAGAATCAAGATTACCAAATTTATGCAGAAGATATATCTCAAAATATTTGTAACTGTCAATCGTCATCTTACGATATTATAGGATCCATAAACATCTCAGACCGCTAAGTAGCTTCCATATCCAAGTTCCTAACTTATAGGGATTTACCCCAATAACAATGAGAGGATAATCTCTACTAGGATACTAATTTTAAATACATGCGTTCAATACATATTGCATTATGATTCTATACACGCTCTATAAATACTAGGCTAAGTAACCTTAAACATGTATCAGTAAATTATCACTTATAGCATAACCCTACTTGTGCATAACCTGATTTGAGCATTGGAGTCACTTTTGATAACTCCATGATATGTAGTTATTTGTGCCCTATATCTGTGTTATATTAATAGCTTAACTTGTTATGATGCATATATGGAAGATTTGATACTTATATTTGTCAAATTCTATTTTGATATCTTCCTATATAAACTTGTGTAAATCTTGCATATTCTTTAAGTGATTAAGTGGATTTACAACTGTTAGTAACTTGGTGATTTCTCTATTACAGGAAAAGTCCTAAACAAGTTGATTTGTGGAAGAATTGGGCTAGCATTGGAAGAGAAAACCAAGTGTGAAATTTAGCATCTCATGCCACGGCGCAGGCATGTTAATGTCGCAGCGTGGTGCATTCCCCTGCTTCAGAACAGAAACCTGAGGCTAGAGCGCCGCGGCGCAAAGGAGTGGATGCCGCGGTGTGGTGACCTAATTTGAATGCGCGCCGCGGCGTAATATGGTGAATGTCACGACGTGAAATAGAGTTTTGGGGACTATAAATACTGTTTCATCAGATTTCATAAGGGAGTTTTACACATTTTTAGAACACAGTTGTTAGGATTTGTGCGTGAGGCTGAAAGAAAGCTAAAGGGACCAAAGTTGGAGGCTATCTTCCTCTTGGAGGAGGATTCAAACATAACGGATTACACCTATTGAGCTTCTTTCTCTAATTCTTTTACTTTCTCTCGTTGCATCATGAGCATGATGTATAAGCATATATTTTCGTGTTTCATGGCTAGCTAAGCTGTGTATATGGATTTCTTTGGATTCTCCTATGGATATTGAATGATTTTGTAATCCTTTGAGTTTATATAGATGACTTGGTTTTGGTCAATCATATGAATCTTAATGCTCTTGATTGTTTAATCAGTGTTTAAGTAATTTGTTGAAATTTAATGAACCTAGACATAAGAATTTGGATTTGAGATCATATGTATAGTTGATGCATGTTTAATTTCATTCTAATGGTGGAGTAAGTTAATTCGCTAATGAGATAGAAATATATATCTTTGCCATGCATATCAATTGTTGAGAATAGATATTAATGAGTGAATTTTGCACTAATGCTCATGGAAACATAGTGAATTAGGTAAATGAAATATGATTGATTGACATAGACATAAGCTTTTAACTAAGTTAGTTTCTCAAGCTAACCTAATCCTTTCATTTATGTTGCTTATAAGGAATGCTTATTATCAATTGAAGTAGGGGATGAAGAAGGATTCCCTATTCTCTAATCATTCACTTTAATTCCCAATTTACTACATTTAAGTTTTTCAATTAACTTAAACATTTTTTTCCCAATTTTAATGTTCTTGAATAGAATTATTTAAGCTATTGGTCAATAATCTGCATTAGGAGTAGCCCTATTCCTCGTGGGAGTGATATCCTACTCTTTACTATATTACTTGTTCGACCCGTGCATTTGCAGTAAGCAAAAGCATCAACACCTTTGCAGGTACCAACCCCTTATCTCAACACGCTCTGCCGCTATTGCGCAAGCAGGAAACCACCTTGACGTGCCTATCTAAGGTACACCTTTGAATCCATTTCAGAACATTGGCACTGTTTGTGGGAAAAGATAAACTTATAATCTCACTCAATCATGGTGAACACACATCAAAACTCAAGAAGGGACATTGCGCAACCCTCTGTAAATCAAAGGCAGGGACTAGTAGCGCAGCGCCCTCCTCATCCTGTTCCATCACCTGCTGATGAAACCTCTGCCGTGAGAAACCAAGCACCTGTCCTGGAGCATCTGCGTGATAGCTATAAAACTTCATTTTTCGATGAAAGCCTTTACCATCGCGCAGAGTATCTGTGAGAGACAAACTTGGTCGCCTAAGGGAAGGAGCCAACAATGTTTTTCAAGGTCTAGGATCCTAGTGCAATCGTGTCTAGGCCCCCTGAATGACGATGTTGCTGATCGTGTATCTACCCAAGGCACCGTTCATTCCGAGATGATTAGAAATTGCCTCCAAGAATTGGTGACCAAACAAATGGCGCAAATTAATGAACAACGTTGTCAATTAGACGACCAACATCATCGGCTAGATGAATTGGAGAGGTCTGTACATAAGGAGAATGATAACGAAAGGCGGAATGTAGCCCACAACCGGAGAAGGCCGCTACATGACGAAGCCAGCAACGCTATTGGAAATAACGTCCTGGCCGCCAGCAGCCAACAACAGCCCTTCTCAAATGAATTAGTGGCGTATAGAGTCCCAAGAAACTTCAAGTTTCCTTCCAACATGGAGCCTTATAATGGGACAACAGACCCTCAGGAACATGTAAATGCCTACTTTCAATTTATGTAGTTCCTTGGGGGATCCCCAGAGTTGCTATGCCGCGCCTTCCCCCTCTTTTTAAAGAAAGGCACCCTTCATTGGTTCGTCACCTTACGAGCAAAATCCATCACTGGATGGGAAAACCTCAGACAAAGCTTTTTGCTGCATTACATCACCACTAAGGAGCAGCCCAAGTAGGTTGATTATCTTTCTAGAATTCGCCAAGGGATCAACGAGCCCATTCATGAATACATCAAGAGATTCAATAACGCTTGCGTCTGTATAGAAAGCCTGGACAACAGGATTACTCTTCACTATGCCGGGAGCGGCCTTCAGACTGATTTATACTTCTTCCGGTCTTTGGCAAAAAGGAAGCCAGAGACTTTGGACGAATTCCACGTTCGCTCCCAAAAGTACATTGAACTAGAGGAAGTTACTAAGGCTAAAGAGAGTCTGAAAAAAGGTGAGCCCACTCACCAGAAAAATAAGCCTCGAAACTCCTCTAAGGGTGATGCGTACCGACCTAAATATTCTGACTATACTCATTTGAACACCCCATGAGAAACGATTCTCAAGGAGGTGCTTCATATCAAGTTCCAAGATATTAAGAGGTCACCTCCTTTGAAGAAACAAGTTCAAAAGGATGAATCGAAGCACTATAAATGACATAAAAGCTACGACCATGAAAAGAAGAGTGCTATCAATTTCGCGATGTTATTGAATCCCTAATCAAGGAGGGACGACTGCAGAAGTATATCAGTGGCATCCAAAATAATGAGAATTGTGGAAGACGGAGGGAGTGAAGACGTAGCCGTAGTCCAAGGCAAAGTTTGACTCCGCATCAGAGGAGAAGAACCCATAACCCCACTAGAAAATCCTAGACTCCATCTCGCTGTGATGCTAAAAACCAGTAGGAACAGAACCAAGATGCTCAAAGTGGGGGCAACAGAAAAGATCGACTAATGAGTACCATCTCCGGAGGATTTACAGGCGGAGGGTCATCCAGCAATTCCCAGAAGAAGGCAATACGGACGGCAGTTTTAAGCGTTTCCAGCTCCACGTGCAAACCTCGTATTGAAGACAAGGAAGAACTACCCATCTCCTTTTCAAACAAGGACTACTCCTTTTCAAACAAGAACTCCCCGTTTTTTTGGAATAATATCTAACGCCGAGGTCTGGTCGATCTTCGTTGATTAAGGGTGCTCGGCGAATATCATGTTCATGGACGCCTTTGAGAGATTGGAGTTCCCCTTATCCGTGTTAACCCCTTCTGATGGCAAGCTCACTGGACTCTCTGGGGAAAAGGTTACCCCGGTTGGTTACTTTGAAACATTCCTGACCTTAGGTGATGACAACATCTACAGAACCGTTAAAGTCAGGTTTCTAGTTGTGGATTGCCCATCAACATACAACATTATTATAGGTCGCCCTACATTAAATGGCATTGTCGCCATAGTATTTACCGCTCACCAGGCCATGAAATTCCTCAATAAGAATAATGAGGTGATTACAGTTAAGGGCGATTAGATCACAGGGCGCAAATGCTACAACAAAAGTCTCAAAATTTGTAAGACCCCGGGAAAACAAAAACACACATATCTAGCCCGGCCCTGGATCAAGTAAACATCCTTATGACCGAGTTAGACGTACATGAAGAAATTTAGGGTACCAGAGCTCAACTAGAAGGAGAGATGCTTCCACTCCAGCTGGGTGACAAGCCTGATCAAGTCACTAAAATAAATGCAAATCTAGAAGAACATGAGAGACACCAGCTTATAGAACTCTTATAGAAAAACAAGAACATTTTTGCCTGGATGTCCTCCGATATGTCTGGGCTTGACCTCACCTTCATCTGTCATCGTTTATCTATTAAACAGGATGCAAAATCGATCTCCTAGAAGAAAAGAAAAGTTGGCCCTGAGAGATAACAAAATATTAAAGAACAAGTCAATGGGCTACTTAATACTGGCTTCATCAGGGAGATTTCATACACCACATGACTCTCTAATGTAATCTTGGTGAAAAAGTCAAAAGGGAAGTGGAGGATGTGTGTGGATTACACAGACCTAAACAAGGCTCAGCCCAAAGATCCATACCTCATCCCTAACGTTGACAAACTGGTCGATAGCTCCTCCGGCTTCGGCTATTGTCTTTCATAGATGCTTACTCCGGGTACAATCAGATCCTAATGTACGCCAAAGATGAAGACAAAACTATTTTCATCACTGAGAATGTGAGCTACTGCTACAAGGTAATGTCATTTGGTTTGAAAAATGCAGGAACCACCTATTAACGAATAATGAACAGGGTTTTTTAAGACTAAGTGAGAAGAATACTTGAAGTCTGTAATAATGATATAATAGTCAAAACCCCACTATCCGGATCACACACCTCGGACCTTGAAGAAGTGTTCATGCAACTAAGAAAGCACAACATGAGGCTTAATCCAAAAAAATGCGCATTCGGGGTCCAGACTGACAAATTCTTGGGCTTCATACTAACTCATCGCGAAATCGAGGCAAACCCAGACAAATGCCAGGTGATGTAAAATTTATGTTTGTTGCTAACCCAAGTACAGGTTGTCTCAAGTAATAAATTCTCGGGAGTTCGAGGTTGGTCCACAGGAAATTGATGAAGAAAACTCTTTGAGGTAAGGAAAATATTAGTCACATTAATAAATGTGATAAAAATTATTCTCAAATGAAAATGATTTGCTTGGGTTAGGAGATCCACTCTTGGTAAATAAATTAATGACAAGATTAATCCTTTTTATAACTTAACTAGAATCTACGCATAACAGAGGTTCCAATAAAAAAATATAGCATTCAAAGTTCATTTAAGATTATATATATAATTATATTATAGTTCCTTTAATTATCTATTAACGCTAACACTTGTAAATGAGTTCAAGCATTCATTGTGCCAATTCTTTGTCTATAACAAATCAAGATCTCTACTTTACAATGAGAGTTTCTAAGTTGATTGGAAACAAAATACAACACATATAATGTCCACTTGATAATATAACATTTTAGCATAAGAAAGAAATTAATCTAACTTTATTTCATTACCAAGAGCTTCACCCTTTCACTCAAGCAAAATGAAAATTAGTTACTCATGAACAAGAAAAAAGAAGAAGAAGAAAAAAAAATTAACATAATTTCTATTTAGAACAAAAAAAAATTACAACAAGAGAAATAAATAATATAAAAATAAGATCTTGATCTCTAAACCAAGATGCCTCTGATGAGTAACTAATGCAGTATTTTATAGGGCATGAAAAGTACAAGATGATAATTTTTTTTATTTAATAAGTGGGTGGATGATTGGTGGATGAGTGGAATATGGCAATGGAGTTGTTTAATGAGTGGGTGGATGATTGGTGGTTGAGTGGAAGATGACAATGGAGTTGTTTAATGAGTGGATGGATGATGGGAAAATTATTGTCATGCTTGTCTTTCCACTTGCACTAACCAATTTAGTTGTCTTCACATGACTATAACTCTGTCATAATATCATCATCTTGAAAAGTGATCTTCATGAGAGTTGAAAGGTTTTGTCTTAGATTTCTAATGCCACTAGTTTCAATCCAATCCAACTCCTACAACCTAACTTATGGCCCAATCTGTGCACATTATTCAGGTTCTAGCAACAACACCTTTGTTCTGACTTCTAATCCTAATATGGCCGACTAGACATCCGAATCTACTTTTGTGTTCTCATGAAAGTTGTAGATTTGGGTCTTAGCTTTCATTTAGGCTTAGTTTGGTGTCAATTGAACTACTATACCTTAAGAAATGGGCTGAGGAGTGTGCAAATGTCAAGCTATCAGGATCAGCATTCTGGCTCTTGCTTCCACTTCAATTTAAATTATCCAAATGTGTGATTATGCTCTTGAGGTCCGTATGAAAATTGTAGAGAATTGTCTTAGCTTTTCTATAAGACCAGAATCACATCAATCAAATATTTACAACTCAGATTATAGCTAATTTATTGAACGCTGCCAAATAGACAAATTAAAGTCAATTCATGCAATAATTCCTTCAATGATCTAATTAAGCTCAATATCATAAAATGTGACAAAACTAACTTAATTAAGCACAACTAAACCTTAAGAAGCCCAGTGAAAGGATCATTGAATGAACAAAATATATTGCTATCAAATTCCCGCACACTTAGTTTTTACACTCCCGAGCAAAATATATAAGACCAAAGCTAGGATACACATGCCTCACAATCAGTTTCACACATACACAATCCTCATCATGCTAACATTCATAGTTTCCTTTTATATAAGATATATTTCCCACAATCATGCAAACAAAACCTCTTTTATTCAATTTATACTCACTCAGATAAGTTTATGAACATACAAATGAATATAAATCAAAGAATTTACAAGATTGTAATTTAACTCTTTCTCCACTAATGTAAACCACACATAATTGAGGATCAAAAGGGTCTTTAACAGCTTATAATGTAAGGCCAATGGTATGGGTTAAAGAACAAAAGGGAAAGAATTTAACACAAACATTGAGAAACATAAACATGTGATTTCGAGACTTGAGTCATTAACTAACACAATGAGGGTATACAAAGTGCTCTGACAAGATTCTCTAGAACCACTCTTTCATTGGTTTTGCCTTTTGGATTTTGGTTTTGGATTTTCTTTTTACATACCTCTGACCAAGTTTAAATTTGTTACATACCTTTGACCAAGTTGTTATCGATCCTGCTGGCAGAGACTGCAACCAGCTCTTGGCTCTATCTCTAAGAGAAAAAAGGAAGAGCCTTAGGCGAATGGCATCCTCAGAAACACCATTATGCTTAAATGTGTCGCAGATCTCTAGGAAGTTTGAGAGATGTGCATTGGGATCCTCATTAGACAAGCTGCCAAACTGTACATAAGTTTAAATCATTTGGATTATGACAGGCTTTGTCTCAAAGTTGTGTGCTCGGATGGCAAGCTGTCTAATACTAGACTGCAAGTTGTCCATTTGAGGGGTTGCAAACTCCCTCAAGGGCCATGTATGGTTATGCTCATCTGCCATCTTTCAAGTACCTAAAACAAAGAAAGAATTGAGACTTAAATTATCATGCACACAAAGAAACTTAAGCTAGAATTAACTAAACTCGTTGTTAATATTGGCAATAATGAAATTAAATCGTAGTTTCTTGGCAACAGCGCCAAAAACTTGTTTACTCTTTTGCTTACCGCAAATGCACGGGTTGCACTTGTAATATAGTCAAGAGTCAAATATCGTTCCCACGAGGAATACGCTAATCTCAAGAACCAAATATTAACCAATAGTTTAATTAATACTATCGCACATTCAATTTATAAGAGGTTATTCAAAGCAACTATAAAGACTAAAATGTAGTAAATCTGAGTTAAAGATGTTAATTAGAGAATAGGAAATCTTTCTTCACCTCATACTTTAATTGATAACATGCAATCCTTATGAGCAAAATAAATAAAATGATTAAGTTAGCTTTAGAATCTAACTTAGTTAAAAGCCTATATCTAGGTCAATCAACCATGCTTCAGTTATCGAATTCACTATGTTTCCATGAGAACCGGTGCAAAATTCACTCAGTAAGATCTATTCTCAATTAGTTACTATGCATGGCCAAAAGGTATATTTCTACCCTATTAGCGAATTAATTCACCCCACAATTAGAATGAAATTAAACATGCATCAACCATACCTATGATCTCAAATCCAAATTCCTATGTCTAAGTTTATTAGATTTCAATAAATCACTTAAAAGATCATCAAACAATCAAGAGCATTAAGATTCATATGATTGAACAAAACCAAATCATGTATATAAACTCAAAGGGTTACAAAATCATTCAATATCCATAGGAGGATCCAAAGAAATCCCTATATACAGCTTAGTTAGTCATGAAACACGAAAATATATGACAATACATCATATTCATGATATTGGAAAAGATAAAGTAAAAGGAATGGAAAAGAGAAGCTCAATGATGATGATCCTTGAAGCTTGAATCTTCTTCCAAGATGAAGATGACCTCCAACCTTAGCTACTTTTGCTTCCCGTCAACTCTAAAATGAAAACTTAGCTGTTGTTCTCTAAAAACACAAAAAACTCTCATTTGAGATATGATAAAACAATATTTATAGGTTCAAAAAATAGAGTCACACTGTGGCATTCATTGTCCTACGCCATGGTGTGCATGCAATTTAGGTTACCACGTCGCGGCATGCAAACTTCTTGTCTCTCTGTCTGAAGTAGGGGATGCACCACGCCGTGACATTGATATGTCTGCGCCATAGCGTGAGTAGCTAAACTTCACACTTGGCTTTCTTTTAAGCTTTCTCATCTAATATTGGTCCAAAGACTTGTTCCAATCTGCTTGTTTGTTGTTATTCCTACAATAGAGAAATCACCAATTCTATAGCAATTATAAATATACTTGATTTATTAAAGATTTGGAACTAATTCCTCAAAATCATAATGGAAGACATCAAGATTAAATTAGATGAATATGATGCTAAAGTCTTCCATTCATGCATAAAACCAAGGACTAAGCAATCAATATAGCATAGATATAGGGCACAAATAACTACATTTTGTGGAGTAATCACTAGGGAATAAAGAAAAACGACACAAACTCAAAAGCTAAAAACTCTAAAAGACTTAATTTTCAATGATATTCAAGAATGCAAAAGTTTATAAGCAAGAAGAGCAACCAAAGATTCAAAGGATCAAAATATTTATGAGGTAACGTTTCTTCATATCTCAAATCAACACACAAGAAAACTTCAATTGAAAAGCATGAGTCAAGAATGATAGATCCTCACAAGATTCACTCTCAATCCTTCATGTGTTTGAAAGGTAGGTATTTCACTTAATTAAACCCATGAAAAATTACACTACCATAAGTTTGCTCATCTTCTACTTCTCCACTACTCAAAACACACGCACACACAAATCAAGAGGACTTTATTCAAGGTTGTAATGGGGTCAAGGTAAAGGAGGGGAAGTAATATGGATATGATAGGTTAAATACTAAAGAGAATAAAAGAGCATTAGAGTTGAGTTCAAATAACAAGCATGAAAGTTCATCCCAACTTTGCCTAATACAAATTTCCTTTACATATTCTTTTCGCTTCCTCTTTTTACCTTGTTGGCCTTTCTTTAAACTTTGTTGTTTTTTTTTTAAGATGGCTACTCTTTCCTTTTTTATTAATCGTTTTGCACACATACCCCCACACTTGTTCAAGAACTCATCTAATGTCAATGCTCTCTTATTCCATAAGGTTGGGTAGGAACATTTTTTTAAGCTATGTAATGAGCTAAAAACAAGAAATTGTCAATAAGCTCAAAGGAATTAAATAAGAAAAAATATGTAAAGTTGGCTATTTAGTTAAAGTAATTATTTCAAGAAAAATACCTCAATCATGTTTATGTATGCATGTGAAAATGTAGCCTCAAATAGAGTCAAAGCAAGTTCTAGAGTAACAATTCCATGAGTGAAAATCATACAAAAAAGAAGAGAATGGTACAAATGTTTAATCCATTCATTAATAAGCTCAAAATCTCGCAAGGCATACATCTATCATTCTTAATCCACCAATTCAACATCTATAACCAAGTATATGAAATTTAAGAAAGAATATAATTTGTTCAATCATGCTATAATTCTTGAATTTCAATTGCTTCAAAGGATGTGAGAGTGAATCTTTTAAAGGAAATCAAACAATTAGACTTCATTACTTCCACAAATCAACATAAAATAAGTTATTTACCTAATTACCTAATTACTCCTTACTCTGCCACCAATTTAGATGCGTCTCAAGAGTAAATTTATCTCAAGAGTATAATTTACCTTTTACTTTATCATCCTTAATTAATTTTGCTGTTATTAAGTTACTGACAACTATACTAATAAACATACTACCCCAATTTTTTTTTCATTTTATGTCAACTATTCTTCCCCCAACCAAATTACAACATTGTCTTCAATGTTAAAATATAGACGAGTAAATGATAGAAGATATTACCTGTTGTGGCAATTATGGAAAAGAGAAACTTAACACAAATTTAAACAGAAACAAAGTATGATGAATAAAATCAAAGGTAAAGGTAAGTTATAGATAGAGTGTCAGATCAGTCCTGTGTTCCTTGTTGTTTCCCTTTGACCAATCTATCTGAGCTATTATTGGATTAAGTTTATAAACAAAAACTTGTAATTTATCAATTAACTCATCGACAGTGGAAGCAAAGACAAGGATCTGCCTGGCTGAAGGTGTGATAAAGTTTTGTTCTACAACATGGTCAAGAAAAGATAACAAACCATCAAAGAAATTATTAATATTCAACAAACCTATGGGTTTATGGTGGATATTCAGTTGGACCCAAGAGACAATTTGAAAAACTTCTGTCAAAGTACCATAACCACCTGGTAAGGCAATGAAAGCATCGAAATTGTCAAGCATTTTAGCCATTCGTCCATGCATACTTGATAGTTCCTCCCCACTTATCTTTCCAGTGATGTTCTTTTGAGTTAAAGCTCTAGGAATGATACCTAAAATTTGATCGCCTCTTAGTTTTGCAAAGATTGATATAGCCCCTATTAACCCAATGCTGCCTCCCTCAAATACTACACGAATATTCCTCGCAGTAAGTGTTCGACCAAGAGTGCTTGCTGCATTTACAAACTTTGTACCCTTCTTAAAACTTGACCCACAAAATACACAGATATTTGTAAATCGACGAACAGAAGCTCCTTCCATTTCTATACTCACCCTCCCTTTGAATGATTATGTGTTAGATGAAAATGAAGAAAATGAAGTGTTTAAATAGGGAAAAGAATGGAAAATGTAATGATAGTACCTATATGGGTAGGCTGGTTGTTGTAAAAAAAGTTTGAAATTAAGAAACACCGATTTTTTCTTTAATTTATTTTTTTCTTATTTATTTATTTTTTGAAAGAAAACGAGAGCTAAAACCAGTCCAAAACTGGAGGCTAAGCTCTTACGCCTGTTTATTCAACAAAGATAACATATCTTTATACTACGTGTCTTCAGTGCAGTATACACACCGTTTAAAGTGGGAGAGCCTATCAACATACCACAAATGGTACCCCAGGATCACTATAGTGGTGGTCTTCAGAAGTCTAAGACTTGGAGGGCCTGCGCTTTCGACACAGTCAACTAGCAAAAGTCAACAAATCTATAAATGGAGTGCATAGGATCACAGTAAAATCTTTTCTTTTGGATGCTAAGAGCCAAAGCAAACAAATGCTCAGATCAAGCTTCAGATGCCTTATAACGTTCTCAACTAACATGAGTCTAATAACGCTCTAGACTAACACGGGACGTTTCTTTCTGTCCATCAATCCCATAGTGCCTGAATGGTAAACATTGGGTTATGAGATATGACTCTCTACAGAGCATGGAATACGAACTTTATTTACGGACTAGCGTGCGAAGGTCTACCCGAGTCAATGACGGGTCTGCCACTGGCAGGGACTCCACACTCAATTAAGAACATGATACTCTTTTAATCACCCTTCTTTTTTTGAGATTAACAAGATAATAACATACATGTTGTTATGATTGTGACTCACATCTTCCTCTGGTTTTACGTCCAGTAACGGATTAAACGCCTTCTATGAGTCGAGGATAAGCTTCCCATCCAATTTTCTTATAAAATTGGCAAACAGTATCTTTTTGAGTCAGATTCCCAAGACTGTAACATTTATGTTTGTCCCTGAAGAGATTCCATAAATTAAGAAGTTCATAATGCATAACTCCACAAGAATGTGTCTCAAGAGTCAATAAGATATCATCTAATGACTCCTTACTCAGTTCATTCTTAATAATGTATATTTTATCTTCTCGATTTATGAAAATAATCCCCAAATAATGACATCACTTATTACAATTTCATCGTACATATTTGTGACAAACTTGTATTTTTTTTCGCTTTTCTCCTTTTGGAATACGAACTTTTACTGAGACCTGACATGTATGAGGTAAATGAATTTGAAAATTCACCTATTAAATGGACCTTTGCTTCGATTATCCAGCGTATATCTTCTGGAATGCCCTTGTGCATTAACAATCTCAATCTTTCACACCTAACTTTGTAAATTTTTGTCATAGTATTTTGAATAAGAGAAGGAAAATGTTTCCTTAAATTCAAGAGAATGACATCCATTTTAAAGGAGAATGAATCAGTTATTATGGGAAACTAAAAAATAAATCGACTTGAGAGTCACGGAGTACCATTATCCGCCACTTAACTGAGGTCACAAAGAACTGCAAAAAGAAAACAACAAAATTAAAATAAATTCTTCTCATAACATAGATTAGAAATGGAGATGGATTCTATCTTAATAACTTCAGTTTCTAGAAATGGTTTGAGTCTTTGTCCATTGACATTAAATACATTACCATTCCTAGGATTTTCAATGTCTATGGCCCCATGTGGGTACACATATTTGACAACAAAAGGGTCACTCTACCTAGATCTCAATTTTCCAGGGAATATGTAAAGATGAGAATTATAAAGCAGAATTTTTTGACTAATTTCAAAAGATTTTCTCAAAATTGATTTGTCATGAAAAACTTTTGCTCTAACTTTATAAATTTTTGAGTTTTCATATTCATCATTTCTAAATTTCTCAAGTTCATTTAATTACAATTTGCGTACTTTACAAGCATCATCAAGATCTAGGTTGAAAGCTTTAATGGCCTAAAATGCTTTATGCTCAAGTTCTACATGCAAGTGACAAAGTTTTTCATAGACTAACCGATTGGGTGACATGTCTAAAGATGTTTTGAAAGCAGTATGATAAGCCCAAAGTGCATCGTTTAATTTTAAAAACCAATTTTTATGATTTGGGTTAACCATTTTTTTCAAAATTTGTTTAATCTCCCTATTTTCTAATTCTATCTGTCCACTTGTTTGAGGGTGATAAGGGGTTGCAATTTTGTGTGTAATGCCATATTTCTTCATTAAGGATTCAAATGGTTTATTGTAAAAATGTGTTCTCCCATCACTGATGATAGCTCAAGGGATTCCAAATGGACTCAAGACATTTTCTTTTAAAAATTTAAGAACTATTTTATGATCATTGTGTGAACATGGAATCGCCTCAATCCATTTTGAGACATAATCAACTGTAACCAAAATATACACAAATCCAAATGATGATGAAAATGGGCCCATGAAATCAATTCTCCAACAATAAAAAAATTTCAATGACAAGGATAGGGTTCAGAGGCATCATGTTTCGCTTTGAAATGGAATCTAATTTTTGACAGTTTTCACAACTTTTGAAAAATATATAATTGTTTTTAAATAAAGTGGGCCAATAAAATCTACACTGTAAGATTTTTATAGCTACTTTCTTTCAAGAAAATTGACCTCCACTTCTGAGTGACAAAATTTAATGATATTACCTACCTCACTGTCAAGCACACATCTCCGAATGATTTAATCAGGACAATACTTGAATAAATATGGGTCATCCCAATAAAAATTTTTCACCTCAGTCAAAAATTTTCTTCTGTCTTGGTACTTCTAATGAGGCGACATCTTTTTTGGTACAAGAAAATTGACTATGTTAGCAAATCAAGACATAGAATTGACAGAAAATAAAAGTTCATCGGGAAAAGAATCATTAATAGGTGTGATATTAAAATGTGAGCCTATCGTAAGTTTAGACAAATGATCTACAACCACATTTTTTACTCTTTTCTTATCTTTTATTGTGAAGTTGAATTCTTGAAGCAACAAGATCCACCGTATCAACCTTGATTTGGCATCCTGCTTAGACATTAAATATCAAACAGCAACATGATCGATGTAAACAACAGTAGAAGAACTAACTAAATAAGCTTAAAATTTGTCTAATGCAAAAATTACAGCAAGTAGTTCTTTTTCAGTAGTGGTGTAATTTATTTGTGTACTATTCAAAGTTTGACTTGCGTAATAAATTATATGAGGCTTACATTCCTTTCTTTGGCCTAAAACAACACCAATAGCAAAATTACTAGCATCACACATCAACTCAAAAGGCAAAGACCAGTCAGGAGCTTGTATGATGGGAGCAGATGTCAGAAGACCAATTAATTTTTAAAAAAAATTGTGACATTCTTGAGTTCAATTAAATGGTGCATCTTTTATTAGAAGATTACTTAATGGTCTAGATATGGAACTAAAGTTCTTAACGAATTTTTTATAAAATCTTGCATGTCCTAAAAATGAACGAACTTCATTGCCTATTTTTGGTGAAGGCAAATGGGTAATTAATTCAACTTTGACCTTATCAACTTCAATTCATTTAGAAGATATCATATGACCTAACACTATTCCTGAGGTAATCGTATAATGGCATTTTTTCCAATTTAACACAAGTCCTTTTTTTGCATCTTTTAAGAACTTTTTCCAAATTATCAAGACAAATTTCAAATGAATTTTCATAAATTGTCAAGTCATCCATGAAAATCTCTAAATAATGCTCAACCATGTCACTAAAAATACTTAGCATGCATTTTTGGAATGTCGTTTGAGCATTACAAAGGCCAAAATGCATTTTTCTGTATGCAAAAGTATCAAAGGGACATGTAAAAATGGTCTTTTCTTGATCCGCTAATGCAATGAGTATTTGAAAATAGCCCGAATAAACATCAAGAAAATAGTAGTAGGGATGTTCTGCTACATTTTCTAGAATTTGATCAAGAAATGGCAATGAAAAATAATCTTTCCTAGTGGCAGCATTTAATTTTCTAAAATCAATACACATATGCTAACTGGATGAGACTCGCATAGGTATTAATTCACATTTTTCATTTTCAATCACTGTTATTCCAAACTTCTTAGACACAACTTGCATAAGACTTACCCATTAATTATCAGAGATAGGGTAGATAATTCTAACATCAAGTAACTTAAGAACTTCAGCTCTAACTACCTCTTTCATGTGTGGATTTAATCTTCTTTGAGGTTGTTGAGATGTTTTAGCATTATCCTCTAAATGTATTTTATGTGTACAAATTAATGAATTAATACCTTTTATGTCCTTTAATGTCCATCCAATTGTACTTTTATGTCTTTTAAGTACTTCTATTAACATACCTTCTTGTTCTTTGGTAAGGGTCGAAAAAATTACCACTGAAAAACTTTGCTCTTCTCCAAAAAATGTGTACTTCAACCCAGCAGGTAATGGCTTTAGTTCTAGTGTAGGTACTTCTTCATGAGTATTATCATTCATGGGTTTTAACTCTTTGAATCTCAGCTTTCATCCTTTGTATTTCATTACCTGTGTACAATCAAGCAAAGAGCATATTTTAGAAATATCATTATCTAATTGCATACCTGAATTAAATGAATCGATCAAAGAAATTTCTAATGGATCAGAAGAACTCCTGGTTTGAAGATGATCATCTATGATGGTTTCAATCCTTTCAACTTCCTCCTTTTCATCATAGACTTTTAGTGGTTGTTTGCACATGTTGAAAACATAAACCTCCAGTGTCATATTTCCAAATGTTAGTTTCATTACTCCATTTCTGTAATTTATCAAAGCATTAGATGTTGCTAAAAATAGGCAACCTAAAATAACAAGAATTGACTTACAACTATTAATCATAGGTTTAGTTTCCAAGACAACAAAATTCACAAGATATATGAATTTATTAACTTGTACCAACACATTCCATTATTTCTTTTGGAATTTTAACTAATCTATCGGCAAGTAGAAGAGTTACAAAAGTTAATTTTAACTTACCTAGGTTGAGTTGCTGATAAACTGAATATAAAAGTAAATTAACACTAGCACCAAGATCAAGTAAAGCTCGTTTAATTTTATGTTATCCAATAATGCATGAAACTATAGGACAATTAGGGTCTTTATATTTCAATGCATTATTATTCTGAAGAATAGAGTTTACCTGTTCAGCCAAAAAAGCTTTCTTTTTCACATTTAGTTTCCTTTTAACAGTGCATAAGTCCTTCAAAAATTTGGCATAAGAGGAAACATGTTTAGTAACATCTAACAAAGGAATATTGACCTTCATTTATTTAAAAATTTTAAAAAATTTAGTGTTGTGGTTCTATTTACTTGAATTATTTAATGCTTGAGGATATGAAGATGAAGGCGAGAGTTTGGTCTCCTTTTGGCCAGGTGGTTTATCAACTCCTTCCTTATCTTGGGGAATTGATTCATCATCTTTCTCACAAGATTCAGAAATTTATTTTTCAATAACTTTTTCACTCCTAAGAGTTACCACTGACTTGACTTGATCTATTTGTTAGTTTTCTGAGCTACCCTCATTTAGACTGTACTGACCCTTGGGATTCGGTTGAGGTTGAGAAGGAAATTTTCCTTTCTCGTGAATGGTGAGTACAAAAGAAAGTTTAGCAATAGTGTCTTTTATGTCAACTACGAGTTAAGTGTTTTGATTATTAATGGCATCTTATTTTTCTATGAATACATGCAATATTCCTTCAAGGTTTTTTCTATATGGTAGGACATAAGATGCATATCCTTGAGAAATTTAAGAGTCTTGTTGTTCTTGAGGAAGTGTTGGTTAAATGAATTGTGTATGATTATTGTTCCTCCAATTGAAGTTTGGGTGATTTCTCCATCTTGGATTGTATGTATTTGAAAAAGAAGAGGTAAATGACTTTTTAAAATTGTTCATTACATTTACTTGCTCATGTACAACTTCTTTGAAAACAAGAATCTTTGGACATTCATTTGTTGAGTGTCCTAAGTCATTACAATTGCTATAAATTTCTTCATTTTGCACAGATTTGATTTCTTTTACTTTCCCTGATTCAACGGCTTCAATCTTTCTAGCCAAATTGGTGAACCTAGCGTTTAGATCTTCTTCTTGACTAAGGTGATATTTTTCTTTACCAGCACTTGCAAGGTTAAATCTAATTGAATTTTTAAAATGATTAGTACCAAGTCAAGATTGAGAATTCTCAGCCAAATGATCTAAATATTCTAAAGTTTCTTCAAATTCTTTATCAAGAAACTCTCCATTGCACATTATTTTCACAAATTGTTTAGTTTCAGGTGTTAACCCTTCATAAAAGAAGTTAATAGTGCGCCATTTTTTAAAACCATGATGTGGCAAGAATTTAACACAATGTTCTCAACATTGAAAATATGCTTCATTTGAAATTTAGGAAAAAATTTAGATTTGTCTTTTCAAAGCACTGATTTTATGTGTTAGAAAAAATTTCTTTAAGAACTCACTTTGCATTTCTTGTTATGTGCCAATTGATCTTGGTTTCAAAGTATTAAGTCAATTTTTTGTTTTATCTTTCAAAGAAAAAGGAAACAACTTAAGCTTAATAATTTTTTTAGTGTAATTTTGATCATTGAAAGTGATATATACTTCCTCAAATTCTTTTAGATGTAAATATGAGCTTTTATATTCTAAATCATGGAAGTTAGGAAGTAACAAAATCATACATAACTTAAATTTAAAATTGTTAGCATTGAGTGGAAAGATAAAATATGATAGACTAGAATTTTAAGGTGGTTACAAATATTCAAGCATGGTTTGCAACGCTTGATTTTCATGTTCATCATGTACAATTTGATTTTTAGCTATTGTGTCAATTGTGTGTGGTTGTGATTCAAACATATCAATATATAAAGTACTAGAATTAATTTTAACCAAACGACCAGAATTTGAATCACGATACCAATTAAGCATAAGTAAGTGACTTAAAATAGAAAAGATAATGTACAAGTAGGTGGTATAAACCAACCATTAAATATGATGTAACTAGAAAATTAAAAGAGTAGGGGAATTATATACTAGATGGAGAAGTTTACTTAAAGAAAGAAAACTTCAATAAATTTATTCTTCAAATCAAGTCTCCGGCAACGGTGCCAAAAACTTGATGCAAAATTTGTGTTTGTTGCTAAGCCAAGTGCAGGCTGTCTCAAGTAATAAATTCTCGGGATTCTGAGGTCGATCCACAGGGAATTGATAAAAAAAATTCTTTGAAGTAAAGAAAAGATTAGTCACAACAATAAATGTGATAAAAATTATTCACAAATGAAAAGGATTTGCTTGGGTTAAGAGATCCACTCTTGGTAAATAAATTAATGACAAGATTAATTCTTTTTATAACTCAATTAGAATTCACACATAACGGAGGTTTCAATGGGAAAATATAGTATTCAAAGTTCATTTAAGATTATATATGTAATTATATTATGGTTCCTTTAATTATCTTTTAATGCCAACACTTGTAAATGGATTCAAGCATTCATTGTGTCAATTCTTTGTCTACAACAAATTAATATCTCCACTTTACAAGGAGAGTTTCTAAGTTGATTGGAAATAAAATACAACACATATAATGTCCACTTGATAATATAATATTCTAGCATAATAAATAAATTAATCTAACATTATTTCATTACCAAGAGTTTCACCTTTTCACCCAAGTAAAATGAAAATTAGTTACTCATGAACAAGAAGAAAGAAAGAGATAAGAAGATGATGATGAACATAATTTCTATTTAGAACAAAAAAAAACTACAACAAGAGAAACAAATAATTCAAGAACAAGATCTTGATCTCAAAACCAAGATGACTCTAATGAGCAACTAATGTAGGATTTTATAGAGCATGAAAAGTACAAGATGATAATAGAGTTGTTTAATGAGTGGGTGGATGATGGTTGGTTGAGTGAAAGATGACAATGGAGTTGCTTAATGAGTGGGTGGATGATGGAAAAATTATTGTCATGCTTGTCTTTCCACTTGCACCAACCAATTCAGCTGTCTTCACATGACTATAACTCTATCATAAAGTCATCATCTGAAAAGTGGTCTTCATGAGAGTTGAAGGGTTTTGTCTTATCTTTCAAATGTCATTAGTTTCAGTTCAATTCAACTCCTACAACCCAACTTTATGGCCCAATCTGTGCACATTATTCAGGTTCCAGCAACAACACCTTTGTTCTGACTTTTAATCCGAATTTGACCCACTAGACATTCGAATCTACTCTTGTGTTCTTCATGAAAATTGTAAATTTAGTTAGCTTTGATTTGGGCTTAGTTTCGTGTTAATTGAGCTCCTATAGCTCAAGAAATAGGCTGATAAGTGCGCAAATGTCAAGCTGTCAGGATCAACATTCTGGCTCTTGCTTCTACTTCAATTTAAATTATCCAAATGTGTGATTATGCTCTTGAGATATCATGAAAGTTGTAGAGAATTGTCTTAACTTTCCTATAAGACCAGAATCGCATCAATAAAATATTTGTAACTCATATTATAGCCAATTTACTGAACGCTATTAAATAGACAAATTAAGGTTAATTCATACAATAATTCCTTCAATGATCTAATTAAATCTAATATAATAAAATGTGATAAAACTAACTTAATTAAGCCCAATTGAACCTTAAGAAGCCTAGTGAGAGGATCATTAAATGAACAAAATATATTGCTATCATCAGGCAGTGCTCAACATGCGTAACCCTAAAAAAGTCAAAGAAGTACAATAACTGACATAATAGATTGTGGCCCTCACACGGTTCATCGCTAAAGTTGCTCATAAATCTCCCCCCTCTTCAAATTGTTAAAAAATGGGATAGGTTTTGAGTGGACTTAGGAGTATGCGGATGCCTTCACGTATCTAAAAAACCTCCTGTCTTCTCCCCATCTTGACAAGGCCGGAACCTGGTGAGACGTTATATGTGTACCTTTCAGTTCATGAAGAGATCATGAGTTCAGTGTTTATCCGGGAAACGGTTGAAGGTCAGAAGCTGGTTTATTTTGTGAGCAAGGTGCTACAAGGTCTTAAGCTCCCATATCAGAAAGTAGAGAAGATTGCCTTCGCCCTCATCATCACGGCCAGAAGGCTCAAGCAGTACTTCCAATGCCATTTGATGGTGATAATGACGGATCAACCAATCCGCCGGATACTACACAATCCAGACTTAGCAAGAAGAATGATCACATGATCCATCGAGCTTTCTAAGTTTGAAATTGCGTACGATGTAACACTCTAATGCAATTATCTCGATATAACTAATACACACACACACACACATGTAAGGCATCAAACGTGTTACTCCTATTCTTACTACCTCCGTTATTCCATATAATTTGACAATTAAATATGGAGAGTCACGATAAAATTTATACACATATACAATAATAAACCCGAACGCAAAGTGTTATACATACAACATTTACATTCTTAAAGCTAATATAAATAAATACATCAACTATGGTTATAAAAGAAATAAGGAAAAACTAATCTACATTAATTCTTCTGTTTCTTTATCTTCTTCTTACCCTCGGAAGGGCCTTTAACTGCTTTTACCATGGAAATACAAAAATGGGTGAGAACATGAAAATTCTCAGTAATATTCATATATTTCATGACATTAAACAATGTAAATTACATAAATATCAATATAATATACAATCGCCCATACAACCGTATAATGTATCAAAGTTGTCTTATATCTACTTAACCTTATACTACTCGAACTTAAGCACAATAGATTATGGTTGTTACAATATATTAAATCTTTATTCAATATCGCTAGAGCGTTCACATACCACTGTTATATAAAGGTTCACTAAACACAATGCATAATCTATAAGCCTAAGTCATTTACTCATATAATAAGAATAACTATCTATACAGTTGTAACATATCACAACTAATTCATTCATAAACTTGTTATAAGTACTACACATATAACCTCTTTCTATGAATAAACTCACTAACTCTGAAAAGTAGGATTAGCAACAAGCAATGAAGTCTTTACTCCATGCCACTCGAACATTTACATTCTCTTACTTTATAAAATGTTCATTAATGCCAATCACTAACCTTAAACTCATAAGTATACAACTAATGATATTGAACAACTGCTCATACAATTAGACAATATCATCTACACTAGGCAATTGCCAATACAATTGACAAAGAATAGGAAATGAATATGGATGCCATATGCTCTCATATATATAATGATCAAGTATAATAAATATGAAATGCGAACATTAAACACTACTTCCTCATCATTCAATCACAAAGTCAATTTCCCTTCGTGGACATCAATCATTGCCCTTCCAGTGGCGAGGAATGAATGCCCAAGTATGATTGAGATTTGAACATTTACTTCTATCTTAAGCACAACAAAATCGTCAGGTATGTAAAACTTTCCCATATTCAATGGTACATTCTCTAATATGCCAATAGGATATTTGATTGACCTATCCACCAATTGAAAAGAGATGGTGGTTGGTTTGAGCTCTCTAATATCAAGTTTCTCACAAATAGAAAGGGGCATCAAACTCACACTTGCCCCAAGATCACACAAAACCTTGTTAATATTCATGTTGCCAATTGAGCACAGAATTGAAAAGCTACTCGAATCCTAAAGCTTAGGTGGAAGCTTGTTTTGAATTATTGCACTATATTCTTCCGTCAAAGCAACTGTTTCATCGTCCTCAAGCTTCCTATTTTTAGAGAGAATCTCTTTCAAGAACTTAGCATAAAAGGACATTTGGGAGAGAACCTTCGTAAAAGGAACATTCATGTAAAGCTTCTTAAGTATCTCCAAGAATCTTCCAAATTGATGGTCAAGTTTCGCCTTTTGATAACTTTGAGGGAAGGGCAAAGATGAAACATATGCTTTTGGAGAAATATACTTTTTAGTGCTTTCTTCATCTCCTTCTTTATCCTTACTCTTCTCTTGCTTCTCCTCCTTTTCATGGGTTTCCTTATCTTCAATTTTTTCTTCCCTTATGGGGCCTTCAAGTTGCTTACCACTTCTCAATTAAAGTGCTCGAACTTGCTCCCTTGGGTTAGTTTCCGGTTGACTTGGTATTCACCCTTGAATCATGTTGAACAAGCTTACTTATTGGGCTATGTGAGTTTCAAGTATCTTGGAGTGAGTGACCATTTGATCTAGGCAAGTATTGATTTGCTTGATGGACTCCCCATGTTATTGCACTTGTGCTTGAATGACTTGATTTTGTTCCTTTTGAGTAACTATGAAATTTTCCATGAGGGTTTCTAGATTGGACTTCGCTCCTTGAAAAGATTGTTGAGGTTGTTGGAATCCGAGTGGGGATCTATTATTGAATGGAGCCCTGTGATTTTGTTGGGTACCATATGAGAAATTGGGGTAGTTTCTCTATCCGGGGTTATATGAGTTGGAGAAAGGATTCTCTTGAGCCTTGAAATTGTCATTTTACACATAATTCACTTGCTCCAGAGATGAGTCTTGAGAATATGTTTCTACTGTATTGCATTCTGAAACCAAATGTTCTCCTTCACATATTTCACAAGTTATGTTAAGAGTAGTGACAACATTGACATTCAGCCTCTCAAGTGACTTAGTTAAGGCATCAAACTTGGCATTCAACATAGTAATAACATCAAGCTCTATTATTCTGGCTTGCTTCTTTGAAGATGATCTCTCACTTGACCACAAATAAATGTTCAAAGCGACCTCCTTAATCAAAGCCCTTGCCTGTGTTGAAGTTTTTGCCATTAAAGCACCATCAGCTGCGGCATCAAGAGTTGCCTTTGTAGAAAAAGTTAACCTAACATAGAATGTTTGCATAACAAAAAAATCTTGTAAGCCATGATGTGGACATTGAGGAATGAGATCATTGTACCTATCTTATGCATCGTAAAGTGGTTCATTTTCCTTCTGGGAGAAGGTAGTGATGTCTTGACGAAGCTTGATTATTTTTTCAAGCGAATTGTACTTGTCTAAGAAAGCTTGTTCCATCAAGTCCCATGTGGTAAGTGAATTTGGGGCTTCCGAGTGAATCCACTTCTTTACTTTTCCCCTAAGAGAAAAGGGAAAAAGTCTGACCCGTATAGCATAAGTTGAAACCTTATTTATCTTTATCGTGTCACACAGCTCCAAGAATTAATCCAAATGTTGATTTGGGTCCTCAGTTGGTGACCCACCAAATTGTAATTGTTGGGCCATCAGAATTAATGATGTCTTGATCTCGAAACTGTTGGCCTCTACCCATGGCCTGACAATGAAAGACTGACGAGTATTAGCTTTGGGAGTTCCATAATCCCTCAGTCTTCACTTTTGATTGGCGACTTAGTTATTGTTGTTCGCCATGTGATCTTTCTCAACTCTCAATGTTCTTCTTTTCTTTCTAATATCACGAAATGTCCTCTCGATCTCAAGATCAAATAGGACAATAAGATCTTCTTGACTCCTCGTTCTACGCATAAGAAAGAAATAACACCTGAAAATTTAAAAAATAAATTATAAAATAAGATGAAAATAAAATAAAATAAAATAATGCTTAAATCATCCAAATTGCCGCTTGTGTTAATATCAACACGATCCTTGGCAACGGCACCAAAAACTTGTTGTGATTTTTTTGCAAGCGTACGAATCGTACAAGTAATAAAATAAAGATTGTTCCCATGAGGATTGATTGATTACCAACTCTTACGGCGACTTTGATTATTTAAGCAATAGAAATCAATGGTGAGACTCAATCAAAATCAAAACAAAAATCAAAGCAATAAAGTAAGCAAATAAATCTAAAAAATTCAGGATTCAACCAAGATTTAAAGGTTTAGGATTAGGAATTCACTATACTACCCCTTATGATAAATTGTAATCCTATCTTTGCAAATGTTAAATTATGTTCTTGAAGACGATTTATCCTAAATTATTTAAATCTTAATTTCTTAGAACTAAAAACGTGCTAAAACTTCATCAATCTTATTCTCATGGCAATTAATTCAAGTTCTAACCCATTAAGTTTTATGACAATCGTTTTCTCCTTGAAGGATTTAAGTCAATGTTTAGGTCTCAATTCCTAAGTTCAATTCTTAGATTATCTAGTAATTAGGTTTCATCTTTTGATCATTCACCTAAAGCTTAAGATTATGTAAATATGGCCAGTAACATACCACAAGTATTAAACATATCAAGAATGAATCAAGAACAATAATTTTTCATTAACAAAGAATCAAATTAACAATTCAACATAGAAAAATAGAGAGTTGCATCCTAATCCTAGAAAAAGGAATTTAGTCACTCATAGCTAATGTAACAGAAACAAGAACAAAAGTTAAAGAGACAACAATGATTCTATCTTGAGAAAATAGAAAAAAGAAAATAAAAAGAGAAGATGGAAAAGATGAAGAAGGAGAAGATGTCTTTAATGGTTGAACTTCAATTGCTCTTGCGCTTCTCTTCAGAACCCTAGCCTTCAATCTTTGGTTTTCTGCCATCGCAAAAAGTGTGCTTCATGATTATGGATTAACTTTTATTTATAACGTTTGGGGGGTGAAAAACTACTGTTTTTAGTCACAGGAGACCTCACACGGTCGTGTCTAAGTTTGACATGGTCGTGTGAGCTTGAATTGCGTAACTCACACCGTAAATGAGACACGATCATGTGACTAAGAGACACGACCGTGTCTCTTAAATATAGTCACACAGAAGCATTCTTCAAGTTAGACACAGCCGTGTGAGCTTGATAGAAACGTTTCCCAAGTTAGACACAGCTGTGTTTAACTCCTCAATCACTCACAATGTCATGTCTAAGCCAAAATAGTCCTCTTTTACTCTAAAATTGTAATGTCTTTGCTTGCTTTCACTCCAAATATGTTAAATCTCTCTAAATCTGTAAAAACGAAGACAATGATAAGGATTCATCTAAAATTCACCAACAAATATAAGTAAATCACTTCAATTTATCCAGTATAAGACTATAAAATATAGACTTATCAAAATGCAATGTGATTGTATAAGTGTAGAATTGTGCGAGTGTGTCACTTGCATATTCCACATTCTCTTTAAACTTGTAGATAAAAAGACTGACTCTTCAAACCATTGGATAATGAGTAGACTGGTTCCTACTCACACTAGTGAGAGTACTATTTTTACTATATAAAAATTAGTAATCCTAGCACTAATAAACAGCTAGGGCTAAATCCTCACTCAAATAGACTTTTGGACTTTCCTATCTATCTCCTGTGGCCTTATCATTCTACATTATTAAAGATTACTTTACGTTGGGATTAGCAAGTAACAGGAAACTATATAGTGTTATGTATAACTCATACAAAACCACCACCTTAACTAATCGCATGGTTCTCTCTAACCATGTGAAGAACTAAACTCTAGCAAACATGTACTCTCAACTCACTTCTAACTCATAAAGGAGCATATTCCATGTTTCTAGCTAAGTAATCAAACTTATGATACTGCATCTAGCTTACCTCACTATCACACAAGTGATAAACTATGCTACCCTAGTGTACTCAAGGTCCTAGATGTCTACTTTAGGCAATTCCTAACTTTTAGAATGCTTTAAGACTTAAACTTGTACATAATTTTTATGTTAGCTCAAACTTTTAAAGTAAAAGGGTAACTCTTTATGTACATACTTCTTTTCAACCATTAAGGTGAAACTATAGCTCCTAGAGCTCCTACTATCTCTAATTTATCTTGATAAGATCACTGATCACCATTATATAGCTTTACTAGGGTTGCTTTTAACCCTAAGGTTGCAAAAACTCTGTTTGTTCCAAAACAGGGGACTTGTAATCGATTACATCCTTGTTGTAATTGATTACAACACCTGAAAACCTCAAGTTAGAAGCTTGATAATCGATTACATTGCTCTTGTAATTGATTACACCTTGCTTCTTCTCATGTTCCAGAAGCTTAGTAATCAATTACATTGCTCTTGTAATCGTTTACATCGCTTCCAGAGACCCTGATAATCAATTACATTACTATTGTAATCAATTACATCATGCAGAAAACCAGTTGTCTCATGCAGTAAACCTACTTCTAAACTCAACCCAATTCTCATATCATGGATTCTAAGTAATATCCAACCCTAAACATGATTTCTAATCATATTAGAATCATCTAACACTAACTTTAACTCATTTACACATAGATTTCATCATTAACACTAACCTAAATACCTATTACTCAATACACCACGTAGGTGAGTATCATGGATTCTAAGGGATGAAAACTAACTATCATGCATCAAACAAGCTTTTATCAAACTCACCTCAACTATAAAAGCAAGATTCAAACTTCAACATTCATAAACATCCCTAAAACCCATTTTGTCTTCATCAAGAAAAACTAAGAACAAGATGAAGATAAAAAGGAGATGAAGAAATGAAACCCCTTACCTATTGTAAATAAGATGATCTTCCAGTCTTGAAGTCTTCTTGGATCTTCCTTTTCTTCTGCTTCTATTTCTCTTCTTCGTTTCCCCCTTTCTCTCTTCTCTCACTTTCTCTCTTCTATTTTCTGCTCTCTGTCGTGGGATAAGAGAGAATATAAGGAAACAATGTCCAACTTTGGCACTTAAGCCAAAAGTTAGAAGTTTATATCTACTAAGGACACTTGAATTATGCTAAATCAAGTTTCCTAACTTCTAACAACTTTAGAATAAATATTAGGATTCATCTAAATTATTATTTCACCATTATTTTATTTTTTTCATATCTGCTGTTAGTTAATCCAGTATTAAAATGCACAACTAATATGCCTAAAAATACCAAACTAACTTTGTTTACTGGAAAATTTTAACTATATCCTCTTCCACTTATTTTTGACTTATAAACAAACTCTCTAGGTTTATTTCCATTAACTTAGTAATTTATGTTACTATCTGACTCATTTTAAACTATTTTTCACACTCTATGTTGCAACAAAGTGCCTAAACTAACTCAGTTTATCACAAAACTTCACAGACATGTCAAACAAGGATTATACTACCTTTGTAACCATAAACTAGTCTAACATGCTAAAAAGAGGATGTTACATACGAGCTCAGGTTAGCAATCAAGGCACATGCGCTCTCAGACTTCATTGCTGAGTTTACTTCAGACCCCAGTGATCCTGATGGGACATCATGGACTGTGTTCATTGACAGCTCCTCGAACCCTATGGGAAGTGGTGCCGGAATAATCCTTGAAAATTCATAAGGAGTAACAGTTGAGAACTCCCTGAAGTTTGAATTCCTCATTTCAAACAATCAGACAGAATATGAAGCACGCATCATCAGACTGATAATGGCTAGAGAATTAGGAGCAACAAATATTACACTTTGTAGTGACTCCCAGCTCGTGACCTCATAGATTCAAGGTGATTATCAGGCTAAGGAGCCCCTCATGCAGAAGTACCTAGCGAAGGTACAAGGGCTCCTCAAAAGCTTCCAAACAGTGAAGGTGCAGCACATACCTCGAGAGCATAATTTAAGGGCTGACCTCTTGTCCAAGTTGGCCAGCACAAAGAGCCCGAGTAATAATTGTTTAGTGATCCAAGGGACCCTCTCGCTGCCTTTTGTTATGGACTCATCCATTTTCTAGGTAGAAGAACAAGTGTGTACTTGGATCACTCAAATAATGGAATACTTACAGTCCGGCATCCGTCCTGAAGACCCGAAGGAAGCCTCCAAGTTAGTCAAAACCACAGTCCAGTACAACATCTATGATGGGTGGTTATAACGGCGTGGATTTTTTTCGCCTCTCTTAAAATATCTCACACTAAAAGAAGCAGACTATGTTTTGGTTAAGGTCCATGAAGGGAATTGTGGACACTACTTGGGAGGCAAAGTTTTAGCTTTCAAGACACTCAGAGTCGCATACTACTGGCCGACAATGGAGGCTATTTCTCTTGCGCATGTACAGCTCTGCGACAAATGTCAACAACACTCGGACCATTATCATGCTCCACCCGAGGAACTATTCACGACGTCCGTACCCTGACCATTCTACAAGTGGGGTATGGATATCCTGGGTTCGTTCCCTCAAGCACTCAGACAGTTGAAATTCTTGGTGGTAGCCATGGATTACTTCACTAAATGGATTGAGGCAGAGCCTTTAGTCATTATCACCTCTGCCCGAATCCAAAAATTCACTTGGCGCAATATTATTATTAGGTTTGGAGTCCTAGAATCCATTGTGACAAACAACGAGACACAATTCAAAGATAATGGGTTCGAAGAACTACTTACTGACTTGAAAATCAAGCATCACTACAGTGCTGTTAAAAACCCCTGCATAAATGGACAAGTTAAAGCCGCCAATTGAGTTATTGTTCGCGGATTAAAAAGAAAGTTAGACAAAATTAAAGGAAACTGGGTTGAACAGCTAGACCATGTCCTTTGGACCTACCAGACCACACCTCACTTTACAACAGGTGAAACCCACTTCAAGCTCACTTATGAGTGTGAGCCTATGATCTAGTAGAGATAGGAGAACTTAGTTGTCGTCTCCAACATTTCTCACTTGACAGTAATCCTGAGTTAATAAGGGGAGACCTAGACCTTCTAGAAGAAAGAAGGCGCATTACTCATATACGCGACCTCACCATTAAGCAAAGGACGGCAGCATGATACAACCTAAAGGTCGTTCCTAGGAAATTCCAACTAGGTGGCCTCGTTCTCCGCAAAGCTAACATTGGAAGTAGGAATGACTCCCAAAGAAAGTTAGCTCCTAATTGGGAAGCCCTCTACAGTATCGTGGTCAGCACTGGTAAAGGAGCCTACACTTTGGAGACACTAACAGACAAGTCAATCAAGAACTTTTGGAATGGGGACAAACTTAGAAAGTACTATAACTAAGTGTCTTCTAAGGCCTAGTCTCTTACTTTACTTCATGTTTAATCCATCCCAATTACTGTGGGAGCACTTTGTATGGACCTTAGTCATTTACCAAATCAATAAAGCAAAATAATTTTTACACATCTACTTGTATTTAAAAAGTCTCAAAGGACCCTTAAGGCTATAGACAGCTCAGAGAATGCCTACTAAGCCCATTCCTGATGGGAGCCGAATTTCGAAGATAAAAGACCCTCAAGCCGAACTCCTCCTTGAGTAGCCTTTGGAGCCCGTTCCCAATGGGATTAGGGAATGCCTTAGCTTTCAGGTTAAGAGGACAACCCACCAAAGCCCTCCTTGGGGGTTGGTCATGAGTTGTAGGGTCTATACCCAAAACCTCGACACTTGGCTAAAACCATTACATGGCTATTGGAAGCATGGATAAGGAAATCTGTGTCTAACCATCATGGTACCCATCGACATGTTGTCTTATGTTAAATATGTTATGTAATAGAAAAATCCTAAGTCTTAGGAAAATACACGCACTAAATCGTAAACATTAATAGACCCTAGTTAAAGGCCACTTAAAATTATACCTAAGTCAAGTGGAATTCTAAATGCCAAAGCGATTGGCGATGGACTCTAGACAAGGTTTTAATTACAAATTTTACCTAAGTCATGTGGGATCCTAAACGCCAAAGCGGTTGGTGACGGACCCTGGATAAGGTTTTGATTTCAAAGGGATACCTAAGTCCTAAAGGGAATTTCAAGTGCACAAAGGATGTTGGACCCTTGACCATGGTTTCCCTCCATCAGAAATATTCCTAAGTCCATGAAAAGGTTGTAAAAAATACTATAATGAGCATTGGACCCAAGATGGATCGTGGAAAACAAGCAGGCATACAACGACAAAAAGTTAGCAACAAAGCATTTAAAAGCACCCCGGCAATCGAAGCAATTATTTTTACAAAGGATAAAATCCCCACAGAATGGGCAACAAAATGTAAGTAAAAAAGGAAGGGAAGGCTACTCTTCGGCCTCATTCTCACCCAATCTTAGTTGCTTCTCATATAATGCTCTTTCAGTCAGATCCAACATGCCAGCTGAAGTCTCGACGAAGTAGACCTCGATTTTTGCATCATTAGATGGCCCTGCCATTACCAAGCATCCATCCTCCATTACCTTATCGGGGCTTAGACCCTCTAAGGTCATCTCAATCCCAAGGTTGACGTATTAGACTTGGGCGATCGCATTCCAAAATTGTTCTCCACTGACATTGTTACTAATGGAGAACAACTCTGTGTTCTCCCTTTCCAACTCCATATTCGTAGCTCGAAGGTCAACGAGGGCTTTATCCTATTGGACTTTCTCGTTTCTCAACAAATACTCTGAGTCTACAAGTTCTTTCTCTAGCCGAGCAATCTTGGCCTGTATCTCCTCTCTTCCTTTGAAATCCAGCTCCAGATGCTATTTTCCCTTAGCTTCAACCACTTTCAACTGATCCTCTACCTTTTTCTCGAATGATAACACAATCTTCTCCAGAAATCGGGCCTCAATAGTAGTTCGGAGGGCGAAGGTTTAAAATAATGATAAAGTCTCTGAGACCTTATTTCGGGTGATGAGTTTGACAACATTATCACTCAGGAAGACTTTGTCAATAAAGTCCCCCAACAGTGCATCCCTGATTATTAGTGGCAGTGGATCGACCCGGGCCCTAGCAACTCCCTCTACAACAGGACTACTGTATTCTTCCACCCCGGTGCCCTCAATGGCTTTCCTTTTCCTCCCCTGGAGGTGTTGTGCGTTGGTATCCGAGCTCGGTTCTCGGATAACAAGAGGTGGACCAACATAAGCCAAGGGACGGGAAGGTCCTGCCTTGTCTTTCTTCGCCTTTAAAGCTTGAAGCGCTCGAAAAGAAGACATGGTATCCGCGTTAACAGCCAAGTTATCTGTAAAAGAAGAAGAAAGATAAAAAAATGTGCAAGTATCAAATAACAAGAAAATTTACAAGTTTGGTCATTATCATGCATAAGGCTAAATACGGATCGTGATCTACACTACCTAGAATAGCCCAAAGAGTTTCCTCATCGGTGGTGTCTAACACATCTCAAGAAGATATAAGACCCACTTCCTTAACCCATATAATAAAGAAGTGAACACACTCGACCTCATCGTCAACCCATGTCATGCCCTCTCGGTCCAATACATGTTGAACTTAGTTTTCCCATTGTTATCTAGCCAGAAAGGGTGAGTGTTGCGAGTTGTCATTAATTTAAAGAACTTCTCTTTGAAGTCCTTGTAACTGTCCCAATAGACATGGAAGATCTTTCGGCCAAGTCTCACTCGAACTGAAAGCCAGGTCTTTTGGGCAGCACCACCACCATGAAGACTCCACCAGTATGGAAATAAAAAAACACCCTCTCTGACAACTGCAACCTGACCAACTGACATACCCTCTCAAAGGTAAAGATGTTTGCCCAACCATTGGGGTGGATTTGGCTCGGAGCAGCTTGAAGAATTCAGAGGATGGCAAGTTGAAAGTTAGTGAAAGGAAGTCGAAGCCAAAACCGAACAAAAAAATCCTTTTACATAAATGTATAGTGCGCTCCGACCTGCAGAGTAAAGCATACCCTTTCATTCTCTGGTGATAGGATCTGGAATTCATGATCCCTACTGCCTTTCTCGGTCAATATCAAATAGCCTTGAAGCTTCTTAAACTCTACGCCAGGTTGAAACAAGGATATCTGGTCATAAATGTCATCCCCAACCCACGGGTATACTAACCCTGAACCATGCTGAATCCAGATGGGATCTTCTTCGACCGGCACCTGGACTTCAGGAACCAATACTTAAGGCCTAGCCACTCTCTTTCTCTTAGCCATTAAGTTCCTAGAAACACCCATAAAGGCTGGTGAGCAGTTGTTAGAATTAGCTAACTTTAAAGATTTAGACATGGAAAAGGGCAAACAGAAAAGATTGTTCATGCCCACGTACTGGCATCTGCACCTACCAAGGCTAAAAGCATCAGAAAAACACCTCCTTCACCCACAATACGATGGAGGAGGTGCTCCATAGGGCAATGCCATTGAGGAGACACAAGAACTAACATTCTCAACTCTTTTCATTGAAAGAAAAAAGGGAAGTGCACTCCAAAAAAGGAGCGCACAACTACCCCACGACGTTAAATAACAAAAATAAGTGAAAGAAAGAAGAAATACCTTGAAGAGAATGAGGGTAATTTCACAACTGAGGCCCTAAACTATTAAAAAATGATGGAAATTGCTCTCCTCAGCTGTGAAAAATGGTCAGAAACTGTCTCAGACCATTAGATTTTTTAAAGGAATAGTAAAAATGCAAAAAGAGAGCTTTAACGCCTATTGATAGAGGCCAGACGGTTAGGGGGCAATTCTGTCTTGACAGTTCAGATTTCAAAAGATACTCATCATGGCGCGCGAAGCACTAAGCATGACTACCCAACCAGAGTATGCCACATGGCCCTCACAGTTGTCACGGCAGTTGAAGGGACAGTTGCGCAGCAAATCAAGAGACACGCAACCTTAGCAAGCTGAGTCCAGAAATTTTCCACAGACCATGGAATTTTACTACAGACCCCGGTAGCACCCTGAGTGTCCATTTATAATAAAATGAAAAATTAATGCGGACTACGGCACCCCCAAAAAAGGTCAAATGGTTGGTTCCGAATGACCAAAGTTAAAATTCTTAACCCCGCGAGGAACACGGACCTCGGGGGCAAGAACTCAAGCTTGCCACTTCGTTATACTAACCAAGTACTAACCTGGGGGCAACTTAGCGTTACTATAGGGCGAGTGTTGGACTCACCTCGGTGAGAAAAGAACTGTATGGATAGCTAAAGACGGAAAAAGAAAAGAGAAGATACAAGACAAAATTCAAAAAAGAAGAATTTTATTCATTAATCTCATTCCATACATCATCAGCTTTAGCAAAAAGAGAAGGAAAAATATATCAAAAGTGTTTAGAAATGAGTGTTCATTCGAGAACCCGAGGAAAAGAATCAATATCACTGTCACGGCACCCCGGATCATTGCCACCTCCACGGTCCCTCCAAACCAGCACCGGTCTATTCCCTGTTGAACAGAATGCCCATTGAAGAATTTGAGAGACAACCAGAATGGAACACTACTTCCGAAGTCCGGAGTCACTACCATCCCAATTCTTCTTCCCTGCCTCCTCCACAGTGATAATAAGGGTCAACATCTGCTTTTAAGCAGCTCTAGGAGAACGCATCACCCCAAGTTGCTCCAAGAGGATTTTCCCTTCCAAAGGAGCCACCCTCCAGCACGACCGCCCTTAGAGGACCTTCCAAAAGACCGATCTGGTGCCTCCAAATCACTTAGGAAGAAGGAAGGGGAAGGACAGAACGTCTCCAAGTGTCTCCATGCATCAAGGCGAAAGCCTTACTCCATTCCAGCAAGAGAGGGTGGATCAAACACTCCCACGTACGTCGGGAGAGAAAGGTTTTTGCCCCCCAAATGCATGGCGACCCAAACATTATACCGAGAAAGAAAGGCCTCAATTAGAGAAATTATTTGCAGAAAAGTGAATACTTTCAATGACTTTGGAAATAACAAGAGGATGAACTTCGCAGGAGACAAAACCTTTCATATATGTGCGAAAAAATAAAAAGGAAACTACTCTCTGAAAAAAGATCATTCTTAAACAGAATCACAAAGCAAAAGGAATATAATGAAAGGAATTCCAGCCTTGATGCAAACATTCCTTATTTATAGAGGGAATGAAGCACTTTGATTGGCCCTGTGAAAGGTGAACTGATTGCATGATAGAAGCCACGTTTAACGCTCCTAATTTTTGATTGGTCATAAAAGTAGCGGGTAGTTAGGAAACAGTACGAAACTAATATCCTTTTAAAGAGATATTTAATTCCTAATAAAGTCAAAGCAGCAGTTCCCCAAAAAATCTTATACTGTTACCACCTGCAAAATCAAATATTGCTTGAAGAATACTCAAAAGACCCCACGAACTACACATGAGGACAACTAGATACACCTTGAGTGGCAGAATAACATGGTAAGCAAAGCAATCAGACTCGGACCACGGGCTTACATATCAAACTCGGAGGTATGTTATACATCACAGACCTCGGCCTTTTGCGTGAAACATCCGAGATTCGGTATTAACACTAAGACTCCTTTGTTTATCGCATGCCTTGTGATTGTTCGCTCTTTTGCTTACCGCAAGTGCACGGATCGCACTTGTATTATAGCAAGGAGTCAGATATCATTCCCACGAGGAATACGTATTTCTTATAAAATCTAAGTATTAACCAATAGTCTAATTAATGCTATCCAAAGCATCAAATTTATAAAAGAATGTTTAAAGAAAATATAAAGATTGAAAGCAATAAATCTAAGATAAATAGAGAAATAAGGAATTCTTTTTCATCTCCTACTTCAACTCATAACATGCAAGCCTATCAAGCAACATCAATGATTTGTTAAATTAGCTTGAGAATCTAATTTAGTTAAAAGCCTATGTCTAGGTCAATTAACCCTGGTTTCATTTACCCAGCTCACTATGTTTCCATGAGAACCAGTGCAAACTCCACTCTTGAATGATCTATTCTCAATCACACACTATGCATGGCCAATAGGTATATGTTTATCCTATTAATGAATCATCTCACCCAAAACAATTGAATGAAATAGAACATGCATCAATCATACATATGATCTAAAATCCAAATTCCTATGTCTAGATTCATTAGATTTCATCAAATCAATCAAAAGTTGATCAAACCCTCAAAAGCATTAAGATCCATATGATTGAAAATAACTAAACTTCAATATATACTCAAAAGATTACAAAATCATCAATGTTCATAGGAGACTACAAAGAAAATCCTACATACAACTTAGCTAGCCATGATACATGAAAATATAAACATATAAATCATGTTCATGAATCAATAAAGAGAGAAAAGAATAAAGGAAAGGAATGAAGCTCATTAGATTTCATCTTCTAAGCTTGATTCACCCTCCATATGAAAGATGACCTCCAACCTTAGGCTTTTTTAACTTCTCTAGGTCTAAAATCCCTAAACCAGCAGCTGTTCTCCAAAAATATGAAAAAACTCTCGTAGAAAATGGATACAAACATATTTATAGGCTGAATAAAACAGGACAACGCTGCGGCGTCCAACACATCACGCCGCGGCGCATGTGCAATTAGGTCACAGGGGCCTGGGCCGTCCACTCTCAATGTCGCGACTCTCTAGCCTCGGGTTTTAGTACTGAAGCAGGGTAACGCCGCGGCATTATCATGCCCACGTCGCGGCGTTGAGTGCTGATCTTCATTTTTGGCTTCCTCTTAGGCTTTCTAGTCCAAAGCTACTTCAAATTCTTTATTTTCCTGCTTTATTTGAGACCTGCATATATCAAAGAAGTATCAATTCATTAACTCATGCAAATGTACTAAATTTATCAAAGTTTTGAAAGTATTTGCTCAGGATCACAATGGAAGCCATCAAAATAAAATCAGATATAAATGATGCTAAAATCTTTCATTCATGCATACAAACAAGGACTAAGCATTTCATGAAGCATAGATATAGGGTTCAAATAACTACACTTTATGAAGTTATCAGTGATCTTATTGAAACTTATATCTTGCCACTTGGTTGTCCCATCCAAGCGCCAAGTTGGGGACAACTGTTCTGGACCATGATCCGAAATCCTGTCTAGCGGATCAACCTGAAATGTGTACAACCGGACTCTATCCTGAATGATTCAGCTTGAAGCCCTGATGGCAGTCCAAGCCTCGAAGCCATGCATGTCGAATGACATTGGGCCATAGAATCAAGATTGCCAGATTTATGCAGAAGATATATCCCAAAATATCTGTAACTGCCAATCATCATCTTACGATATTATAAGACTCATAAACGTCTCAAACCGCTAAGTAGCTTCCATATTCAAGTTCCTAACTTATAGGAATTTACCCCAACAACAATGGGAGGATAATATCTACAGGATACTAATTCTAAATACTTGCATTCAATACAGATTGCATTACGATTTTACATATGATCTATAAATATCAGACTAAATAACCTTAAACATGTATCAATAAATTATTACTTATAACATAATCTTCCTTGTACAACCTAACTTAAGCATTAAAGTCTCTTTGTAAGTACCAACTTCCCAATCTCAATATGCTCTATCGTTACTGCACAAAAAAGAAGCAACCATGACATACCTATCTAAGTTACGACTTTGAATTCACTTCAAAACACTTCTCATTACTTGGGTCACATTCAAAGAAATATTAGTAGATGAACACCAATGAGAGACAAGCTGTTAACATCATTGGTGATAATCTCAAGCTAACAAAACAACACAAATTTCTAACATGTATCATTGTTTGGTTATTTGGTCACTTTCAGTGCATCATAGTCAAATTTTTCAAAATCTCAATCCATCTATTGTTTTTTATCAAATTAGGAATGATTATAAAAGAAAACTGAGCAGTAACGGGTAGAGAACTAGAGATAGAAATGAAGACCACGTAAAAGTTTTGGTGGGTGATGTCAAAGTTATGACAGAGGGCTGTGCCAGTGAGTGGCCAAGAAAGCTCCATGTGAGATACTTTACATAGTACTAAAGATTTTGGATTAATTAATGAAATAAAAAAATCCACACATACAGTTGGAGGAAACTTCCCACATACATTAATACATCAATTATTATATAAAAGTTAATATTGTATTGTTATATTCTGATAGCTTTCGCACCACACCTCACCAGCAGCTCCTTGAATTTGCTACAAATAAAGGTTCTTTCCACGTTTACATCTATCCCAACAAGGTTTTAAATAGGCCTTAAAAATCCTCAAACTGCATGTACAGTGGCTCTTTGGTTCTCACTCATCCTCCCTTAGTCCCTCTCACTCTTTGGTATCCTTCTGTGTATTTGTGTCCTAGTTATTCACATCACAACCATGTTAGATTCTATATTGGAGTTCATCACTCAAGCAGCTTCCAGCTCTGCATTCATTTTCTGCTTTTGCAATTTGATCATAGTCATTATCCTAGTGGACTTGAAGCCCAGCCTCAGTATTCATCAAGAAAGTGAAATCCCTTTGTCCATGGGTACACCTCA
Organism: Ormosia semicastrata; assembly: GCA_029884595.1. Lineage (NCBI taxonomy): Eukaryota > Viridiplantae > Streptophyta > Magnoliopsida > Fabales > Fabaceae > Ormosia > Ormosia semicastrata. Next base: position 131,733,744 of record JAQQTO010000063.1, on the reverse strand, counting down.
AAAACAAGGAACAAACTTCAAGTGTCTAGTTGAAAAAGACACAGGATCATCACCACAAGCAGCAGAAGTGTCACATGTCCAGGAAGCAGAAGAAGCAGAAGCAAAAGCAAAAGCAATAGCAGTAGACAACATTGAAACTAAAGGTAATGATGATTGCAGCAATGAAGAAGAGGAAAAAGAGGAAGAGGAAAAGGAAAAGGAGGAAGTGGAAGAGGAAGAGGATGAAGAGGATGATGAGCTGAGGAGAAGAGTGGAAGAGTTTATAGAGAAAGTTAACAAAGGGTGGAAAGCAGAATTGTTGGGCATATCAAGCTTGGTATAGGACTGTAATAATAAGGAACTTTAGGTCCAAACTTTGGGTTATTAACCACAGGCTTGAAACATATGAGACTTCTGTTAAATTTTGTTGTATTGTATTGTATCATTCAAGAAAATATCACAGAAAATAGTTGTTTATAATTGCATACGGAATTTCTATGGTTCTACTAGAAATCCATCTTGCTTATGTGTTTTGGAGGAAAATGTTCCAACATGTGAACTATGGTGCTTTGGTAAAACCAGAGAATGGTTATAACTTGAGTGAGTGAGTTCCCCTGAGAAAAAGTCAAAAAGAAGATAAGATTTTTTAATGTAAAACTTTATTCTTGCTCACATCACATGGATAAGGAGAAAAAGTAAGTGCATAAAGAGCATGCTTGGAAGCAGCATATGTAGCGATTCCTTTCATCTTTTTATTTTATTATTATTATTATTTCTTTTCTTGTAAAGATATGGTTTGTGGAAATTTCTTTATTCCAAAACATTCTTTTTCCTTTTCCTCATATTAGATGCACTAGCCAAGAAGGGACCTCTTATTTTTCTTCTCCTTCTGGGAATTGGGATGAAACATATATAGCAGAAAAGTTGTGGGGTGTAAGACATCCTAAAGCCCAAGATGATTGTAAATTGTAAGAGATGTGGCCAAATTGTAGCTGTTGTAATAAAATAACTTTAAATCTGCGAAAATCATGGTTTTGGGGTACAGGGCTTGTTTGGACACACATCTAAATTTTTTATTTTTATACCTCTTATTTTAGTAGTATTTGTTTTAAAAAAAATTAAGTTATTTTATATTTAGATGTAATATTTAAGAAGTACTTATTTTAGTAGTGTTTTTATAAAATTTTGTTTAAAAGTCACTTTTTCTTCTACTTTTTTTAGAAGCAAAGAATTGTTAACTTCAAAATTAAATAATTTTATTTTTTTTTCTTCTACTTTTTTTTTTTAAAATGACATCCAAACATACTTAAAAGCATGTCTAAGTACTTTTTTAAAAAAAATTAAATGTTTTTTTATAAAATAAAAACTTATCCAAACCGACTCATAATGTACCATTGTGTTTTTATATTCCACAAATAATTTGATATTTAGATTTGTGTCTCATCATGCAATTTTTGTCAAATTAACCGAAATGATTCTCAGCACTTTCTTTTATAGGAATTGGGTAGTGTTGCGTAAGATCCACACATGTGAGAGTTTCTTATGTAGTAATTGAACCGATCCTTGCGTAAAAATTTAAGAAGTGTAAAATTTATATCACAAAAGCAAATATATGTTCTCAAATTCACATAACAAAACAAGGGGTGCATTTTCAATACCACAAGCTGACAACTCTTTAATAACCATTGATCATTGGCCAAATTAGATATATAACTCATATTAATAACTTGTAACCTATTAAACTTTTTTTTTCTATATGTAAATATATATGGAAGAAATCATGCAGATTTTAACTTATAATATTTACACATATTTAGGCTTATATATAAGAAATTTAGATCTTTTTTTTCCATAAATAACTGTACATATTAAATAAAAAAAAGAACACAAATTTTAAAAAAATAAAAAAGACCGGTGTTTGTAGGTAAAAATGGTTGTGGTATGTTAAAGGCCTCCAAAAACAATCAAGGTTAAAGGCAATGTGGGTAAATTAATTTTATAACTATTACCAGTCCTTTCATTTTCAATAAACTGGAAAACAAGGGAATGAAACTTGTCCACCATTTTTTTTTTACCAATAATCGTCCAAAAGAGTGAAACTTCTTTTCCATGAATGATACAGACCCCATTTAGGAATGTAGCAAATTTATTCACAGAAAATAAAAAAATAATGTTTCTACATCATTTTTTTAATATTATTTTTTACACTCTTTTTGAGTGATTGTGATTAAATAAGAAAAAATAATAATAAAAATAATATAATTAATAGTATAAAAAATAATATGAAAAAAAAATGTGATAAAAAAATCATAATTGCAGAGAAAATATAGTTTGTTTGTCAAAACCAAGGTTGGTAGGATGTTCAACGGGTGTATTTAGTGCTCCAATCAGCTGTCGCTGAAGTTTGCTCATCCCTCCTTTAAAGAAGGTTGCTTTTGGATGCATATAAACGGCGTCCGCTATCCACCCTCAAATTAAATGTTTCTAATCATGAAATATCATAGTTTGGCAAGTTGGAATAGATTGAAAAAATTAATAAAGTTTCTCTTTAGTACTTTTCTTCATTTAAATTGAAGCTGAATTATTTTGAATTCCGCTGTGATTCATATTAGTGCCTTTAATTGCAAGAGGTTAGGAGAACAACTTCATGGGAAATTTTCTCCACTAACAGTTTAGTATTTACATAATTGAAAAATCTTATTTGCACATTAATTTCCAGGGATTAGTTTCTACATAATCCACTTTATTACTTAATTTCTTGATGAATAATTTTAGGTACACATCTCTTCGATGCACATCACCTCACATTCAATATAGGTGATAAAATAAAAGTATAAATGTAAAAAGTAAAGTAAAACCTAATACAATTAAATGATAAAAATTATATAATTATAAAATAATGTATGTAAATATGTTTTAGTATTATTATTCTTTCATGATCATGTGTAGTTATTGCAAGTGGTGTACGAGTGACCCCCAACCACAATCATATTTACTCTAGATAATCTTTTGTCGGAATGATGACATCCTTCACAAGAATGCAGGTAAAAAATACACTGAAACAAAAACTGACTATTAAATAAAATGATTCCCTAGTAAACATTACTGACATCAACAATATATATTATATTTAGATAATTGTATATATTTGTTCCCTAAAGATACTTTAGAGCAAAAAACCATATTGAGAGAAATAAAACATAAATGGCTAAAATGTAATTTCTTCTTTCACAACAAATAATATCGTTAGGTTACAGTTCAGAAACACCCACATACACTCCCATTTCAAACATTCTTATAGAATGTAAATAAGTAAGAACGTGGCATAACATATATCCTACATCTAATAGCTAGGGCGGGTAAAACAATATTAGAGATACATCAGGAGAACAGACACAAGGAAAGCTTAACAAACGGTTTTCCTAACTAACACCTAGTACCAAAGAGTACAATTTCTTAGTCAAAACCAACCTGACACTCATCCCATTATAAGACTTTTGTCCTCTTAAGTTAATTGTCAGCATCAGTCAAGCATGAGTGAGCCTAAATGTAGTTGACTCTGCAGAATACCAAACACTTAGCAGGGAACATGTTTAGCATGCTACTCCAGCATCTGATTGGCTGGGGTTAGAATCCTTTTCAGGCAAAGGAGCTTCATCATCAGCAGATGAGTTCCTAGAGCCTTGACCATTGTTAAAAGAAGCAATGTTGTCAACTTGAAAAGCAGCAGGTGTCATGATAGGCTTTACTCCACCAAAACTGATTTTTATTTCTTCAGCAGAAATAGGATTAACATGTGTAGGGGCAATGGTTGATATATGCTCCACCCTTGGCTTCTTGGACTTCTGCTCCAGCCGGTGACCTGGAAGAAAACTGGCCACAACAACCTGATGCAGAAGACAGCAAGATAAGTGCCAAGTTAAATGTTCCTCATACACGTAATTTAGTAGTAGATTATGAAGAGAACACTTGCAATGTTCCTCTTTCATTGCATGTGTTTTCTTTTTTTTAAGTAGTATAGTAGATATAACATAAAAATAGTTCATCATAATTCTAATCTGAGAGCACTGATCATCTAGCCTACAAACTTTACAAATTAAACCAATTGCTTTATGATGAGAGTAATTTGAACAACCATCATTTGCACCAACATTATCTTATTTCATTTTTTAAGAAAGGTTAGAAAACCTCACATAAGCAATTTCACAAGGTTCTTAAATATTCTATCAAATATACTCTTCTACAACAAAAGTTACCTGCACGGGACCTGCAGCTACCAGCAAACCAGCAAGTCCACCCCCCATTACTCGACCATCTGGACCTGCCAAAGAGACGCTCATCCCGCCAGATCTGCTCCTTGTTAAACCATTCTCAGTTGGCATAAACGAACCACACAAGGAAAGAATCTCAAACCGTCCCTGTAAAAGCACCAAATATGCATCAGCATATTTACTGTGTTCACCTAGTGCCATAACTAAGTGAAATAGGAAGATAGCTGAGAATCAATGGCAAAGGATGATGACTTCGTAGCCACGTGACAAATCTCTAATTCCAAAAACAAAATAAGTTTTACAGCATCCGAAAGAAGTATTGCATGCAAGGAGACATGAGTTGTCAAGAAGCACAAAACAAGGTCCTAAGCCATATCTGAGACGAGTGGCAATCTTGGAAAGTGTGAAAAACTAAGGGGCATTCATTTATAGTGTTCATAAGTGTAAGATACAGTATAACCAGCAAAGACCCTCCTAATTTATTTATGGTAGAATTCTAACAGTCCACAGTTGATGCATCCATTTTTCATTTAATATCACCTAACTGTCCCCAATAAAGACCATTCGGCACATAAATGATGGCACATTTTATAAACAAACATTTGATTTACCCAAAAAAAAAAAAAACTAACATTTGATATCTAAAACCATGTAATACCTACAATGCCAGAAAGAGAGGGCTGCATATAAACCAATTGCATTAGTGTTAAATATTAGGCAACCGTTTTAATGTTACATACAAATCAGCTGACACAGAAACATAGGACTAAACTCTTCTTTTTTTTTTGTGTGCGCTAATAGCATCAGGCTGAACTAACCTCATATGTTAATGTACCACCAGAAGTACTCGGTTGACGAAGTGTTACATTTGAAATTGTGCCGTTGGCAGATAGAATGCATATAGCACGGCATCCCTGTTGAGAGAAGGACATAATCTTCATAGTAACATCCTGAAACAGGCCATAGGAAAATCACAAATACAAATGAGCACACTGTATAGCAATAATAAATAAAGAAAAACAACGTCATTGATAGATTACTTTACATAATAACCATATCATACACAACCTAAGTTATGATCCATGTAATACTAAAATACAAGTTGTACAATTTCATATAACTGCTATATATTGCAGCTAACAAAATTTCTTCATCTTTATAACAAAATTAACCTGTTAATGTCTATATTCATATTTTATACATACATTATCTATTACATAATTATAGTATTATACTTTACAGTTCATTAAATATTAAAAATTAAAAATTGCCATCCCTACTTTAAACTTAAAGAACATGTGTAAAAGAAGGACTGGAAACCAATTTGATGCAAGCACATACATCTATCTGTATGTGTGTGCGTGTGCGCATGCACGTGCATTCACCTCCATGCAAGCACATGACACCTTTCAATTTAGCTTTAGTAACTTCTATGTAAGAAATTCACGTGAATAGCCAACATATGTCGGCATAACTAACTCAAATTAATATACAAATTTTACTTTTACACAGTCATAAGATCACCGAAACTTGCCTCATACTAATGTTCCCTCTAGTTATTTTTTTTTTTTTTGGATGCACATGCACTTGTCCATGGTTAGTTCTATTAGAAAAAGTTAGTTTAGGAATTTTTTTTAAAAATGTCAATAAAAATTATGCTCTATATTTTTTAGGAGGGACTTACTTAGGTAGCAAATATTAGCACATATGAAAAATATTAAGATATTATAAATATTCAAGCTTATAAAAATGATAATAATGAATTATGAATCTTTTTTCTTAAATTTTGCAATTATATATATATAAATCAAGTTTTTAATTTACTTTGATATTAATTTATATAGATATATATATATATATATATATATATGTCGTATCTGTGTCCTACAATTTTTTGAATTTAGTGTGTTCCCGTATCCATGTCCATGTCGCGTCCTGTGTCCATGTCCGTGCTTCACATGCTCATAGCCTTGGGTGTTGGGAGGGCATTTACTTTTTTTTTTGGTGTAAGGGAGGGCATTTACTTTAATCTTAATTAACTTTTGTTCATCCCCAACCCAACTCTAGCTACAATATCTTTGAACACTCAACCCCTTTTACATAAATTACATTCAAATAACCATAATTTTCCTACAGCCAAAATTCTCTGTAACCACCAAACAGTGACAAGGTTTAATTATTATTATTGTTTCATATAATTATTGAGATATATCCTACCCGCACATGCATAACTAAAGGTATTTGATTATATACGCCAACATTATTTTGCTAAAGCATAAAGACAGTGAATACTGCACCAAATAAAGAAAGGAAAATGTCATATATGCTAATAGGTATTTACATTCAAGAAGTAAGATAATATTGTATTTAAAAAACATGTATAGAATTTTAATGAGTAAGCAAAATGAATGGCCTTGGCATTCACACAAACTGATTGGAGTAAAACTATAATCTGACTATTTTCAGAATATAGACCTAAAAGGAAATGAACATAATACCTCGCCAGCATTTACTGTAAGCACGTGAGGTGTGAAATTGGCACCAACAGAGTATGCAATTCCATCACCTATAAAATATATAAATAGGTAGATGAATAGATAGAAAGAGACAGACAGAATAAGGGAATGTAAGTCCAGAGAGAAAATTATTATCACATATCATACCATTATATGCTAGAGATCATCATTTGCCACACAAATTGATCAGAACCCTAATTTCACATGCATCATTACCATGAATGTACTCCGTTCCACTAAACTAAGTCAATAAAGAATCACTTATTCTGTGCTTTATTTATGACATTCTAAACCTCAGCTACACCATAATGTCGTAGAGGTCATAAATAGCCACAGTGCCACACAAGATATCCTATTAGCCTGATTCCAGAAATATATTATTAAACTAGATTGACACTGCTTCACTAATCAATTGCATAAAGAATCAGCTATGCTATGATTCATGCATTCTAAACCTCCTCCGGAACTTTCAAAGACAGAGAGCCAAAACTGAAATCTCATAAAAATTATATCATTGACCAGGGTTATCTTCAGATATAGAAGTCAGCATGTCCATTGAGGAAATGTATCCAGCACATTGGAAACCACCAAGCTCCTCTATGAACTTAAAAAAGATTTCATTACATTTGAATGACATATAAATTAAAAATTATTTTATGAAGCCAAAATTAACATCCTGCATGGAATAATTCATCTTGTACAAAAAAATTTATTAAATTTCTTATAACACTACCCATTTTTCAAGTATGCAAATTCAACAATCATCCTTATTTTGCAACATGTTATGGTCCAAACCAAGCTGTTGTTGAATATAATTATTAGTTTAGACTTTAGACCAGTTCAAGCCTGGTCACATCAGCTAAGTACTGGACTGAACATACTGAATATACTGGTGACTTCAATTATTGAAACTCTGTTTCCTTGGTCAGATTATGTCATCTTCCCCTCATAAAGGAAAAAAACAGTATCATGTGCTACCCGAACTGAAAACCGACCTCACTTTACTCTGACCACATAATATCCCTTTCCACCACCACACAACTTCATTTCCAGATCTGAAAGGGAATCTAAGCTAAAAGGGTCCACTCATACCACCATATATAAACTCCACTTCAAAAGCATGAATCATATCCAAGACACAAAACAGACACACTGAAAACCCAGATTAAATCAACTACAAACCAAAGAAAAGAATTATTTTTTTAAAAAAAAAATCATATTTACATAGTCAAATTAGATATTCATCCACTCCAGAAGTAAGTGACAATTTTAAAAATTCACTGTTATTTACTGCAAATGTAACAGTAAAAACCAACAAAAAAAAACAATAAACATAAACATAAACGGCAGTAACTAAGATTAATGGCCAAAATTTAAGGATCAAAGAGCAATATTTTTTTACCTGGTCCTGAACTTTCAACTTCATAAAACTTAAATGACTTCTTGATTGATTCAACAGGCCGACCTCTACCCCGTTTCCAAGCTGAGAACTCTCCGGTCAACGGAATCGACGACGAAATCGGCATCGGCGACAGCGGCACGGCCCCCGCTACCACCCTGCCGTCCGGTCCATACTTCCTAGGCCTGCCCCTCTTCTTCTTTCCCTCCGTTCCAGGCGTCGCCGCCACACTTGCCGGCGGCTGCGCCGTGGGCCCGGGAAACTGCACGGAGTTTTCACTCCTTAGTGCCACGTGGAAGCTCTCTGCAGCCTCATCACCCTTAACCGCATGCCCAGAACCAAAAATATCTTTTTCCTCCATTTTTATGCGAATCAAAGAAAAACTAGGACACCCCAAAACCTCAAAACAACGCTTAAACCCTACTCATTGAAGATTCAAACATTTTCAAACTCAAAAAAAGGAAAAAATTGAAATTTTTGAACTTTGTGAAGAGAAAAAGATTTTCAGACCTAAAAAACAACGAAGAGAAATAGATTTGAATGCAGAACTAAGATACCCAGAAACAGTGCAATGACGTTTGAGCTCAGAAAAATTTGTAACTGCACAGAAAAACTTCAAAAACAAAAACTTATTTGCAAAATGATGAAAACCCAAAAGTGGAATTTTGAATTTTCAACAGTTGAGGTCGAACTCCGAGAAAGACGCAGTACTGTTGCTCAAATCTCCACCATTGCAAAGAACACAGAGCATCAAAAAATTAACACAAATTTTTTTTTTAAAATTTCTACAATTACAGAGAAAAATAAAACTCTGGTTCATAAATTCTCCAGAGTGATATATGAAATTTAGGGTTTAGCAGGAAAAGGTGTAGTAAATAAATAAAGTTGAAAAAATGGAAAATATAATAAATTTTTTAAATGATAAAAGTAATTAAATAATGGGAATTTAATTATTAATTAATATTTTAATTGCAAAATTCTAAGTATAAATTTTGGTTAAGAAATTGGTTCACGTCCGTCTTGGTAATTTATTAAAGGTGATTTAATAAATGACTGTGAATACAGATACTTAATTTGACATAAAAAAAAAAGGTTATGTTTTTGGAAAAGAAAGAAAAATGCCTTTTTTATATAAAATTGCCATTTATTTATTTACAGCTTTTTAAAGAAAAAAAATTATTCAAAGCTGTAAAGCTAAGGTTGGAGCCAATTCCATTTCCCCAACTACTGACAAGTTCCTTTGTCTTTTCAGTTAAATTAAAAAAGTTGACTAAGATACATAAATGGATGCTTTTACAAGCAAAATAGAAAATTGATTGAAATGCCCTCTTGATTTGGTGAATCTACTCCAAATGCCACTATAACGCATGCACTGCTCCCCTATCTTTTCTCCCATTGTTTTTGCCCTAGCTGTTCTTTCTCTTTTCTCTTTCTCCTCCTCTTTCACAGCTTGTGTTGACCAAAAGGACCATTTCTTAAAACCCACTTTTTCTTTTATGATAAAAAAACAAAAAATAAGAGACAACATCATGTAAATAGAAGGGGCTACTAATATTATGGGCTAGTTACAATGCTGATATAAATAGTGCATGCATAGACTTCTACTTTTTGGACTGGTGACTACACAGATACTGTCCTATTTTTGTTGCAGCAACTTCCCAAACATGCAAACTTATCCAATGAGCATTAAGGAAAGGGAATGACAAAGCCGAAATTGAGTAATGTCATACAACTAAATTGTACATAAACTGATTTTTTTTTTTTTTGCATCTTGTTGATTTTATACTACCAGCTGGTGACTACACAGATACTGTCCTATTTTTGTTGCAGCAACTTCCCAAACATGCAAACTTGTCCAATGAGCACTAAGGAAAGGGAATATTAATGAGCATTAAATTGCACACAAAGTGATTTTTTTTTTTTTTTGCATCTTGTTGATTTATACTACCAGCTGGTGACTACACATATACTGTCCTATTTTTGTTGCAGCAACTTCCCAAACATGCAAACTTGTCCAATGAGCATTAAGGAAAGGGAATAACAAGGTCGAAATTGAGTAATGTTATACAACTAAATTGTACATAAACTGATTTTTTTTTTCTTGCATCTTGTTGATTTTATACTACCAGCTGTAAACAGTTGTCAATATTTGTAGCCAAATAGCAAATAAAGGATTTTATTTTTTGCAAGGTTAATGAATTTAATCGCCCACAATCTACTGGTAGGCCAGCAGCAAAACAAGCTCAAATTTGGTTGTATGTAGATATCTCAGAGTCACATAATATAATCTTTTTTTCTATATTTAAAGTGGAGATCAAACCAGAAAGAAGATTAGAGCTGGACAAAACGGCCAAGACAGCAAGCAAAACAATTTTCAGATGAAACTTTCATTGGTGAAGAAAAATAAATCACATTAGATTGCAAAAATCTTGCATTAATAAGCTCTTTCCACACCCCAGTCCACACATCCACTTCTCGTAGACTATCTACATAATCGGGAAGCCAATTACATTTGACTTGTGATTATCATCACAGGTAACTTTCACCCCAAAAAATCATCACAGGTAGCTACAAGAAGAAAACTGAAAAACCAAACAAAAAAAATCATGCTAACACAAAACCGAGCCTTCTTTCCTCAAAGGAATAATCAATCTCTTGAACCAAGTCACCTCCAAAAGGAACTGACGAAGGAGCTGGAGTCATGGACATATTCATAATCATAGGAATTGACACTGTCGAAGGTGTAGTGGGGACAGGTATAGGCATTGCCTTTGGAGTTCTATTCTCTTCATCTACCACTTTTGCTGTCTTTGAGGGAGTAGTGAATGGCAAATTGTCAAGTGCTATTGTTTTCTGCAACTTCTCACTCTGTATATTCAGTTCATCTGTGGCATTTGCCACATTTGCTCTTGATGATACTGTTGAAGAGACGGGAGAAAAAGGTTGTCGTGTCAAAGGAGATTCTATGTCACGAACACTTCCAGCACCAAATGAGTGTTTTTTGAAAGGAACACCAGCAATATCGAGTCCTCGTCTAGCTGCATGAGCATAGGGAAAACAAAAAATGCACTTGTAAGAGTTCTAAATGCATGCATATGGTACAAGAAAATGTGCAAGTATAAACCATACATCATATAAGCTGTTTGGGCAACTTATGTGAAACACAAACATCAAGGAAATGCTAGATATACCAGCAAGAAATTATGGGAAAATCTACCAGCTGAGATGTGGCTTTGACCTCCACCTTCAACATCAAACAAAAAAAGGCCTAAACCGTTCCTTGGTGCCACATACAGCCTTACCAAAAAGCCACCATCAAGAGTACTTGGGAGAATCCGTTGGAGAATCTTCTTCTAAAACAAAGGAAAACATAAACAGGTATGCAACAATCTTTGAGGTTGTGTTTAGATGGCAAGTTGACACATAACTGCATTGATGGAGGCTGCTTGTGACATTCATTTTGAGAAGAAAATTTACAGAATGAAAAATGCTGCGATGATGGAACCAGACAATAATGAAATCACCCTCTCTTCCTCAAACAAATAAAAGAAAGAGACGGAAAAAAAACAAAGGAGAAGAAAAGAAAATATGGTTTTACTAACATTTATATTTTGCTTATCAGGATCTGGACCTAGAGAGCCTACCACATCCCAAACAAACCCCCTTACCACTTGAGCCAAAAACTAAGGGCAACAAAATTCTTAAGAGATTTGGTTGATCCCTGTCCTTTCCTTTCAACCAAACAGGCAGAAAAATGATTATTAAACTGTTACCAAGTGAGAAATCTGCAAGCCAGAAACTCAAACAAAAAAGGGAAAAAAAGAGTAGAGTCTAAAGAAACTACCTGGTGATAAACATGAAACACCATCATCCAGGTAATTTAGTTGCTCAATTTGGCGAGCTTTGTCAGTCTTCCTCGTGGAGCATGACAGAGTAGCTTTTGAATCAGGTTTTGGAGTTTGAAGCATTGCTCCTCCAAGGGAAACTCTTCTACTAGCTGCACTTCCAGTTGACATTCTAGGTGTCTTTTTTGCACTTTGGGGCTTTGAAGGGCTTGGTTTTGACCCATATATTGCTTCCTGTTCTGCTATCAATTGTCCCTGAAGTTTCTTCAGGTCCTGAAACATAAAAGTAATATTTTAACAAGTTGTGAAGAAAGAATACAAACTATCTATTTGTTGGATGATACAGATCAATAGAAGGTTGCCTGGATTTCAAAACTCAGACAAAACTCTGGGTTTTCTTATAACTAGAAAACTTATTTGGAGAAATATTTAAATGCAATAAGAGATCCATACCCGCTGCCTACGACGTTCTTGCTCCTTCTCTTGCCGTAATATGTTGTAGTCTTCAAGCATAGAGAGAAGACGGATCTAGAAATTCACACACAGCAAAAATTAGTTTGACACAGACTTACTTGAGCAACCAACTAATAGACACTAAAGTTGACATCCAATAATTCCTTATGAGACTAGCTCATTGCAGGTATTTCCTAGAGAGGGTACTTACACCATCATATGTGAACTCGATGCCTTTGTCCTTTTCCCATGCTATAGTTTTTGAAGTCAGACCATCTACCATTGCTATATGAAAACAAAAAAAAGTGAAAAAGACATTCTAAACTGATAAACAAACAAAAAGCAAACATAACAAGAAAGAAGCAGAATGAAACAGCTTGGAGAAGAGAAACGAAGTGGGAATCTACAAAGGAAATAACTAAACTAGTGTTCATTCTAAACTAATGGCGTCGTTTGATCCATGTAGCCGACCCCACCTAGTGGAAAAGGCTTTGGTTTGTTGTTGTATAATAACTAAACTAATGTTCATTACTCCATAATTTATTTTTCACTTCATATCCCAACATGCAACTTTGCTAAAGCCCCATATAAAATTCGGTCACACTACACTATAATGTAATTCACTATATTTTGTATATACAGGTCCATTGTTCAAGCTTAATTTTGTTGTGTTTAATATCATTGAGCCATAATGGTAAAGGTCCTATAACAAATAAACAACAAACATGGCTAACATTTAAGATCTATAAATACCTGGAATTTTGTTAACCAAGGCACGGGCTTTCTCAGCTCGCTTGAGAGTAAGATGAGCACCTCTCCCAGCATTGTATCGATTTTCATCCTGGAAGAAAAATCAAAATATACGGAAAAAAATTTAATAAACTGTAAGTGTGATAATTATATATATATAGCCAAAACGGAGATGATGAAGGAAGATATAAACAACTAACCCTGTTGTATTCCTCAAGCCAAGACTCTTCTTCACACGCTGACAACCATTTCTCAACCTTTTCAAGTATTTCTTTTCTGCTAAAAGCTTCCTCTTTGACTTGGCCAATCTGAAGTTCAATTTGTTCAAGCACACAAGCAGGGTCTACAGATCCTGCATAAGAAAGGAAGATGCAGACTTTTAAGTTTGCAGAAGAAATAATTGCAGTTGTCCAGTGATATCTTACAAGGAAGTTACCAGAGTCTATAGCTTCAATGGCATATTCCACTGCACTATCAACTTCCGGAACCAAATGAGTCTTTTGACAAATCTCCTCTAGCTCTGTTCTCTTCTTCAAAACAAGCTCTTTCATTTTGCTTGATTTTAACTCTTCTAACCTAGATACTTCTGCCTCAACCTGCATGAAATTATTACTTCTCCATGAATTCTGAACCACATAAAATCGAGAAATCTAGTCCCTAGTTTCTCTTGTAACTTATAACTCACATAATTGATGAAGTCCACAGACAAGGTGTTTGGTTCAGTGACTTCATGTTCTGAAGCAGCTATATTACAAGTAACATTCTGAAACATCTGTTGCTCTTCAATAGGTGTATCCATCAAATTCCAGAGCTCCAACATTGTTGTTGCAAGATCTTGGAGCTGCCAGACCACAAGCAATTTACAACTTTCCACCAGAGGAAATAACAAAAAATTATAAATACAAAGTGATGTTTCATATCGCGAACAGTCTTTACCTTCTGCATTCTCTGTAATTTAACTTCCCGCAGTTCTTGTATAGCAACAGCCAATTGCTTGATGATATCATTACTTACACTCTTAGATCCTTCTGAATTTCCCAAACTAGGATGGACTCCACTGACTGTCTGCTTAAAGTCCAAACCAAGCACTGAACAAAGAGAATTTAAAGTATACAGGTGGTCCTGGACCTTCTTGAGTCGATCACTCTGCGTGAAAAGAAGATACAATCATAATCAGTACTAAAGAGCAGCAAAAAGTGATGTTGTAAGTTGATGAAACAGGAAAAAAATGAAGTAGAAGTAAATTATTGACCTTCTCCTTCTGAAGTGCAAGAAGCTGTCTGTGCAATTCTTCAATCTTTCTCAATGATAAATCACTTTCATCTACAATGGCTGGAATATTTTCTCTGGGACCGTAAATCTCATTTGAGATACTTTGAATCTGCTCTTGAACTTCTATAAATTGATTTCTACGCTCAGACTTCCTTTTCCGCATTTCCTCCAGCTCTGGGCGAATTCTTGCTAGCTCTTCCTTCAAGCTTCGAGCATTTTGATCAGACTAGAAAAATGAGGGAGAGACAGAGAGAACCAATCCTCATCTTAGTAGTCCAACAGAATAACAAATAGTCTTGACAGCAAAACTCATGACAGTAACAACTAATTAGTCTTTTAAGTTTTTTTTTACAAGAATACAAAATAATTCCTCTTTATTCAACAGCTACATTAGTACATAGTAATCACTTAAACAGTTTAGATACAAATCTGTGTATAAGCTTTTATTAGAAAACTATAACACTAAGAAACTAACTTCATTAATATATCTTACATAATCACTTCAAATTATTGTCACACAAGTATGGCATTAAACACAGTTTCATTTAACTTAACCTCTTTTCTCCACCCTATTTAAACAATACACAGACATACCCTAAAACAGCAATAAGCAAATTAGCAATTCATAAAATATCCAACCTGCCTAATAAGTACTGGTCGCTCTCCCATTGCTGAACAGATAGCCGCAAGATCTGCCTCAGAATCAGCAATTTCCTGCCTTAATTGAGCTCTAGACCGATTTGCTTGATCTACCTTTCTTCTGTATACTTCTAGACACTCTTGTTCGAGCTCAAACAACATTCTATCCTTTTCAGTCTCAGACTCCCCAACTTCATTCCATATTATCTAATTTTGAAAAATAAGCCAAGGCAAACAATGAGAATTTCTCCACAGTTTACCGAGTATTCTGTAGTTGGCCTGTGGAGGGGAGAGTAGGAAAGATAATTGCAGCAAAATTTGATGTATACCTGAAGTTCGTAAAGGAGTGATCCACATGTTGTTTCAGCTTGCAGAAGGGGATCATTTTGAGGTTTAGACATTTTAGAGCAATTGTATCTGCCAAAAAAATCTCTTAAAACATTAAAAAAAAATCAAAGAAAGTGAAACTTGAAAGAAAGAAACTTTCATTATAATTTGACTAGAAATTGAAGTATCATAGATACTGAAAACTAACAAATACTTGCAACAGAAAATCCATGATTAACAAATCAAACAAGTCATCATCCAAGAGGAATCTAGTTCCAATATAGAGTAAAAGTCACTTTAAATGACAACATGCTCATTTTGTGTTGAGCGTCTCCCTTGAAAAGGCCATTGCCACTAGAAATCATATACAAGGATATTGGTTCAGGTCAAAAGTCCATAGCCAATGCATAACAGGTGGCCATTAGTCCCATCAGGTTATGGCTCAAATATATGGTTATAAGTGAAACAACGGCACGATGTACTAGTTACTACTTATGAATTGCCAGACATACAGCATCTACTGTTCTCTTTACTAAACAAATACTTCTGCAAACTAAAACTCACATCATTATCACAAGGATAAAGCCCCAGGGCTCAGCAAACCAGCATAAGAGATACACTGAAAATACCACATAACTGCTAGTGCTAGATCTAACTGATTTTTCTGAAATTTTGGTTTTCAATAGAGCATAATGGCATCATTTGATCAATGTAGCTGACCCCACCTAGTGGAATAAGGCTTGATTGTTGCTGCTGAACTGCTAGTGCTAGACCTATTAGACAATTTTTCTTAATCCAATGTCTCAAATGGAAAAATGAAGATAACCATTAACCAAAGGGGTTTTAAAAATATATATATATTATCTTTTCTTGACAATTGATTGAAACCAAAAATTTCAAAGCAAGCACACATCTTTTTGTCACTAATCTGATTCACAGAAATGTTAGGAAAGCATCTCAGGTGGAAGACACTGTAACTGAATACACAATTCAAAAGAAGAGCGAGGAACAAAAACACAGACACAGGGTTCAGCAGCAAGAACAGCCAACAATCACATTGCCGAAAAAGGAGAATCTTTCAATGACCTAGGGTGTGAAGGACACAGAAACTACATGAAACGTGGCTAAATTTAGGATGATGTTTGTTTAAGAATTGTGGAACCTAAATTAGAAACTTTGCTGTTCCACTTTCCCTCACTTTCCTCGGAAACCGAACGGGATTTTGATGGAACCAAGAGAAGCAAAAATGAGAATTTACAAATTTAGTAAGCGATCTTATGTGAGTACTGACCTGAACCAAAAGTGATCGATGAATTGCTTTGTATTCGGATTCTCTTTCAGAAGAAAGGAACGATTTTTCCCGAGAAAATCAAAATGGGTTTTCCTAGAAAATGCAGTTTTCTAAATTGTGAGGATTTGATTTGAGGAATTGTTTGGATGAGAAAATTTTGAAAGAAGATAGAGAGAGAGAGAGAGAGAGAATGTAGCCGTTTGAGGAAAGGAGACCGTTGAAGAGCGCTGGGTGTGGATATGATTTGGTTTTATTATTTATTATTATTATTATTATTTTATTAGGATTTTTTTATTTTTTATTATTACTAATTACTAATAATCACTAATTATTACTAATCACATTTTAAAAAATTAAAATAAGTTTTTTTAATATTTTATATTTTTAAAATATTTAACGTTTTTATTTGGGGAATATACAGATTCTGAGAAAAGTGAGAAAGGAAAAAGATTTTGAATATCTAATATCACACAAAAAAAAAAAAAGAACTATGAAGTATGAAGCATGAAGATTTGAAATTCAAATTGAGATGAGAGAGAGAGAGAGATTGGGAGTAAAAGAAAGAGAGAGAAGTAAGAAGGAGCCAGCCAATCAGATCTCCCAACGTTTCATCAAAAACAAATGAAAAACCAGATCAAGTAAATGGGAGAAATAATTGGGATTTTCTTTTCTTTTCTTTACTTTTTTTACTGGGATTGGGATTTTCTTTTTTTATGAATAGAATAAATAATTTGGTCTCATAAATCAAGTGATAGATTATGTTAGAGGGGGAGGAAAAAAGATAACCGAACATTATGAACAAAAAAGTAAACCTTAATGATTCATTAATTACAATAAATTTTGTGTTAGTTTTTTTTTCTTTGACCAATACTTAAAAGTATAACTGTGAGATTAATGATGCGAACACGGTTGCAACTTTAATTGGAAAATGAAAAAATAGTATGCAATTTATCTGAATTATAAATTTTTTAAAATTATTATTATGAAGTTTGAATTTTTAATTAATTTTTAAATTTTAATTAATATTATAATAAATTCTTTTGATTAATTTGAATTTATTATTATACAATATTATTGTTAGTAAATTAATAAATCTAAATTAAATAAAAAATTTATTAAAACATTAATTAAAATTTAAATACTAATTAAAAAATTAAATTTGTAATAATTATTTATAAAATGGTTAAAGTTTAAGAAATCTTTATATTATTTTTTCATAAAAAAATTGGATTAAGTAAGCAAAAGCTTAGGATATGTGTAGCAATGGCAATTTTACATACATGCACGTACTCATGATAATACCCATGACGAGGCAGATATGGGGGAAAATTTTTCCCGCGAGTATGGGTACCCGTTTATTTGTTATCCCCGTTAATAAATGGGGCGGGGGCGGATATGGTTTTCTCAGTGCCAATGCACCATAAATAAAATTACAAAAATATCTCTATATAAAATTATCAAAAAAACCTCATTATTATCAAATTATCACTCTAGTCACTCTCATCTCACTCCCTCACTCGGTAATTTCACTGACTTCACTCCCCCACCTCCCAATTTCTCCTAATCCAGTAATCCCTAGTTCCTACTTCCTGCCAAACTCAATTTTAGAAAGCTCCAAGCCTCCAAACCGTGACGGCTGGTCGACGCTGTTCAGAGCTTGTTGTTGCCATTCGAAGCAAGCCCACCGTCGTTGGAAGCTCGCAGCGAGCCCGCCACCGCAGTTCCTAAAAGCAAGCCCACCGTCGTTGATGAACCAGGCCTGAAGGCGACCCCTATCGGAAAATGTCCTCGTAGGTGAGATTTGGGGGGGTGACGACAAAAGTTCAGTAACTTTGTGACCCAAACTGTGCAGTCCGTGACGGTGGCTCTGTGCTCTCCTACCCAAGTCCCAAACCGTGTGTCCGTGCAGTCCGTGGCTGGTGGCTCTGGCTCACCTTGTTCTCTCACACCCAGATCCTTTCACACTACTTGTTTTGAAAGGTATGATTCGGTGCTTGATGCTTTCTTACTTATCTATCAACATTTTTTTAGTTTTATCAATTCAATCTCTGAGTTGTTTTCATATAAATTATCTTCTGATTGTGGTGAATATTGTTCCTATTGGGTGGTAACAATGGGTAGTTTGGTAGATGCTGAATAAATGTCTGGAATATATAGAAATGTTTATATATAGAAAATTATTCCTGAAATTATTCAGAGTTGTCTATATAAATTATTCCTGAAATTGTTTACTGGAAATCTGGAATAAATCATTCAAGCATGGCCTTCCACATCCTGATCAATCTGCACAGCTAATAGTTCCTTGAGCCAATAGTAGTAATAGTTGTTTAAAGATAGCAAACAGATAGTAAAGCTTCAAGGTAATATAAATATAAAATCCAGAACCCTCACTTACCCTTCCGTTAATTCCAAAAGTAGGGGGTGCAACTCTTCATCCCTCATTCTCTCAATTCGTTTAGATATTGAATCAACAGAATAAATAGCCACTCTTATCCGTGAATGCAGATCCTTCACAACAGACCGGGTTTTGTCAATTACTTGAGTGCCTTGATCTTTTGCAAACTGATGTCTAAGCTGGTCACATTTTCGATCATAGTTTACTGGAAATCTGGAATATATAGAAAATATCTGAAATTTCTGTACTCTCAATATTTCCAAATTTATATAGAAATGAATTCACTTTGAGTATGGTCAAAGAATAATTTGTTATTTAGTTAAGCTTATTATTAGCATCAGCTCAAAGTCCTGTTATAAACATTGCTCTAGTTTCTGTTGGTTTGCAGAATTAATCTTAAATTACTCACTTGCGAAGTATGTTCACATGCACACACAAATCAAGTGTGGGGGCGGTGTTATGTGGATGAAGAATATGCTTGATCTTTGGTGGAATGGTGGGCAATTTCGGAGAATTTTAGATGTTCAAATGTTGTTTGCCTGCACTTTGTTTGCCTTCAATTTTTGCAGAATTAATTGATTGTTTTGATTTTTCAGTGCTAGTTCTGGTTTTTTTTCCCTTTTGTTTTTATATCATTGATTGTTTTGATTTTTCAGTGCTAGTTTTGGTGTTTTTTCCCCCTTTGCTATTATAGATTGCATGTTATACACTTTATATTCTGACAGTTGTATTTTATATTTGTAGAATGTCTGCCGAGCAAACTTCTACTCCTATGGGCAATGCCAATGAGCAAGTTCCATCACCTGTCGCAGGTGAAAGTCAAACACCATTATCCATTGAATCCAATAATGTTGATGAATCACAAAACAATCTTCTAACTTTACATGAGGCTCCAACTCCAACTCCAACTCCAACTCCAACTCAAACTAAATCTGAGGATCCAATTGGAGGTTCTAAAAAACGAAAACTAACTTCAGATGTTTGAAATCACTTCACGAGGGAGGTGATAGATGGAAAAATGAAAGTCATTTGCAATTATTGTAAGGAAAGCTCTTGGGTGATCCAAGGCAAGGAACGTCACACTTGCGTGAGCACTTCAAGAGTTGTAAACTTCGAACAATTCGCAATATAAGGCAAGCATTAATCAAAACTGAGCAAAGAGGGAGTGAAACAATTGTTGTTGGTGCTTATTCATTTAATCAAGATATAGCAAGGAGTAAGCTTGCCAACATGATTATTCTCCATGAGTATCCGTTGTCCATTGTTGATCATTTCGGTTTCAAAGATTTTTGTGGTGCTCTCCAGCCTTTATTTAAGGTGGTTTCTCGTAACACTATCAAGAGTGACATTATGAAGCTTTATGATAGTGAACAAGAGAGGACAAGGACGTTGTTGGCAAATAATCCAAGTCGGATTGCAATCACCACTGATATGTGGACTTCTGGCAACCAAAATAGAGGCTATATGGCTATCACTGCTCATTATATTGATGATTCTTGGAACTTGCAAAGCCGAATTGTGAGGTAATAACACCAAACTTCTACTAATAATACTATAATAGTTCTTATTATTTTTGGTTTTGTTGTTGATACTTAATGTGATTTTTAAAATCTTCATTTATGTCTTTGGTTCATTTATGTTACTGCTCCCCAAACTGCCAAAGTTCTTTCTGATGTCTTGATTCAGTGCTTGATGGATTGGAATCTAGATAGAAAGTTGTCTACTTTGACTGTTAATAATTGTACTACAAATGATGCTATGGTTGAGCACATTTTAGATAAGATTTCACCTAGGTCATTCATTTTGGGTGGTCTGTTGTTTCACATGCGTTGTTGTGCTCATATATTAAACTTAATTGTGAAATATGGGTTGTCTATAATCTCGATGCTATTGAAAAAGTTAGAGAAAGTGTTAGTTTTTGGACAGCAACACCTAAGAGGGAGGAAAAATTCAAAGACACATGTGATCAACTAAACATTGCATATGTCAAAAAGCTTACTCTTGATTGCAAAACTAGGTGGAATTCTACTTTTTTGATGTTTCATGTTGCCATACAATACAAAGATGTTTTTGGTCGCTTGGCACGACGTGAGAATCAATATAAATCTTTGCCTAGTGATGATGATTGGGATATGGCAACTGAAATTTGTAAAAGGTTACAATTGTTTTATAGTGTGACTGAATTATTTTCTGGTACTAAGTATCCGACTTCAAATGTTTATTTTCCAAAGATATGTCAAATTAGATTGGCTTTGAGAGAGTGGCTTGGTTCTTCTAATTTCATTATTCATCAAATGGCTTCAATAATGATTGCCAAATTTGAAAAATATTACAATGTGATCAATGGGGTGATGGTCGTAGGCACAGTTTTAGATCCCATGTATAAAATGATGATGCTAGTTTACTTTTTTCCTAAAATTTATGGAGAGATTCAAATTCTGAGATTACAAAGGTGAAAGCTATTTGTGAAGATTTAATATTAGAGTATCATAGCAACACCAAGGGCAAGGAAACTACATCTTCATCTTCAAGGCCAAATGTGGTAAATAACATGGGTATAGCAGATATTGAACTATCAAAAGAATGGTCGTCAGATTATGATTTATTTGTTAGTCAACAAAATTCTACTAATATAAGTGCAAGGACAGAGTTAGACCACTATTTAGAGGAGCCGGTGTTGCCTAGATCAAGTGGAGAGTTTGACATCTTAAATTGGTGGAAGACAAATGGGTTGAAATACCCAACCTTGCAGATAATTGCTAGAGATTTTCTTGCGATTCCTATCTCCACAGTTGCTTCAGAATCTGCATTTAGTACCAGTGGTCGATTTCTTACTCTACATCGCAGTAGATTATTGCCAAACACATTGGAGGCATTGATGTGCTGTCAAGATTGGTTATGGTCTGACATAAAAGGTAATAGAGCATTGCTAGTCTTAATTGAATATTTATATTAATTCATAACTACAAATTTACAATTAATTAATTTCTCTTCTTTCAGGCTCTTCAAACTCAAAAGTTGATGTGGACCGTTTGACTAGTGTATTTCTAGAAGATATCGATGATGATGTTGTTAGTGAATTTTTTTTATATGCTTTCATTTTTAAGTTTCACAATAATGTTAATTTTTAAGCTTTCATTTATGTGATTTTGTTTTGTAGGAACCAAGTGGCGGCAGTAGTTCCATCATTAATTAAAGAAGTCAGAACCACTCAATATGTTTAAGCAAAACTTGTGTTGTTATTTTGATTTTAAGTGTTTTAAGATGTTGGATCAAGTTATATTGGAATTTGACATTGTATTTGGATGTTGGTTGAATTTTAAGTGTTTTAAGATGTTTGATGTAGTTATATTGAACATGTATTTGGATGTAGGTTGAATTTTAAGTGTTTTAGGTGTTTTGGAATTATATTTGGATTAACTTATGTTGGACAAATCATGAGAAATTGTGGTATTATATTTTATTTTCATTTTTTAAATTTTTTTGAATTTTTTTGAATTTTTACAATTTATTGGGTACCGTGGATATCCATTTATCCGCTGGGAATGATAAACGTATCCGTTTAGATATAGGCGGGCGATATTCATCCACGGGGCGGGGCGGGGGCTTACTACATGTAACACTATGTGAGAAATATAGATGTTATTTACTCAAAGTGGCTTAAACTGCTTAGTTAATGAAGATAAATGTCGAAAGTTTATTTTCAAGTCATAAATGTGGGAACTGTGCTATAGTTAAAGTTTGAGAATTTTCAGAGTTAGTTCGGCATTTTTAAGCATACTGATTGTGTGTTTTAGTGCTAGTTTGACCCACAGCTGATATGGAAATATCAATTTTTGGTGACAAAGAATTTTTAATGAATCTTAAGATTTATTTTGAATATATTGGAAGTTAAGAAACTAGATTCGGTGGAATCTGGGTGTTCTTAGCGCTTAGGTTTTAACCCAAATAAGAGAAGTCTAAATAGACTTCCTTCTTGTGAAAATATCCCACTATTGGGATATTTTATGGGCGTAAACTTGTGAGAAAGAAGAGAAGAGAAAAGAAAGAAAAGAGAGGAGAGAAAGAAAAGGAAAGGAGAAGGAAGAGAAGGATCAACCATCCAAGGAGAGGATCCGCGTGAAGGCCTTGCTTCATCTTCATCATCTTAATCTTGAGGTAGGGGAAATCTGTTTTTACTTGTTTGTGTTCATTCTTTTCTTTTGGTTTAAGAAAAGCTTGAAGAGGAAATGAGGTTGATGGGTGATTTGATGTTTTATAAGTTGAATCTTGATGTGGTTAGTATGGTTGAGTTAGAAACTGAATTATGAATGTGTTTAGATGAATTTTTCCTCATTTGGAGCCTTAATTCCAATTCTAGGTCATTTTTGGGGATTTTGGTCAAGTTGGAGATTTTGATTCATAAGTGTTGATTCAAATGAAATTGATGTTGTTTGAGAGTTAAAATGTGTAGTTGGACCTTATTAGAGGTTGGAAATCACTTAAAAATGGATTTTTAGCGATTGGCAGTGGTTTTAGTTCCAATGGAAGAGTAACCCGTAGCTCCAGAATTATGCAGATTTTGAGTTTTGCTGTTCACGCCGCAACGTTGGACTTTCACGCCGCAACGTTGGGAAGAACATGATGAATGCCGCAACGTTGGACTTTAAATGCCGCAACGTTGGGTAGAAAAAGGGACGTGCGCCGCAATGTTGAATGTTTACGCCGCAACGTTGAATGTTTGCGCCGCAACGTTGAATGTTTACGCCACAACGCGTTGGCGCTTTTTCTGCCATGCATTTTGAACCCGAGACTTGGGCGCCGCAACGTGGAATAGGGGACGCCGCAACGTTGGTGCCGAAAACAACTATGAGTTGTGTTTGATGCTCTAGATCATTCTAGTAGCATAGTTTTCTTCTTTTATACTTCTTAATGAGTGTTGAGACACAAGTAGGAGTATTTAATGAAGTGAGAACATGTTAAATCATATTGATTTGTGACGCTAATTATGTGAGATAATTAGACATGAATATATACATATATGGTGTATTATGATGAATTGAGGAAATGAGTTTCTCCTAAGTATTAGGATCACTCATGTATGCTCTTTTAAGAGTGTTAAAGTACTTCTATAAGTATTTGATGAAGAGTTGTGAATTAAACCTGAAATGCATATAAATCAATTATGAAACTAGTTATAGAAAGTAATTGGTAATTATTTTGCATGAGATGTTTGAGAAGCATAGATTGGTGAGTAATATCCTTTCTATGTCTTTGTATAATAGATTGGTGAATAATATCTAACTCTATTGTATGTGAAATACCTTAAGGTTTATAATATCCTCTTAGTATTGTTGAGAATCATAGATTGGTGAATAATATCCTCTCTATGTATGTTGTTGAAACGCATTGGGGTGAGTAATATCCTCTTTGTGTTGTTGAGAATCATAGATTGGTGAGTAATATCCTCTCTATGTTGTGAGTAGTAAGGTGAGTAATATCCTTATTACATTGTGAAGTAAGGAGGTGAGTAATATCCTCTTTGCTTTGTTTGGCCCCGTGAAAGTGGGTATTCTATATTAGGTAAGGCGCTTAGTACCCTTCCTAATATAGTGAAGTATGAAAGGATAAAATTCCTTGTTCATTATTGTTAACCGTGTAGTTGATGAGACTTCACTATTCCTCTGTGATAATGATACATGCTAGATGATTCCCAAGTTTGTTCAAGGTTATGGATGAAACTATGGACTTCCATTACTTTGTTCAAGTTTCATGCATTCATGACATTGCCATGGGATTGGAGTCCTGGATGTGGTATCATGCATTATGCATTTTCATACTTAGGAATCTGCATAGACATAATCATTAGTCATAATTAAGCATAACATGGCGATTGTATGGGTGGTTGCTATCATGACATTTTCATGCATTGCAATTGTATGGGCGGTTACTTGTTGTTGAAATGAGGAGTTGTTACTTCTATTATTGAAGTATCAACGAGATAATTATAAATATTATCTGTTTGTATATATTTATATACTGGTATTGGAATACTTCTACTGAGATATATTTTCTTATCCCGATTGTATTGCCATGTAAATCCAGATGCGAGCTCTTCGAAAGGGAAGAAGAAGATGTATGAAGACTAGCATAATATAGATGCTGTTTTGAGTTGAGCTTATAAATGTTTTATATTTGCTTAGTTGTTGCAAGTTATGTATAACAGTATGCCTTGAGGCTGTGATATATATATATATAACTTTTGCTATCGTGGCTTTTCATATTTATTAATTACGTATGAACGATATGGATAAGATGTTATTTTATGTTAGTAGTAGCAGAGTCAATATTGGGTTATTCACTTATATGACGATATATTTGGGTAACAAATATTGGGCTGTTACACTACCTGTCCCCGTCTCGCCCCGTTGCCATCCCTAGATATGTGTATGCATTGATGTGGTCAAATTTGCATGTGTGAAGATCTTAGCAATTTCCCTTTAATGGGTAAGTAATGCTTGTTCATTTAAAAATGTTAACAAATTAAATACTAAATTATTACCAAAAAATTAAATACTAAATTTTATGACGCTGCAGTCTTAAAACATCATATAAATAGTCTTTGTTGAACATCGATTATCTTTGGAGGAAGAGTAACTTTCTTCCGGTATTTAGTTAAGAACAACTTTTTTTTAGTATTTAGTTTAGGTTGTAGATTGTATTTATTTTTTCTCTTATTAAATCTAATATTTTTTTATTTGACTAATATTTCTTAGTTAATTTGTAAGGATTGTTAGACTTTTATTAATATGATTTCATCTTCCTTATTAAAAAAAATCACACGAACGGAGAAGAAAAGGATAATTGTTTTTGCAATTTTGTCAAGTAATTTGTTTTTTTTAATTTATTACACTTTAACTAGGAAGGTAAAAAAGGGACAAGTGCATTGTGATATTTGTGAACATTTCATAAAAAATCATTCATGACAAATAATATTACAATTTTTTTTACAATAATGTTATAACTTACAAATTTGGATTTATAAAACTGCATTCAAATAGATAAAAATAAAAATAAACCATCAAATTAGTCCTCTAAAAATTAATGTGTCATTATATTAGTCTTCTAAAAAAAATTTAACAAATTCGTCCTTATGTTACTTACCAAATAAGTCTTTGAAAGAAAAATTTAGTGACATTTTATATCTTTAAGAAATTAATTTAATAAAAAAAATCTTTAGAGATCTAATATAGTGATACACTAATCTTTAGAGTATCAAATTGATAATTTACTCTAAAAATAATTAACTGTTCTTACATTTTATCAATCAATGTTTTTTTACTTTGTTTTATCTTAATTGTAAACACAAGAGAATAGGTGAATAGCTGAGTATTACACATTCGTGAATTGTTTTGTAAAAATAATTTTGTGCCAAATAGAACTAAAGGTTTTAAAAAAAAAAAACAGTGAAAGGTGCACTTTGAGAAGAATAATATATACTTAAACATGTTTTTTATTCCTAAAAATATAGTATTTTTATATTTTGGTCCCTTTAAATTTATTTTTTTTAGTTTTGGTCCTTTTAATATTTTTTTTAAATTTTAGTCCATATCGTTAATAGAGCTTTTATTAAGTGTTTACGTGACAAATAGAGGTCTTACTCACTGATACCATATATCAATGACTCCATTTACCACGTAAACACTTAACAAATGATAAAAAAAAAAATTAAAGAAACCAAAACTAAAGAAAAATTTTTAGAGGAATCACAACCAAAATAATAATATATTTTCAGATATCAAAAACATATTTAAACAAAAAATATATACTTACTGATGCCCAAAATACGTTAGAACTTTTTTCTCTTTTCATGTCAAACTAACCACTAAGATAGTTTTATGAAGCTTTAATTTAACACTCTTAAGGATACCATGATCAACTCAATAGAACAGCCCATGAAAGTCACATACCTACATAAACTCACAACTCAATATCACTAACTAAAAAATGTATGAGAGCATTTTTGTTCATCTCTATCTTCACATGATAATCATGTGAAAAACACACAGAAAATAATTCATTCCCATTATTTTTCCACTATATATCATATTTATGATATTATATATCAAGCATTCAATACTTCTCAACTTTTGACTCAAGTATGAGAGTCCATTCTGGGAGCTATTGGCCAAAAATGAAAAACATGGACATTCTTGCATCAAAACCAATCACAAGGTTTAATTACACAATGAATTAACATTTAGTATAATACTAAATGTTTAAAAATCTTTATGTTATTGGTCTAATAATCATATAACATATATTAGAGAAAAACATACGATTGCCTTCTCATCATTTGATTTCTTTTAACTTTAGAGTTGTAAAGTTCTGAAATAATTTATTTACTTAATATTAAAATACATTAATTTCTTATTTTCTTATGCTGTTTTGGCCTGCTCATAACACGTCACTGTCGCAATTAGTTGAAGTGCCAAGAGTTGAATTATCAAATATTAATTACAAAGTGGCAAGCATCACTTTAACAGTTTAACTAACTACAGTTTCTCTGACCTACCAATTTCCCTCCTCAATGTCTACGTATCCATCCTCCAACAATGAAATTTGTTTTTTATTATCTCCACACAAGAACATTTATCTGTTTCTATGCAAAGGAGGACTTCTCCCCTAGAGAGAGAGAGGGGGGGGGGGGCACTGAAAAAATAAAGCCTCTAAACAAAATGAGTAGTCATTGCCATGCAGAGGAACACAAATCAAGTGGGGAAAAACAGACCCCCTTCACTGATTTGGATTTTCAATTAACTGATATCTGCAACAATCCTCATGAAAATTCAGTGCAAGTATAGCATTCAAATGCCTAGAGAAAGTTCAAATCTTGTATTCTGTACTAGGTAAAACATAATCATAATGCTAATGTTGCTAAGAGTTTGGCTTGAGTGAACTTGAGGGAAGTTATGCATCATTCTTCTTTTCTTTTAAAAAAAAAATTGGTACTAGTATACATCATTCTTACACGGGTATGTGAGATATTTCACGTATTATATACTCCTGTATTTAAGATCTCTTTGGCATGAAAATTAAAAACAAGTCAAAAATATACATGAGATACCATGAATTAGGATATCTTGCATTCCCATTCATAAGAATGTTGGCATTCCAATTTCCAAACATTGGCTTCAAAATCCCAAGGCTTTCTTACATAAAGAGTGGGAATATGCTGGTGTACCAAACACCCCTAGCAGTTGAACTTTCCATCTTCATAACTGATTCTGTAAAGAATTGTTCATGCACACAAATACAATAGACAAAAGCAAAGCTCTAACAGCATTTGACAACTTGATACATCTATATGCCATAATGTGGTAATATACTGCCCCACAGAAGCAGTTAAATGAACAGACGAGCGATTTGCAAGGTACACAGGTCAAGGATAATAACGTAAATATTTTAAGCAAACATATTCACAAAGTGTCAGCTACAAGAAAACTTCATGATTATTTTCAAAGTTATAATTTTAACCCCCAAAAAACAAATGTAAGATGACACTCCACCAAGAATTCTGATCCAGTGATTTAAAAATTGTAGACAATACTTAAAATAAAAAGGTGAAAATTTATGAGTTTAAGTCAGGAAAAATAATAGGGATCAAAAAGCAATAACTAAAGATTTTTATGTCAAAACGAAAAGGAGGAACGAGGGGGACAAATTGTGAAATGTCTCTTTCTACTAGAATATATATATATATATATATATATGTGTGTGTGTGTGTGAGAATTTGTGTGTTGTATGCTATTTCAAGAATGTTAATATTGTATCTCTTACTTATTTAGAATTAGAATTTGTATTTATTTTTGTAATTAGTCAATCCCTCAAATCAAGGGATCTAGAATTAAGGAAGGAAACAATCTGTATTTATTTTTGTAATTAGTCAATCCCTCAAATCAAGGGATCTAGAATTAAGGAAGGAAACATCAGTTGTTTCCTAAAATAGTTGCTAGCACCTGTGTATATATTGCATATGATTGATCAATAATATGAGAGAGTTCAAATCCTATTTTCTGATTCTGACATGGTACCAGAGCCTTCGTTCTAAGGGGGCCTGCTTCCGCAACACAACCCTACAGTCGTTAGCCTTCATTGCCGACGCACAAATATTTCAATTGGCCTTCATCGCCAACACACCCTACCCATTGGTTAGCCTTCATTGCTGACCTTTCTCCTAGTCGCACCTTTCTCCATTCATTCGGCCTTTATTGTCATTAGTGGTGACAACCTTCATACCTCACGATGTCTAACACAGAGGGCGAAGTTCTGAACATAGAGAAGGGAACGAAGGATACCCAACCCCACCAACCTAGAGAATTGCAAACTATCCATGCTGCCTATCGACTAAATGGGAAGAACTACTTGAAATGGTCCTAACTTGTTCGGACGGTGCTGAAAGGGAAAGGGAAACTGAGCCACATCACGGAGACTGGACCAAAACAGGGAGACCCCAAGTTCGACGCATGGGATGAGGAAGATGCTATGATCATGGCTTGACTGTGGAACTCAATGATTCCCGAACTCAGCGATACCTACATGTTTCTCAGCACTGCAAAGGAGGTTTGGGATGCAATGGAGCAGACCTACTCCAAAGCCAAGGATGCAACCCAGGTATATGAAATCAAGGTACAAACAGTGGCAGCAAAGCAAGGGAATAAGACTGTTACTGAATATGCCAATCAGCTAAAGTCCCTATGGATGGAACTAGACCTTTATAGAGTGATCAAGACTAAATGTTCAGAAGATGCCACAATTCTCAAGGAGTTTATTGAGCAGGACAGAGTTTATGATTTCCTAGTTGGCTTAAATTCTGAATTTGATCAGGTCAGAATTCAAATTCTTGGGAGACAAACGCTTTCATGCTTCAATGCAATGGTGGCCATAGTACGAGGAGAAGAAAGTCGAAGATGCTTGATGCTGGAAACTCCCAATGTGGATAGCTCAGCCATGGTGACTGAACGTATTAATGGAGAGCCTGCAAATGGTGGGAAGAAGAATGATGGGCTGTGGTGCACATATTGCAACAAGCCACGCCACACTCGCGAGAAGTGCTGGAAACTGAATGGAAAGCCTCCTACCCGTGAGTGGAGTCAGAAAGGGGGACCTTCCAAAAAAATGGGCATGTTAATGTTGCAGTAGCGACACTAGTGGTGGGAATAAGCTGAATCCAAAGAACTTTGAATAAGGACGAGATAGAAAGGGTGAGGTCTTTCCTTAACAACTTGGAAAAACCTTCGTGTACTTGTACTTTAGCATTCTCGGGTATGCTTCCATTTTCGATTGGATTAAATGTTTCGGAAAAACCCTCTACTACCCTCGCTCTGGATTTTGGATTCGGAGCCACAGACCATATGACACCTATATCCACACACTTTTCCACCTATTCACCTTGTCCTAGTAATAAAAAAGTTATTACAGCAGATGGTAATCTTGTGACAGTGGCAGGTTTGGGAGACATTAAAATAGATACATCTTTAACATTAAAGAATGTTCTTCATGTTCCTAAGTTATCCACCAACCTTGTTTCTGTACAAAAACTTACTCAAGATTTATCCTGTAAAGTGATTTTTCACACCAATCATTGTGTTTTTCAGGACAAGGAATCGACGAGGACAATTGGACTTGCTAGAGAATGGAATGACCTCTATTATATTGAAGAACCAAAACCGCACTCCTTGGCTGCCACCAATTTGCCTCACTTGTCCGAATCTATGTTATCCAATAAGGAAAGAATTCTTCTTTACCATTGTAGATTAGGACACCCTTCCTTTAGGATTATCAAAATTCTTTTTCCTTCACTATTTACCCAAATTGAGGTTGAGAGTCTACATTATGATGTGTGTGAGCTTGCTAAACACAAGCGTGTATCTTTTCCCATAAGTAATAAAAGATGCATATTTCCCTTTTATCTTATTCATACTGATGTGTGGGGTCCCTCTAAGGTTCCTAGTGTGTCTGGTGCTCGCTGGTTTGTGACCTTTATTGATGATTGTACCCGTGTTACTTGGACCTTCTTACTTAAAAATAAATCTGAAGTAAGCTTGACTTTCTAGATTTTTTTCTCCATGATTAAAAATCAATTTGGTGTGAGTATCAAGCGCCTTAGGTCTGATAATGCTAAGGATCACTTCAATCCCACCCTTACACCTTTCTGTCTAAAAGAAGACATTGTACAGGAGTCCTCTTGTGTCAAAACACCACAACAAAATGGGATAGCTGAAAGAAAGAATGGGTACCTTCTTGACCAAACACGTGCACTTTTGTATCAGCATAATGTTCCTAAAACCTTCTGGGGGGAAGCTATTCTTACAGCAACATACTTAATCAATAGACTTCCTTCCAAGGTCCTAGGTCTAAAAAGTCCAATGAACACCTGTCGCGACCGTAAATCGCGGCGGGATAAATAGCAACTCGAATGATTTTAGAAAATGAAAATGGAAAATGGAGTCGCCACCAATTTTATTTGAATTTGAAAAAATTGGAAAACCTCTCTTTGAAAATGGTCTTTAAAACCAAATTAGATTCGGAAGTCGGTTATGCTTAGGGAAGGGTGGAAACTTAATCCCACTGCACCCCTAACACACCCGTCCTAAGACGGTACCTTAAGTCAATTATGCAAATTCTTAATAATCTTTGAAAATATTTATTTTACCCCTTTTTGCAAACATTGTAACTAAAAAAACGAAACCACAAAATTATGAAAATTTAATTTTGGTTTGACAGAAGTGAAATTCTGCTCCTACGTATCCCCTGGTGCAATGGGGAACTCAAAGTTACGTAGTTCTTTATAAAATAAGTGTGGGTTGATTGATTTTAATTAAAATGATTTCAAAAATTTGAATTAACAAGCCGTCGAGGCTCAGTTATCCAAATTAAGGATTAAATAGGTGAAGCTCGCGTCGCGCTAGAGACGCCACCCATTGATTATTGAGTTTGTTTCGAAATTTTTATTTAAGATTGTAAATCATCAAGCTGTCGCAACTTAGATGTTTACAAAATATAAGGGTTAGCAAGCTGTCGCAACTCAGGTAACCCATTTTTATTCCTTTTTAAAAAAAAATTTAATTATTTCTTTTTTTTTTTTTTACTTCTTTACTCTTCTCCCTTCTTACCAAAATGCATCATTATGGACAAGAAGTCCACGTGATTCAACCTCACACACCCAAAAGACAATCACAATTCCATTTAAAGAGATAAAAGTTGGAGAATTTGACAACCATAACAAAGACGCACTGGGGACGTTTGGGGAGGGGTTTGGACCACGAGATTCGACGGTCGGGAGGCGACTTCGATGTTCGACGGTCGAATTGCCTGCCTCGACGGTCGAGAACGGTTCCCGTGGTCCGACGGTCGAGAGCGGCCTCGAGGTTCGACGGTCGGGAATTGCCTCTGACAGTCGAGAACTGGTTCCTGTGGTCGACGGTCGAGAGCTGGCCTCTGAGGTTCGACGGTCGGTGGAAAAATGATTTATTTGGGTTTGGAAGTTTGAAGGTCGATGAGGGGAGTGGAGTTTACTGTTCGACGGTCGAATTGGAGAATGTAGGTGTTTTTGCTTTTGGGGTCCGACGGTCGAATGTGATGGAGTTTAGTTGGTGGTGTGAAGGTTTGGATGGCTCGTCGGTGAGAGGGTAGTAGCTGATGTGGTTCGACGGTCGGTTGAAAGGCTGATGGATTCGACGGTCGAGTGAGGGGATGGAGTTTGGTTGATGGTGTTGGAGGTTTGAGAGGTATGTGGTCTGGTTTGTGGGATGGTTTCGACGGTCGGGTTAGAGGTGAAGGTGGGCTTTGTGAAGTTGGTTGAATGAGGGGATGGGTTTGGTTTGAAGGGTTACGGTCCGACAATCGGTTCGGTTGGGTTTGATAGTGTTTGGAGAGGTTATGGAAATTGCTTGGGTGATGGGGATTTTGAAGATGAGGGGTGTATTGGAGGTGAAAGGGAAGTGATCGGGTTTGAGGTTCGTCGGTCGGTGAAAAGGATGGTGAAGGTTTGGATAGGTTCGACGGTCGGTGGGGGTATGATGGTTGAGAGGGATTCAGGAGTCCGACGGTCGGTTGGTTGAAGGGAAGGATCTGACCTCTGGGGTTTCGACGGTCGAAGAGGGTGTCGGTTAGGTGTGGTAACTGGTGTTGGTGAAGTTTGGAGGATCTGGGATTCGACGGTCGGTTGGAAGGGCGATGGCTTACGTGCGGTCCGACGGTCGGTTGAAGAGGGGATTCGACGGCCTGGTGGGAGGCATTGGATGTGGATATTGAAGGTGAGTTCTCTGGTGGTTCGACAGTCGAATAGGATGGAGCTTGGGGTCCGACGGTCGGATGAGAGAGAGGATTTGGGGTTTTGAGTTCGACGGTCGGTTTAGGGATATGGTATTCGACGGTCGGATGTGATGGAAGTAGGTGATGTGGTGAGAGATGGAAGAGGTTCGACGGTCGAGAGGAGGAAGGATGTGGTTTAAAGGATTATGACCGACGGTCGGTTGTGATGTGGTCTTCTGGTTCGAGCAGACAAGTGATTCTGGTTTTTAGGTGGCTATAGTGGAAAATGGTTGATGAAGAGGGAGGTTGGTGGTTTTATTTGGTTGGAGAAGATGAAGATGGAGTTTAGGTGGTTGTGGGTGATGGGAGGTTTGCTGCATGGTGGTCACGTTGGATGGTGAGAGCTTGGTGAAGGGTGGTTCTTGTTACATGGTGAAGGTTGGACGTGGAAATGGAGGTGAAGGGTAGTTCTTTGTTACATGGTGAAGGTTGGACGGGAAATGGAGTTGATGTGGTGGCTGGTTTGGATGGTTACGAGGAGCTTACGGTGAAGAGAGGATGAGTGGGGTGATGGAAGGTGAGGATCAGATGAAGGATGATGGGGGTTGAAAGTTGAATATCAGCTCCTGATGGAGAGATCCCCCCCTCCAGGTCTTGAAGTTCGTCCTCTCTTATTAGTTGCTAGCCGCCAGGTGATAATGGAGTGGGTGAATTAGTGAGGGAGTAGGTGCAATTAGTGAGGGAATCTGTTTGTTCAGTAGTGCAAGTGGGAAACTAAGTGGGGAGCAAAAACTGTGCACTGTGGAAAAAGAGAATGGAAGGCAAACGTGCTTGTCCCTAACTGTGATGGTGATGATCTTTGCATGGCTAAAAAATGATTTTTATCCCAACGAAAAAAAAATATTTATTATTATTATTATTATTTTTATTTTCTTTTATTTTATTATTTTTTTTACTTTTTTTTTTATTTTTCATTTTCTATTATATTTTGGGCTTATGTATTTGGGTTAAAAAGATGGGTTAAAAAAAGGATAACAAAATTTTTTTTTTTTTTTTTTGATTTTTTGATTTTTTTTTGTTTCTTTTTATTATTTTCTTTTAGTCCCACAAAATTGGGTGTTCACATTGCCCTCTTTACTTGTTTCTTATTAGATAAAAAGGAAAATTGTGTTTTTTATTTTATCGTCGTAAGAAACGAGTAAAAAATGAACTCCAATTTTGTCCCAAGAATGCATGAAAGGATAAATGCAAAACAAATTAAAAACAATGAAAAGAAATTAGAATGCATGGAGCCGATGCGCTCAACAAAGTAAAGTAAAAAAAAATGGGCGACCGAGTCCCGAATTTTAAAGACAATGGGCAATCAAGCGTCCGAAATTTAAAAGACAAGGGGCTTGATCAATTTAAAAAACGTGGCTTGACCCGAAATTTGAGAGACAATGGCTTGGCCTGAATTTAAGAGACAGATGGGCTTGCCCTGAATTTGAGAGACGATGGGCTTGGCCCGAAATTTAAAACGACGACAATTGGCCTGAAATTTAAAAAGCGATGGGCTTGGCCTAGAATTTGAAAAACAATGGGCTTGACCAAATTTGAGAGACAATGGGCTTG
Organism: Ormosia semicastrata; assembly: GCA_029884595.1. Classification (NCBI taxonomy): domain Eukaryota; kingdom Viridiplantae; phylum Streptophyta; class Magnoliopsida; order Fabales; family Fabaceae; genus Ormosia; species Ormosia semicastrata. The sequence continues at coordinate 131,698,701 of JAQQTO010000063.1, read as the reverse complement.
GCCCGCAATTTAAGAGACAATGGGCTTGGCCCAATTTAAAACAAGGGCTTGGCAAATTTAAGAGACGATGGGCTTGCCCCAATTGAGAGCGATGGGCTTGCGCAATTTAAAAACGATGGAAGCTTGGCCCGAAATTTAAAACGATGGCTTGACCCTTGGAATTTAAAAAACGATGGAAGCTTGCCCAAAATTTAAAAGACAATGGGCTTGGCCTGAATTTAAAACATGGGCTTGGCCCAAAATTTAAAGAACGATGGGCTTGGCCCTAATTTAAAAAACGATGAGCTTGGCCCGAAATTTAAAAAACAAGATGGGCTTGGCCTAAATTTAAAAAACGATGGGCTTGCCCAAAATTTAAAAGACAATGGTTTGGCGAATTTGAAAAACAATGGGCTTGGCCCAAACTTAAAACGATGGGCTTGGCCCAGGTTTGAAAAACGATGGGCTTGGCACTTGACTTTAAGAGACGATGGGCTTGGCCCAGAATTTGAAAAACGATGGGCTTGGCCCAATTTAAAAAACGATGGGCTTGGCAAATTTAAAAAGACGATGGGCTTGACCAAACTTTAAAAAACGATGGAGCTTGGCCCATTTTAAAACACGATGGGCTTGGCGAATTTAAAAAACATGGGCTTGGCCCGAATTTAAAACGATGGGCTTGGCCCAATTTAAAAAACGATGGGCTTGGCCAAATTTAAAAAACATGGGCTTGGCGAAATTTAAAAAACGATGGGCTTGACCCAAAATTTAAAAGACAATGGGCTTGGCCCAAAATTTAAAACGATGGGCTTGGCCTTAATTTAAAAAACAATGGGCTTGGCGATTTAAAAAAGACAATGGGCTTGGCCCAAAATTTAAAAGACAATGGGCTTGACCCGAAATTTAAAAACACGATGGGGCTTGGCCCCAGACCTTTGAAGGACAATGGACTTGGCCCCGGAAATTTAAAAAACAAGATGGGCTTGCCCCGAATTTAAAACAATGGGCTTGGCCCAGAATTTAAAGGACAGTGGGCTTGGCCCGGAATTTAAAAAGACAGTGGGCTTGGCCCAGAATTTAAAAGACAATGGAATAAGCATCTTGATCAAAAAGATTTTTTTTTATTTTTTATTTTTCTCATTTTCTTTTCTTTGTTTTTCCTTTGCTTTTCTCTCTTTTTCTTTTTTTTGTTTTCTTTTTCTTCTTTTTTCTTTCTTTTTTTTTTTTTTTTTTTCTTCTTCTTTTTTTTTTTTTACTTTCTTTTTTTATATTTTTTTTTCTTATTTTCTAAATTTTATTTAAAAACATTTGAACCAAGGACGACTTTGGAAAGCTTTGACCACTCAAACTTTATTCACATGCTTTTCTTCCTTAGACCCTTCGGTTCTTTCCTTCTTCTTCTCATTTCCTTCTTTTTCTTTGTTTTTTTACTTTCAACTCTCCTTTCAAGAAATGGGATGAACCATTGCTTGACTGATTCTTTGAGAGAAAATTTTGCCCAGTGTTTAACCTTGTCTCTCATTTAGTTGATTCCCTGCAACCGCTTGATAACTCGATCCTTGTCTGCGTTGCTACTTCCTTCAACACAGCTTCTCCTTAATCCTTCAAAAATTTTTGCCCCGATGGCCAACTAAATGCAAACAAAACGCCCCTGTGTAGGCGATCACACGCAATTCAAAATTGCCCCGGTTTGGGTGCACCCTTCAAGGTGTTTCGAGACTGCCAACTTCCTCTGAGATTTTGCCCATTCATTTGCCCTAACTTTTGTTTAGACCGACCCTTCAGGTTTTCAGACTAACGGGCTCTTTTTCATTTTATTTGTTTTTTTTTTTCAACTTTTGTTTAGGCCGCCCTTTCAGGTTTTCGAGCTTTTTCTTTTCTTTGTTTTTTTTTTTTTTGCTCGGGTACCTCCTCTTCCATCAATTGGGATTTCCAAGATCTCTTCGATCTGAATTGATCAATAAGAAATTACCATTAGATGGTCAAATCATGGTGTTGTACTCATGGTCACTTTACCTGAAGCATTATGTCACAGACACTCATGAATTCAAAAAGTACAACAGGAAAGAAACGAACAAATTCCAGATTGTTCTTAGAAGTTTGACTACAGAAAGGATATTATTTACAACGGTTAAAGACACAAGAAATGAAATAGCAAGAAAATCAAAAGATTTTTTTTTTTCGCTTGAGTCAAGATTCGACAACTGGACATCATTAATTATCAAACACCCCCCACACTTACTCTTTTGCACGTCCTCGGGCAAAACAGAAAAAAAAAACTGACTCAAAAGTTAAACATTCTAAAAGACTCAATTTTTAAGAATGAAGATCAATTAATAATTCAAGTAATCAAACATTCATGAGATAACACATCTTCACATCTCAAATCAACAAGCAAGGATACTTCAATTGAAAAACATGAGTAAAGAATGATAGATCCTCACAGAATTTACTCTCAATCTCTCAAGTGTTTAAAAGATAGGTTTTTCACTTAATTCGACCCATGAAAATTACACTACCATATGCTTGCTTATTTTCTACTTCTCCACTATTCAGAACACATGTATACACAAATCATGAGGACTTTATTCAAGGTTATAATGGGGTCAAGGTAACGGTGGAAGTAACATGGATATGTCAAGTTAAATACCAAAGAGAATAGAAGAGCATTATGATACAGTTAGAGTGGAGAAGATGTTTGAGAACATTCAGTCTAACTTTCCCAAGATTTTCTTAGTTTTTTCTCATACAGAACAATGACCAATATCTAACTAATGTTTTGTTAAAGATCAATTGGTAGATTGAATTCCTTTAGGCTTGAACATTCTCCTTCTATTCCTGTTATTTCCAATCATCCACCCTCATTCTAGGTATGAATCTATCACATGGAGCATTCTTTTGATTGTAGCAATAATCAGCTCTCTCTCTTTTTTTTTTTTATATAGAAACATATTTTTTTCCTCCTTTTTTTTTTTTTATATATAACCAATCTGCACATGCACCTCCACACTTGTTCAAGAACTCATCAAATAACAAAGTCAATGCTCTCTTATTCCCTAAGGTTGGGCACGTAATGAGTTAGAAACAAAGAATGGTCAAATAAGCTTAAAGGGGTTAAGCAAAGGAAAATATGCAAGGTTGGCTATTTGGCTAAACTGGCTAAGAAAGAGGGCCTCAATCATGTTTATGCATGCAAGTGAAACGTAGCCTCAAAAAGAATCAAAGCAAGTTCTAGAGTGATCATTATCATGAGTGAAAATCACACAAGAAAGAAGAGAATGGCATAAATGTTGAATCCATCCATTAGGCTCAAGATCTCACAAGATATAGTTCTATCATTCTCAGTCCACCAATTCAACATCCATAACCAAACATATGATTTTTAAGAAAGAAGACAATTTACTCAATCATGCAAATTTTCTGAATTTCAATTGCTACTTCCACACAAACTAGTTATCTACCCCAACTAAAATGCGTCTCAAGAGTAAAATTTACTCCCTACTCTGCCATCCTTAACTGGTTTAGAAAATTACTGACAAACATATAAACATATTAATACATGCACACACCTTTTTTTTTTGTTTTTTTTTTGTTTTTTTTGTTTTTTTTGTTTTTATATATTTAGGCACACAACGATCCTTCCCCCCAACCAGATCATAACATTGTCTTCAATGTGAAAGAAAGATATAGAAAAGAGCAAAACAACCTGATAAGAAGTGAATCAACGCCCAGTAGAAAAGAAGCACACAGTCAGTGCTGCATCAGACCCTGATAAGAAGTGAATAGAACTTTAGTACTTCCACAATTTAATACTAATTACTACCCTACTACTCCTTACTCTGCCACCAATTGAGATGCGTCTCAAGATAAAAAATTACTCCTTACTCTGCCATCCCTATTTACTTTTGTTGTTAATTGATGACAAACACAACAAACATATTAACAAACACACTTTTTGAATTTTTTTGATTTTTTTTATTTTTTTGTTTGTTTTTTTGTTTGTTTTTTTTTTTTTTTTTTTTTATTTTTATTTTTTATATTTAGGCACACAACGATCCTTTCCCCCAACCAAATCATAACATTGTCCTTAATGTTAAAATATAGATGAGTAAAGGATAGAATAAATTACCTGTTGGAGAAAGCGGACACAAATTTAAATAGAAACAAAGTACAATAAAATCAAACCGATTAAAGAGAAAGTGTCAGATCTGGCTTGCTTTTCTTGTTACTTCCTTCGCTTCCTATTGACCAATCTATCTCGAGCCAATACCTTATCGTACATACTCAAAAGCTTCCAATTTATCAATGAGCTCATCAATAGTGGAGGCAGAGATAAGAAGTTGTCTTCTTAGAAGGAGTGATAAATTTACGTTCCACAAACTTTGTCAAGAAAAAATAACAAAAGGTCAAAGAAATTATTAACATTCAACAAACCAATGGGTTTATGGTGGATGTTCGATTCACCAAGAGACAATTTGAAAAATTTCTTCCAAAGTACCAAAACCTCCTGGTAAGACAAGAAATGCATCGAATTGTCAACCATTATTTTCATGCGTCCATGCATATGATACTTACACAATTTCTTCTCCAACTGTCTTGCCGGTGATGTTATTTTCGCTAAAGGTTTAGGAATAACACCTAAAACCTTTGCCGCCTCTTATAAGAGCGAAGAAGTAAAACAAACCCCATTAACCCACGACAACCTCCCCCATATACAAGATGAATATTCCTCGCAAGTGATCGACCAAGAGTGCTAGGCTGCGTTTACAAACTCTAATCCTTTCCCATAACTTGACCCACAAAAAACACGGACATTTTTTAGGTTACGAATAGCAGGCCCCATTCTATACCCTTCTTCTCTTTGAGTGTTTCTGAGTTGAAGATGAAGGAGAAAATGGAGTGTTTAAATAAGAAAAATAATGGAAAGGGAAATAATTGCACCTAGAAGGGTAGGTCGACTGTTGTCAGAAAAGGTTGAATTTAAGAAACATAAAATCTTTTTTTTTTTGTGTTGTTTTTTTTTTTTAACTTTTTTTTTTCAAGAAAATCATCAAGGAAAAGAAGTCTAGAAACCCCCGAAGGATCCTATCCAAAAGATCGTCTGTTCAAAACCAAAATTCAACAAAATCATACAAAGATAATAACAAATGATTACATACGTTTATGTACAGGTTTATACTGCGCGTCATGAATGCAGTAATACCAAGACGGCTCAGCCAATCTGGGCATTCTTCTCCCTCCCGCTTGTGGGATATTTTGGATTGAGCTACGACGCCACTAATTAAAGTGCGTAAATCGACGGCCTACCACCAACGACCACGGCCCGGTGAGAGGTCGGCGAAGAGCCCATGGCATTAAATCACGGGATTCACTCGGAGGCATTGTCACGCGAGAATGCAAACACGGACGCTTCTTTACGTCCATCGGCAGCGAGCCTTTGGTTAAAACACAGGAATGCTTGCGCGCGCTCTCTCGAGCATGGCACACGAACCTTATTTACCGACCGGCGTGCGAAGGTCCACCCGAGTCAATGACGGTCCCCACTCCACGCGGGGGGCTCTAATCTAATTAAAGACCAAGTACAACCGAAGTTTCGCCCTTTTTTTATTTTATTTTTTCAGTTTTCAATTTTTTTTTTCTTCTTTTTTTTTTTTTTTTTTTTTTTTTTTTTTTTTTTTTAAATGTACAAGATAATATATACATGTTGTTGTGATTGTGGCTCACATCTTCCTCTAGTTTCACGTCCAGAAACGGCTTAAACGCCTTCTATGAGTCGAGGATAAGCTTCCCATCTAGTTTTCTTATAAATTGGCAAACAGGGTCTTTTTGAGTCAGATTCCCAAGACTGTAACGCTCTTGCTCGTCCTTGAAGAGATTCGACAAACTAAGAAGTTCACGCTGCACAACTCCGCAAGAATGCGTCTCAAGAGTCAATAAGATATTATCTAATGACTCCTTACTTAGTCCATTCTTAATGAAGAATATTTTATCTTCTCTATTTACAGAAACCATCCCCAAAGAGTGACATCGCGTGTTGCAATTCCATCGTGCACACTTGTAACAAACTTTCATTCTTTTTGCTCTTCTCCTTTTTGAAAATGAACTTTTACCGAGACCAGGCATGTATGGGACAAATGAATCTGAAGATTCACCAGCTAAACGAACCTTTGCTTCGATTATCCAAATATATCTTCGGGATGCCCTTATACATTAACAATCTCAGTCTTTCACGCCTAGCTTCATAGACTTTTGTTAGAGCATTTAGAGGAAGAGAAGGAAAATATTTTCTTAGATTTGAGAGAATGACATCCATTTTGAAAGGAGAAGAAATCAGTTATTATGGAAAACTGAAAAACAAACCGACTTGAGAGTCACGGAGTACCGTTATCCGCCATTTAACCGGCAATACAGAGAACTCAACAACTTGATGTTCCAGAAATGGTTGAGTCTTGGTCCATTAACTTTAAGCGTATTACCATTCTTAGGATTCTCAATGTTTATGGCCCCATAAGATACACGTGTTTGACAACAAAAGAACCGCGCCTCCTAGATCTCAATTTTCTAAGGAGTAGGTGCGGATGAAAATCTTAAAGCAAAACTTTATTGACCAATTTCCGCAACTTTTACAAAAGGTGTAACAGACCTTGAACAAAGAAGGCCAATAAAATCCATACTGCAAGATTCTCGCAGTTGTTGTCTCCACATGCTTCCGATAAAATTTAATGGCACTACCTACCTCATTGTCGAATTTTACCACTGTTGTCTTTTTTTTTCTTCTTCTTTTTTTTTTATTCATAACGCGGATGGAGAAGACGGTAACATCATACAAGGAATGTCATGCATAAAATGAGATGAATGAAATGAAAACATTTTCTTTTCAAATGCATGGAATGAAATGCATGATTTATTTTTTTTATATATATTTTTTAGAATGCTAAAGATGCCATGCATGAAATTTTTTTTTATGAAAATGCCTGATTTATTTTTTATTATTATTTTTTTTTTAAATGCTAAGGATGACATGAAAATGCATGATTTTTTTTTTTATTAATGCTTGGAGTGTCATGAAAATGCAAGTTTTTTTTTTTTTTTAAAAGGTTATAAAAATGGAAGATGATTTTTTTTTTTTTAAGAATGTAAGAAAATGTATTTTTTAAGTTTTTTTTTTTCAAGAATGGATGGCATGAGGAAATAAGAAGTACGCTCCTTTTGTGTCCTAATGAGGTTGCCTTAAACTTGGGAATTCCATCCTAAGGATCTAAGAGTCTTTCTGGTTTGTGATAACTTCCATAGGGTGGCTCTTCTATTTTAAAGGTCTCTAGAGCCAAGTCCTATTTCAGAATGTTGACCACGAAATAGTGGGTAAACCAACTAGGTGTGGGACATTCATGAAAAAGGCGCACTCTAGATGAGGTTTTCGCGATAACCAAGCACAGAAGTACATCCAAAATGGCTACCACTACGCAACCTCTACTTAACTTAAGCTTCACTCGGACCGGGTATAAGGCCCCACTCGATTGTGTGTGCTTTATGTGTAGGTGCGATGGGTCTTTGGAGCGTACAAACCTTTACAATCCTAATAGACTACCCACATCCTGCAAAACAAAGCAAATACAGAACAAATTCCAAAAATTTTCTACCCTAAGGTTCAGATAGTACAACAATTAACACTAAAAATCATATATATAAAAATCATCAAATAATAATAAAAAGGGGTAAAATAAACACCTAAAGATCACCAAAAATCTTGCATAACTAACTTTTACAGGCTTGACTCTCAAGCTTCCCCAGTGGAGTCGCCATCTGTCGCGACCGTAAATCGCGGCGGGATAAATAGCAACTCGAATGATTTTAGAAAATGAAAATGGAAAATGGAGTCGCCACCAATTTTATTTGAATTTGAAAAAATTGGAAAACCTCTCTTTGAAAATGGTCTTTAAAACCAAATTGGATTCGGAAGTCGGTTATGCTTAGGGAAGGGTGGAAACTTAATCCTCTTCACCCCTAACACACCCGTCCTAAGACGGTACCTTAAGTCAATTATGCAAATTCTTAATAATCTTTGAAAATATTTATTTTACCCTTTTTGCAAACATTGTAACTAAAAAACGAAACCACAAAATTATGAAAATTTAATTTTGGCTTGACAGTGTGAAATTACTGCTCCTACGTATCCCCAGGTGCAATGGGAACTCAAAGTTACGTAGTTCTTTATAAAATAAGTGTGGGTTGATTGATTTTAATTAAAATGATTTCAAAAATTTGAATTAACAAGCCGTCGAGGCTCAGTTATCCAAATTAAGGATTAAATAGGTGAAGCTCGCGTCGCGCTAGAGACGCCACCCATTGATTATTGAGTTTGTTTCGAAATTTTTATTTAAGATTGTAAATCATCAAGCTGTCGCAACTCAGATGTTTACAAAATATAAGGGTTAGCAAGCTGTCGCAACTCAGGTAACCCATTTTTATTCATTTTTAAAAAAAAATTTAATTATTTCTTTTTTTTTTTTAAACTTCTTTACTCTTCTCCCTTCTTACCAAAATGCATCATTATGGACAGCAGTCCACGTGATTCAACCTCACACACCCAAAAGACAATCACAATTCCATTTAAAGAGATAAAAGTTGGAGAATTTGACAACCATAACAGCACGCACCAGGGGACGTTTGGGGAGGGGTTTGGACCCTGAGATTCGACGGTCGGGAGGCTGACTTCTGATGTTCGACGGTCGAATTGCCTCTGACGTCGAGAACTGGTTCCTGTGGTCCGACGGTCGAGAGCTGGCCTCTGAGGTTCGACGGTTGGGAATTGCCTCTAACAGTCGAGAACTGGTTCCTGTGGTCTGACGGTCGAGAGCTGGCCTCTGAGGTTCGACGGTAAGTGGAAAAATGGATTTATTTGGGTTTGGAAGTTTGAAGGTCGATGAGGGGAGTGGAGTTTACGGTTCGACGGTCGAATTGGAGAATGTAGGTGTTTTTGCTTTTGGGGTCCAACGGTCGAATGTGATGGAGTTTAGTTGGTGGTGTGAAGGTTTGGATGGCTCGTCGGTGAGAGGGTAGTAGCTGATGTGGTTCGACGGTCGGTTGAAAGGCTGATGGATTCGACGGTCGAGTGAGGGGATGGAGTTTGGTTGATGGTGTTGGAGGTTTGAGAGGTATGTGGTCCGGTTTGTGGGATGGTTTCGACGGTCGGGTTAGAGGTGAAGGTGGGCTTTGTGAAGTTGGTCGAATGAGGGGATGGGTTTGGTTTGAAGGGTTACGGTCCGACGATCGGTTCGGTTGGGTTTGATAGTGTTTGGAGAGGTTATGGAAATTGCTTGGGTGATGGGGATTTTGAAGATGAGGGGTGTATTGGAGGTGAAAGGGAAGTGATCGGGTTTGAGGTTCGTCGGTCAGTGAAAAGGATGGTGAAGGTTTGGATAGGTTCGACAGTCGGTGGGGGTATGATGGTTGAGAGAGATTCAAGAGTCCGACGGTCGGTTGGTTGAAGGGAAGGATCTGACCTCTGGGGTTTCGACGGTTGAAGAGGGTGTCGGTTAGGTGTGGTAACTGGTGTTGGTGAAGTTTGGAGGATCTGGGATTCGACGGTCGGTTGGAAGGCTGATGGCTTCTGTGCAGTCCGACGGTCGGTTGAAGAGGGGATTCGACGGTGGTACCGGGAGGCTGTTGGATGTGGATATTGAAGGTGAGTTCTCTGGTGGTTCGACAGTCGAATAGGATGGAGCTTGGGGGTCCGACGGTCGGATGAGAGAGGATTTGGGGTTTTGAGTTCGACGGTCGGTTTAGGGATATGGTATTCGACGGTCGGATGTGATGGAAGTAGGTGATGTGGTGAGAGATGGAAGAGGTTCGACGGTCGAGAGGAGGAAGGATGTGGTTTAAAGGATTATGACCGACGGTCGGTTGTGATGTGGTCTTCGGTTCGGGCGGCACAAGTGATTACTCGGGTTTTTAGGTGGCTATAGTGGAAAATGGTTGATGAAGAGGAGGTTGGTGGTTTTATTTGGTTGGAGAAGATGAAGATGGAGTTTAGGTGGTTGTGGGTGATGGGAGGTTTGCTGCATGGTGGTCACGTTGGATGGTGAGAGCTTGGTGAAGGGTGGTTCTTGTTACATGGTGAAGGTTGGACGTGGAAATGGAGGTGAAGGGTAGTTGCTGTTACATGGTGAAGGTTGGACGGGGAAATGGAGTTGATGTGGTGGCTGGTTTGGATGGTTACAGGAGCTTACGGTGAAGAGAGGATGAGTGGGGTGATGGAAGGTGAGGATCAGATGAAGGATGATGGGGGTTGAAAGTTGAATATCAGCTCCTGATGGAGAGATCCCCCCCTCCAGGTCTTGAAGTTCGTCCTCTCTTATTAGTTGCTAGCCGCCAGGTGATAATGGAGTGGGTGAATTAGTGAGGGAGTAGGTGCAATTAGTGAGGGAATCTGTTTGTTCAGTAGTGCAAGTGGGAAACTAAGTGGGGAGCAAAAACTGTGCACTGTGGAAAAAGAGAATGGAAGGCAAACGTGCTTGTCCCTTGCTGCAGTGGTGATGCTGCATGGCTAAAAAAATGATTTTTATCCCAACGAAAAAAAAAATATTTTTTATTATTATTTTTTTTATTTTCTTTTATTTTATTATTTTTTTTACTTTTTTTTTTTTTTCATTTTCTATTATATTTTGGGCTTATGTATTTGGGTTAAAAAGATGGGTTAAAAAAAGGATAACAAAAATTTTTTTTTTTTGATTTTTTTTTATTTTTCTCTTTTTTGTTTCTTTTTTATTATTTTCTTTTAGTCCGGTCAAAATTGGGTGTTCACAACACCCTTTCTACCTTTTACCCAAATATCTCCATTACAAATAACCTTACCCCTCGAATTTTTGGGTGTGTATCCTTTGTCCATGTCCATAGTCAAGATAGAGGGAAACTTGATCCTAGGGCCCTTAAATGTGTGTTTGTTGGGTACTCGTCCACTCAAAAAGGATATAAATGTTATCACCCTTCTTCCAAAAATTTTTTTGTTTCCCGGGATGTCACCTTTCATGAAGCTCAACCCTATTTTCCGCAACTTTATCTTTAGGGGGAGAGCTTTAGGGAAGATAAGGATCTAGAACCCCCTAGGTTACCTGACTTGCCTAGTTTTGAGCCTAAAAAACCTACCCTCTAATACTGAATCTGATATGGAACCTGATATGGCTGAAACTGAACCTGATATGGCTGTAACCGAATCTTCTGATGTAGCCAAGTCTGATGTGTGGTTTGGACAAAATCTGGTTTACAAAAAGAGGTCAGTAGTTGTTCCAAACTCTCTGCTAGTTCAGGAGTCCAACTCCAGCCCTTCTACTGAGGTAATAAATTCTGATTTTGAAGCTTTACAGGATAAAATTGAGTCTCAATCTGTTGTTGACGATCTTGACCTTCCAATTGCTGTTAGAAAAGGAACCAAAAAAGCCACTAAACAGCCCTTACACCCCCTCTCCAACTACGTCTCATTTAAGCATTTTTCACCCACTCACAAAGTCTTCCTAATTAACCTAAACACTACCTCCATACCCACTACACTATCTGAGGCATTGTCCAATGAAAAATGGAAGCAAGCCATGGATGTTGAGATGGAGGCCCTGGAGAAAAATGAAACATGGGAATTAGTTACTCTCCCAGGAGGAAAAAGGTCAGTTGGATGCAAGTGGGTATATACCATGAAATATAAAGCTGATGGGTCAATTGAAAGGTATAAGGCGAGGCTTGATGCCCAAAGGTTCACACAAACCTATGGGATTGATTACTTAAAGACATTTGCTCCGGTTGCTAAAATGAACACAGTTAGGGTACTACTGTCTCTTGCTGCCAATAAGGGTTGGGATTTACAACAGTATGATGTAAAGAATGCGTTCTTACATGAGGAACTTGAGGAAGAAATCTACATGGAAGTGCCTCCAGGATATGGAAGAAATGTAGTTGCCAACACAGTGTGCAAGTTAAAAAAGGCCCTATATAGGCTGAAACAATCTCCTCGAGCTTGTTTGGAAGGTTTACTAAAGCTATGACTGCCTTGGGGTACAAACAAAGTCAAGGGGATCATACACTGTTCATTAAATGTTCTGCCTCAGGGGGAGTAACAGCACTATTAGTGTATGTAGATGATATTATTATGACCGGAGATGATAGGAGAGAACAACAAGCTTTGAGTCAGTCTTTGGCCAAGGAATTTGAGATCAAAACCTTGGGAAAGCTGAAATATTTCCTGGGAATCGAAGTGGCACACTCTAAGAAAGGCATCTTCATATCACAACAAAAATACATAACCGATTTACTCAAGGAAACAGGTAAAACAACATGTAAGCTGCAAGTACTCCCATGGATCCAAGCTTAAAATTGGGGAATGCAGAGGAGGATGTTGTTGTTGATAAGGAAATGTATCAGCGCCTTATGGGTAGGCTCATTTACTTGTCCCACACCAGTGGATATCGCCTATGCAGTGAGTCTAGTCACCAATTTATGCATAGTCCAAGAGAAACTCATCTGCAGTGCGCTCACGGGATTCTGCAGTACCTCGAGGGACTCGGGAAGAGGAATCTTGTTCAAGAGAAGTGGGAATATGTCTCTTGAAGCTTATACGATGATCTTGACTACGCGGGGTCGATTGTTGATAGGAGATCAACTACTTGGGTATTGCACTTTTATTGGAGGAAATCTATTGACTTGGAGAAGTAAAAAACGCAGTGTAGTGGCACGATCTAGTCTTTGAAGAGAATTCGTGCCATGGCACAGGGGTGTGTGTGAATTACTTTGGTTAAAAATCATATTAGAAGATTTGAAGATCAAGTGGGAAGTACCAATGAAGCTTTACTGCGATAACAAATCCATGATCAAGCATAGCGCATAATCCAGTCCAACATGATCGAACTAAGCACATTGAGGTGGATAGGCACTTCATTAAAGAAAAGCTTGACAGCGGTTTAATATGCACTCCATATGTGCCTACACAGGGACAACTTGCGGATATCCTCACCAAAGGATTGAATAGCTCCACATTCGAGAGAATTGTTTCCAAGCTGGGAATGGAAAACACCTATTCACCAGCTTGAGGGGGAGTGTGAGAATCCGTGTGTTGTATGCTATTTCAGGAATGTTAATATTGTATCTCTTACTTATTTAGAATTAGAATCTGTATTTATTTTTGTAATTAGTCAATCCCTCAAATCAAGGGATCTAGAATTAAGGAAGGAAACAACTGTATTTATTTTTGTAATTAGTCAATCCCTCAAATCAAGGGATCTAGAATTAAGGAAGGAAATATCAGTTGGTTCCTAAAATAGTTGCTAGCACCTGTGTATATATTGTATATGATTGATCAATAATATGAGAGAGTTCAAATCCTATTTTCTGATTCTGACAATATATATATCATGAGGAGGGATCAGTTTACACCAGTGTAAGTTTTTTTTCTCTTATACCCATTTTCAACCATTAGTTCTACTTTCATCTAATGGTTGAGATTATTTCATTAAAGGTAATCATTAAATGAAAATAGATCTAATGGTTGAAAATGAATGTAAGAGAAAAAAGACTTACACTAGTGTAAGTTGATCCTCCCTTATATATCATTATCCCTTATAACAATAAACAGATATCGCATGCTATGTATGGCCACTAATGACTTACAACATGTTTGGTTCAACTTAAAAGCTTTACCAATAACTTTTTTTTTTTACTTTAAGCTATTGATTTTAGATATTTGATAACTCAAAATCAATAGCTTTTTTTTTAGAAAAATGTTTTTGGACGAGAAGCTAAAATTTGAGCATTATTGAAAAAAATTGCTAAAATTATTCTTAACAGTGAGATATAAATATTAATTTTTTCTCAATTAAATAATTTTTTAATCAATCAAATAAATTTTTTAATTATTTTATACCTATTTTAATAATTTGATATATAAAAATAATTTTTTTATGTCATCCAAATAAAATAAATTAATTTAAAATTACTTTTCAATTAATATATCTAAACATAATTTTTTTTTTCTTATAATTGATTATAACAAAAAAAAATTATACAATAATTAATTATTAAAATAATCAAATTTTTACCGTCATCCCCACATGCACTTAGTAACAAACAACCACTGCAACTAACTAAATTATTAAAAAAAAAAAGGCAACTAAACTAAGAGAAACAAATCTACACAATGTAAGACGATATTCAAAAAGATATATGAATTTATATTGGACATACAACAGAACTGAATCATGAACAGATTTAGCCTCTTTAGGAGTACTGATGACGGTTGAGGAATAAGCCAGCAGCCTATCATCCTAATCTTTTATAAAAACTTCTCTACAATATACTTCTATGAAAAAAACTGGACTAGTCTTACCCCCTCCTCGGACAGGCATATTTCTGCACGAGTCACCCTCCTGAGTGTAGAAGGTGATATGCAGCTTGGTAGTCAAGAAAAAAAATAAATCTCAAGATGCACTGTCACTTTCATACTCTCTCTTAATGATTTCAAACACAAGTTCATTCCAGGTATCTACTGGACCTGGCATGCACCAGTGCAAGCAATCCTGTGGTGGTGGCCTTCCATCTGGGCCACGTTTTGTAATCTTGTTTGGATCAGGGCTCCTGTATGGGCCAGGATGACCATCATGCCGGTATTGAAAGGCTTCAGTGATGTCCATTAACCTCATCTTTGATCTATTTGTTGCCTTTTTGATTGCACGATTAAAACCTGTAACCTGTTGTTCATGCATTGCATTTAGATGCACATTTTCCACCAATTCACCAAGTGCAAGAGGCTTAACCTTCCCAGTGCATGATCCACCTGTATTCCAGGCTCCGCCCTCATAATGATCAGGTGAATAGGAACGCAAAATTGTAAGCCCTGTGTAATTTGGATGTGTAACAAGAGCAGCAAAAATTGTTTCAACAGATATACCAAATGCTTCAACACTGTTGATCTTCATAGGCCGTGACTTGTCTGGCCACCACAACTGTCCTCCCACTATCTCGTTGTTCAAAATGTACACAGACTGCTTGGCAAACCAATGTCCAGAAGAAAGAACAACCACATCAAATGTTGGGATAAATTCCATCAACTTCTCATCAGGGGCATCGAGAAAGAGTTTGTCCACACCAGCTGGAGCAAAATCAAATGGTTCAGTATTGTGTTTGACAAGCCATGAGGACCATATCCGGATGATCATTACAGACGCTGACTTAAAATAATATCGTTGCATGTTACGATTTCCCCGATTCATGGGTTCCTCT
The DNA here is from genome assembly GCA_029884595.1 of Ormosia semicastrata. Classification (NCBI taxonomy): domain Eukaryota; kingdom Viridiplantae; phylum Streptophyta; class Magnoliopsida; order Fabales; family Fabaceae; genus Ormosia; species Ormosia semicastrata. The sequence continues at coordinate 131,683,464 of JAQQTO010000063.1, read as the reverse complement.
ACCTGGAAGTACCATATTTTGCAGTTAAGCATCTCACTATGAAAACAGGATGCACACACACATAAGCATCATGCAAACACATGTAGAATTAGATTATACACACAAACACACACACACACATATATATGAGATAACAAACATGACATGCAGACATGGTATAGCAGCAGCACTACGGCCACATGAAAACCACCCCAAAGGTGCCTTTTTTTTATGATAATTTGGCTGGGCCAGGCCAGGCTAAGACACAAACATTCCAAGGAAAGTTAGGCCTGACAACTGGAAGGCCATCTCCTGCCAATTTTTTTAATGCTGAGATGAATATACTTGATCCCACTTGGAGATCGGCTTTATCTCTTTAGCATGCAAAAACTCCACATACATCAACAATGAAGAATTAAGCCATTGCTCCAAGATGCATAAAAGATGTAACCTGCCTGCAGGTCTAGCAGTTGATAAATACTAAGAGGAGTTTCATAAAAGCTTCAAATCAAAGCTAGGGTTGCACGTAACTGAGACTATAATGTTTCTTAATAACTTATGCATACACAACAATAAGAGAATTAACCTATTTATGCAGATGATGACAAACAAAGCAATAAATATGTAATAAGTATAAACTACTAACTACATCCCCACGTCCATTCAAGAAACATTGGCAGCTATTCCTTCTGTTTCTTTAAAAAAATATATTATTATTCATCCAAGTTCTTCCCTGGTGGCAAGCAATTACCTGGATTGTGTGTCAGTGTCTCTAATCTGTTTTCAAGTAAACTGAATTACCTACAATTTCAATGTACATGTATCTTGGGCAACCATATGGATAATCTCATAAATCTTAATTAGTATACTTCATTTATGTTGAATGCATGCCTATGACCATGTTAAGAAAATTCACAATCATGAATGTTACACAGCAATCATAAGAAGAAATTAACAGTGAGATGTCCCCATCTTGGAATCATTTTATTTGTCATGCAAATCAGATCAATAAGGAATAATGAAAATAACCTGCCAGAGAATACACAGCATTGATTCCATCTGGTTTCGAGCTACTGAATCCCCAATGAAAGCCAGTGTCTTGCCTCTCATCAGCTCCAAAAACTTCCTAGGATCAAATCGTGGTAGGTCACACCGAAAGGGCTTCCATCGCCAGTTCTCATAATCCTTGTCAGGCCTCCCATTACCCTGGCAATTCTGCATTTGTGTCAATACAGGGCACGAGTTGTTTGTGTATAATGGTCCAGATGGATCATATATCCAATTTCCATGGTACAGATCACAGCCTACATAACAGACAATGTAAAACACTAGTAAAAAAACTGAGAATATATGCAGAGCAATTTCAAAGAAAATTATTAGAAAGAAAAGTGGTTATATTTATACCTATTGTCTATGTGAAACTCTTAGCTAACAAGACACGAGTACTAATAATTTAAATATGTTGAGCATATTAAGAAATACGTAACAAAGTTGAAGTGATAAAATAAAACGACTCCTAACAATATGGCTCCATTGCATTTCCGAAAGAGAAAAAAGTAAAGAAAACCAAAACAATTTTTGATGTTATAATGATTATATAAAACAAGAACGATAAATAAAATGATAAATTGAAAACAAGTTTGTGTGAGGCAATAGCGAATGCAACCTGAATTAACAGAACCAGCATAGGATTCATTATTTTCCTTGTCAGATGATGCTGGAACTGCTGTTGATATTGAATCTGAAGGAGATAAAGAGGTATCATTTGATGTTGTAATTAAAGTGCCGGACTTATTCATCAAAGCCACCGAAGTGGGTTCATCAATTCTAATATTACCCGTCACATTGGAAGAATTGGTACCAGCCACTGGAATAGGTGCAATTGAAGCCAAAGCAATTTGTGAATTGGAATGAGCAGGCAAGCTACTGTTAATCACATTTGTACTGTTGCCAAATGAAGTCACAGGTTCTTGTGAACTAGGAGCTGCTGCATCAGAAGTTTCTACGCCATTCATCTCCTTGGTTACTGGAAATTTTGGTGAAGCAGATTCACTGAAGGGTACTTGTGAATTTGATTTAGTATCAGTGTGTTCTATCTTGTTATCACTTGACAGGTCAGTGGAAACAGTGGAAGGTTGTAGATCAGATGATGCTTTATTATCTACTAGATCTAAACTTGTATTCAAGTGAACATCAGTGGAAGTTTCATGGATTGGAGAGAATGGTAAATCAGAATTTCTTGTACTATCTACACCATAGAAATATCCACGAACCGTGGAACCAATAGGGTATGATACGAGAATCCAGGAAGCAAAAGTCAAGAATACTGCCAGTACTCCCCCTGAAACTACAATCCAAGAAAGAGGTCTTGGGTGGGAAGACACTTTGGGGGAACCTTTGGGTGTAGCCCAAGTCATGGCTTTCATTTAACCCAGCTAGCTCTACACTAAACCCTGAAACATGAAGGCTTTCCAAACCATACAAACTATCCACAGCTTAATACAACACAGCTTCCAGCAATAAATACTATACCATCAACCCCCAAGAACAGCCCTGTTAGACCCACAAAAAGTAAACAAATAATCAAAGAATGAATATGATTACAAACTATATTAATGAAAATGTGCTAAAGTATGAAATAATGAGCAAAAGAATTCACACTTGAACACTTGCTCTTGCAGCCCATTAACATAAATAAATTCAGAAATAATAAAGGATTAAAATTTAGCTTCAAAACTCAGACCCCACCAGGAAAAAAAACACATTTTTTTCCACAAAACTGAAATACCCAGAAAGGAAAATGAACAGAAACAATGAACAAAAAGCTTCCTACTTGAACACTTGGTTCCTACTTGAACACTTGCTCTTGCAGTCCATTAACATAAATAAATTCAGAAACCATAAAGGATCAAATTTTAGCTTCAAAATTAAGACCCCATCAGGAAAAACACATTTTTTTCCACAAAAATTGAAATACCCAGAAAGGGGAATGAACAGGAACCAAATGGGATCACCGAATGAATGGAAAAAGAAGAAACCTTTATGAGGAAATTTCTAGAATTAGCATTGAGGACAAGCTCTTAATAGGCGAATCATGTGTGTACTATGTTATAAAGGAACTGTATTGCCGATGAAGACAAAAATTTATGGCAACTTAGAATCTGGATACGAATTACAGCCAGCAATTTGTGCTCCAAGGGGATGAGGAATTTGGATGAAATTATGACAAGTTTTGCTTATATGGTTGTGTGTGATGCTTGTCCGCTTGTGCAAGGGAGCCAGATTCACGTTCAATACTAAGTTATAAATTACAAAGTAAATGAAAACGAGAGATTGTTGTGTTCCCGAGTCTCAGCTCAAGCCTCAAACTGTTGAGCACAAGAAGCTTATATATATTTTAGGGTTTTGTTAAAAAAATTACAATAAAGAGTTTTAAATAAAAATAATATATTTAATATATTAAAAATTAAAAAAACATTTATGTAAATTTTTTTATTTTATTTTTATTAATAAATGTACTAACAAAATCTTATATTTTATGTTTTTTTTTTTTTGAGTGCAAACAATGATTATGTTGATAATAATATTTTAAAATTAAGGTAATACAATCGGATATGTTCAGAGGAAGGGGTTTTGGAGAGAAATAAAATAAAACACTTATTTTTTATATTTAATTTTTAAAAAATATAGAATAAAATAAAATATTATTATATTTTTTTAATTATTTTTTTTATAATATTTAATTATTTTTTAAAAAACTCTTCTCTTTAAAATCTTCCATCTAAATATAGTAAAATGTTTGAATCCCTTTGATCAATAATTAATCGTCTTCCTTTTTTAATGATCTTGTGGTACTCGAGTACTTCAGCTTGAGTTGATTCTTTTTTATGAATCTCTACTTATCTAAAACTTTGAGATAGTATTGGAGTAATCTATAATTAATTATTATTATTTTATTTAATGAAATAACTGTAAAAAATAATTCAATCGAACAATGGGAAAAGACGATAGTTCATAAGAAACATTTTTAGATACACTTGATTTGAGTATTGTGTAAGATTATTTTCCTTGTATTATATTGTTAGGATGCGATTTCTTATATTTAATAGACAAAACTTAACTTAAACTTCTTATATTTTTTTATTTAATTCTTAAATTGAATAATGATATGTAAATTTTTTTTAATTAATCACTATTTAATATTATTAAGTGTATATTATTGAGTTAAAATATTTATATATTATTATTTGATTTAAAACTGAATAAAAAATATAAAAATTTAATCTAAATTTTATCCATGTTTAATATAACTTGGTTATATGTTGTATTATTATTATGTTAATGAATAATCATAATATTTTATTAACTTAGAGACAATCACCTAGTTTGTTTTAAAATGATTGTCTTAATTAGAAATCTTAGTTTTAGTTCAAGTAACATTTTATAATTCTTATATTTTTATTATTAATAATATATATATTTATTTTTATATTTATTTAATATTATTTATTATATTTATTTTTTTTTTTTTTTTTCTTAATCACATATTTTAAAATATATATATATAATATCTACACTTTAAAAAAATTGTAAAATTATTATTTTCCAACGATTTCATCGATTCATTCATTTGGAAACAGTAATGTTAACATTTCAAAGCTTTTGTGTTGCACAGCCAACGAGGATTGAGTTGCTCAACTAACCCATAGTATGATGACAAAAACTAAAAGAAAGGAAAGCACGTGCGAATTAGGATATTTTTAATTTTTTTTAAGTTATCAATTATAAGAAAAAAATATAAAAAATATAAAAAAAAATTACATATATAATTAAGTCATATTATTATTTTTTTGTATTTTTTTCTCTTACAATTAACTAATTATTTGAGAGAAAAAAACTTGAGATAATCATAATACAAACACATGCTTAGAGTCGTATGGACTTATTATTATTATTATTATTTTCTTTTCTTTTTGGCAGACAATAATCAAAATATAGGTGAGGTGTTCTAATGAAAATGAATTGTTGGCTGTGGGGTGTGGTGTCACTTCCTCTAAATGATTATTTAGGAATTGACTGTTAATCTCGCTACAAAGTGTTTTATTTGTGAAATTTAATTCTTCTTTTAAAATGGATAAAACATGAAAAGAATTGTTGTTATAGGCATATTTGAAGAAGGCAAAAAGGTAGGGTAGCAAGCATGACGAGGTAAAGATTAAATGTGTGTTTGGATTAGAGTTAGTAATTTAAATTTAGTTAAAAGTGTGTTTATAAATTTAAATTTAGTTAAAAGTGAGTTTATACTAACGTAATTTATGTTTGGTAATTTTTGTTTCAAAAATGAATTTGATAAAATAAATGTTAGTGAAAAATGAACTCTAATTGATAAAATTCATGCTTTTGATCAATAGGGACATAAAAAGTATGTTCAAACAATAAAATCTAACAATTATCCAAACGAGGTAAAGATTAAAATCACGTTAAAATGGCAGCTGTTGGAAAATCTCTTTCATGTGTCTAAAATTTTATCTAATTAACAACATGTTTGAGATGTATTATTTCCATTGTCAACATACGTTACTCACTTAAAAAGATTGTTGGTACATGTTTAGAAAAATGTCAAAAAGTTATTGATGTTAAATAATTGAGGCTTAACAGCTTTTTTTCAAAAGCTCAATTTTAAGTTATTTTTATAAAAGTTATTAGGATTATTTTTAATAATGAGATGTAAATATTATTTTTTTTTAAATAAATAATTTTTTAATTATTTTATATTTATTTTAATAATTTGATATATAAAAATAATTTTTTATATCATTTAAATAAAATATATTAATTTAAAATTATTTTTCAAATAATACATATAAACATAATTTTTTTCTTATAATTAATTATAACAAAAAAAATTATATAATAATTAATTATTAAAATAATTAAATTTTTATAATTATCTCAAATATGTACTAAGATTGAAAGGAGAGACAGAATCTATGTTTAATTGCTTTTCTTATTATTTCCCTCTTTTTTTAACCCAAAATTGCTTGTCAATTGATAATGATTTGTGCAATGTGAAACTACACAAATAAATAATTAGAGAAACGTTTACGACAAGTAGAATTCTTTCATATCAAACCTCAATCGAAAATGGTATACCTTTAATGGATTTGGCAAGTCATTTTTTTGGATGTTTTTAGAATGAAAAACAGATGTGGTGTCAATTTGGAATCCTTTTCCATGATCTCTCACATGTGATAACCGAACTTCATTCATAATAAAAACATAATCTCCACAAAAGAGAAAAAAAAATTGAATTTTGCTCTTGTGAACTTTTTTCTTACATTATTTGTGTATGAGTTTAATCTTTATTTAAAATATTAAAATTGTTTCTCTCCATAAGTCATTTTAAAATTTAAATTTAAATTTTTATATAAAATCATAAAAGATATAGAATCAATGGACATAATGATTAAAAATTAAGGATAAATTACCACATAAAAATGGATAAATTACATTAATTTTTGTTGAGATTTAATAAAATAAAGAATGTGATTTTAATGTAATAAAAAATTTTACACCTATATCTAATATCGTGTTTACACAAATTCAACAAAGAGGGTGCATATATCTAAGAAACGAATAGTAGGCTAGTTATTATTTGGTGAAAATTCAAAATATGAAATATTACTATAACTTTTTATATTATAAGAAAAGTTTGTGTAATTTCATCAGCATAATTTGTCCCAAAACTAATATTTTAGTTTAATTCATTTTAACAACTTCTGTGTAAAATACCAATTTTTGTACAGAAAAGTTTCTTTCTAGTTATCTTCGTTTCTTTTTGGTAAGAAAAATGACAGTAAAAATATGTTACTTCTAGATTATGTCAGGACATCGAAAATTTATCTTGAATCTCGAGATAATAGCACTATAACATAGACTATTCAAAAGATTGTCTTTTAGACTTTTTTTTATTGAAACAAAACTACTCAACTAGTCCTTAGAACAACACCAATGAATTTATCTAAAGAGGAACCACGCAGAACTAGTCGAATAAGGGATCTAAACGCTATACATAGGAGATGCAAAATGCTAATTTAGGGTGTGCTTGAGATAGTTATAAAAATTAAATTATTTTAATAATTAATTATTATATAAAAAATTTTTGTTATAATTGATTATAAGAAAAAATATTTATGTTTAGATATATTAGTTTAAAAGTGATTTTAATTTATTTATTTTATTTAAATGATATAAAAAATAATTATTTTTATACATTAAATTATTAAAATAAATATAAAATAATTAAAAAAATTATTTAATTAATTAAAAAATTTATTTAATTAAAAATAAAATAATATTTATATATCACTATCAAAAATAATTTCAATAATTTTTAAAAAAATGCTCAACTATAAGCTATTAGCTCTAACAGATTTTTTATTTTGATAAAAATTGTTGATTTTTTTTCAAATAATTCAAACAGGTTGAAAAACTTGCAACAACTTAAATGTTGAAAATAAACTGTTTAAGCTAAACCAAATATGTTATTAGTCTCTTCACTCAACCAATGGAGTAAACTTAAAATAATCTCTAATAGCATGCAGTGGATCTTGGGCTTGGATTCTCAATCCTCACAAATCCCCCTCGTAGAGTCTTCTGAAATCTTTGGGCTTGGTACATAATGCTTTGTTCGGTGGAATGAAGTGAGAAATAATGAAGATCGATAGAAAATCCTTACGACAGAAGAGTGTTGTTGGTTGATGGTAAAGTGTCTCTTCTTTTTTTAGGGTGGTCATCAGTTACATGGAGGTGAATTTTTTTTTTAGGGTAGTTTTCCGTGATTTTCTTTCTTATAAATATCCTTTCTCATTGGAGTTTTTTCTCTTCTTTTAAGAGTTTTTTGACTTTTCTTTATTCTTTCGTGGGAGTTTCTCTTTCTTTTTTTATGAAAGTTTTTTCTTTCTTTTACTATTCTCTTTCTTTTCCTTTTTGTTAAAATGGATGTGATGGTAATAGCGCAATGAACTATAATCACGGAGTGAGCTTAGAGCCCTCGTGTTTGGACCACTGAATTTATGTGTTTAGTTGTTGTTTTGTTTTGATGTATGGATACTTATATCAATTACTCCTCTTTAGTGTCGCTGTAAATGAATGTTTAGATAATGCTAATACCAAGATCCAAGATCAAAGATCTGACAAGTTTACTTGTGTATTATTATTTATATGTTGTGTGATGACAAATCATCGATGTTCTGGTGTTTTTTTACTTTGTAGTGTTTTTGTTGATTATAATTTTTAAATTTTAATTTGTTTTCTGATCACGTTCTGTTGTACTAGTTTTTCTAATATAAGTAAGTTATTGTCTTTAATTCTCAATCAATTAAAGTTAATTGACAAAAAAAAGGAGTGATATATAATGTAATGAAATTTAAAAAAAAAAAGAGTATGTAATTCCCTTAAACTTTAATTTTTTATAAATTGTTATCACAAACTTTTAATATTTTTTAATTAATTCCTAAACTTTAATTAATGTTTCAATAGATTGTTCTGTTTAATTTAAATATGTTAATTATTAACGATAATATTGCGTAATAATTTTTATCTATATTAATATTTTTTAGAACTATTTATAAATTAAATTTAATAAATAAATTAATAAATAATTTTAATTAATATTAATACAAATAATATAATATCATATAATATTATTGTTAATGAATTAACAGATTCAAATTAAATATAAAAATTTATTGAGATACTAATTAAAGTTTAATGACTAATTGAAAGATTTTAAAATTTATGATGATAATTTATAAAATGATTAAAATTTAAGGAGTATCTATACTTAAAAAAAAAAAAAGAGATGTTAGGCTGAAATCAAAAAGCTCGGTGGAGTTCGAGTATGCATAACTAGCTATATTTTAAGTTTTAGTTTAAAATGGAAACTTGTAATTGTTGAAGAGCAATCTGTGTCATCTGGGCTACTCAAGACTGGACGTGTACTATTTCTCGTTAAAAAAGAATAAAGTTTTCATACGTTACTACACTCTAAAAAATATATATATAAATATTATTCATAAAAAAAAGAAAAGTGATAAAAAATATATATAATTAATAATATTAGATGAGATATTGTATATACTATTTGATATAAGAGTTGTAATTATTTAGATGTTTAATGATAAAATGAATGAAAATTTCCATTCAACTAATAAGTATCTCATGTATTGCATGAGTTTATTTAAATTTTAAAATATTTAAAATTGAAAATGTTTAAAATTGAAAATTTGATATGCATAATAATTAAATTAAAAGAAAATTTTGTATAAAAAAGTTAAAAGATAAATAAAATTAAAAATGTAAAAAAAAAGTGTTAAGAATGATACATATTATTCTTTGAGTAAGAATACAATAACAAAATTATCTATTCTCAAATAAATGTACTCTTATTTAATATATAAAGAGAAATTATTTAAAAATTATAGTAAAAATGTATAATATAACAATAATTATAAATTTATTATTCTCTTATTGCCTTTGTCTCAAACATATTAAACATTGAGACTAAAGACAATAAGGTGATTTCATAAAATGTTTTATTCCTTTTATCTCTTATCCCAATTTGGGGGAGGAAGAAAAATGGGATAATTGAAGTATATAAAAACAAAGCGAATCCTAATATCACATCATAATTAATGATGTGATTAATCTAATATATCTAATTTGGATGTTCTGTATTTTTAATTGATTATCATAATTAATAATGTATTTGACCTGATACATTCAACTTAGATGCTCAATGTTTTTATGTAGCACTGTTATTTTAAAATAGTTACTATATTATCTAATATATTTATATTAGATATTTCAATACATTTAAATATTTTTTAAATACTTTTTATCTATATATCTTTTAATTATTTTTTAAAACTTTAACGTATTAACATATATATATATATATATCATATTATATTTATATCTCGTATTTATATCCATACTTTTTAATCACATTTACCTAAGAATTTCTTTAAACAATGACATTATTTACCATTTCATTCCCTTACAATATAGTGGCCTTTAGTCAACCCAAGACAACATGCATTCCTTTGCAAATGGATCAAATTTGATTGAAGTTTAGTCAAAATTAAAATATTGTTACATGAATTTTAAAAAGGTTATGTGAAATTAAAAGATCATATGACGTTCTTTTAACAAAATCATATAACATTAAACATTATATGATTTATAAAATCTTACATATAAAATTAGCCTCCTCACTCAAATCCAATCTCATCAAACATGTATCACAATAGAGTTGAAATATCATAACTCCCGTAAACTTAAGTTCATAGAAGTATATCCATTCAAAGAAAATATATCACTATAGTTACTAATGCTCACCATGTAATCTTTAACTTTTTGATAAGGACTTTTTGTAGAAGGGTATGATATATTTTTCACTTTTTTTCAAACATATGATATATTTTTCACTTAAATGGTACGTTGATGGTACTTATATGATAAAGTCATATAATTATTCGCTTAGAGCGTGGGTGGATCTACCTTGGCATTAAGGAGGGCCGAGGGGCAGCACTTCTAAACGAAAATTTGATTTTTAATTACTATGTGTAATTATTTAAGTAAGTTCTTTTAAATAGATGAAATTTACACTTCTTCAAAGATTTTACAGTATTTATATAAGTAAGTGTATATGCAGTACTTCACTTGAAATTTTCTAGTTCCACCCTTGACTTAGAGCATATTTAAGAAATATTAATTTTCTCATAAATAAATTTTTTTAAATGTTTTGAGTAAATTGTGAGATGTTTGAAAAAATAGATAAAATTGTTTATAATATATAAATTACTTTAGATAGTTTGATGATAAGTTATCCATATTGTAAGTTATATATAAAGCATCATTGTAATTGGAAAAAAGCTCATATGAAATAAGCTATTATGTAAAGTAAGTAATTAAAAATATATTTATTTTTATTTAATTTAAAATATATATTGATCTTAATATATTAAATAATTTAAAAATAAATATAATTTTATTTATTCACTTTACAGATAAATTTATTTAAAAAAATTATTTATTATAATTATATACAATGTGTCATATTATGATATCGGCGATTTGATTTTTTTTTTCTTTAGTTAATATATTTTATTATAATTATAAAAATATTACATTATCTTTATTCTATTTTATATTTTATAAAACTTTGTGCGTTAATTTTATCATTCTGCTTATAAAAAATTTTAAAATGAAAAACAGATCAAACAATAAAAAATTTCAATAAAAATTAAAATGAAAATAAGAGAAGAAAAGAAAAGAAATCCAAAAAAAGGTATATTATAATTTCTATGCAGTGTCACAACCTTTGTCTCTGAACAGAGTCTGAAATTCTCAATAGCCTCCTCCGCCAGCTGAAGATGTAACGTAAGCCTGCATAGTACCCATTCATCCAAACCCACCACCACAAAACCTCTCTTTCTAGTTCTCTTCTCTCTCTCTTTCTCTCATTCCATTTCATTTCAATTCAATGGCTTCCATTCCCTCGTTTTCTTCCTCTCTACCCACAATCTCTCCACACGCTTCTTCCCCTTCAAACCCCAACCAACTACCCTTCACTCTTCCTCTCACCTCTCTCTTTGGAACCAGGATTACCCTTCAACGCTTCCCTTCTATTCGTTTCCTCCCCAACAAGAATTGCCGTGCGACATCAGCAACCGTGTCGTTTAGCCTCCCCACCACGTAGGTTTCTCTCACCACCACCCACACACTACTTGTAAAAAAAAAATTCCTTTAAACGCAGATGGGTCTCTCTAATTTTCTTCAAAGTGCCTTAAAGTTTCTGTCTTTTTCCCATTTTTGCAGGAAACCCCAAACGGGTACACCCGAGAAAACACCAAAGTGAGTTCATTCTTCTTGTCGTTTATCACTGGCGTAATGGGGTTGTGTTGTGCTTGAGGGTTGTTTGTTTGATTCAGGTGGTCAGCGAGGGCTATAAAGTCGTTTGCAATGGCTGAATTGGAAGCGAGGAAGCTCAAGTATCCCAACACAGGAACCGAGGCTCTTCTCATGGGGATTCTAGTAGAAGGTTTGCTACAATTGGTTTCTTTTGAATTTCAGTTATAGCATGCTCAATTCATATTTTACCATGAATTATCTAATTGTCTTCAATTGAAATTTGAACGAGAAATTGGTATCTTTCAAGTTGCATCCCCTTGCTACAATGAGACTCTTTTAAGTTGCAGTAATACCTTGCTTAATGCTGTTTTATAATGAATTAAGTGTGTCAGGCACTGAACTTTTCTAATTGCCATCATTTGAATACATTTTGATGTGTTTCATTAGCTTCATTTGTTATCTTTATGGGAGAATGGCTAAATGAGTTCATTTCCAATCTGAATGTGTACAGTGTACTTGTCATTTGTCTAAATCTATTTTCCTGCTTATAGGTAAGAAAGGATGTAAAAAGATTAATACTGTGATGTTTTCTAGCAGCTGCGTAATTTTTTTCCCCACAAAATTTACTGGGGAATATTTATGTTAAGATTGACATTGTGTACTTGTGTTCTAAATAATGAGTGGTCGATTTTGTTATTTCATACCTTTTTTCATCTGGGTCAAGGTGTTTAGAGTTTGGATAAAATTTTATCTAGCCAGTAGATAACATTTGCGCATTAAGTGGTAAAACTGGATGCAGACTGGAAAGTGGCAACAGTTTTGTCTCAAAGTGATGGTTCCTCCGTGCATGGTTTATCAAGTGGAAAGATACTTTGGAGTTTTTTGTGGAGTTTGAAAAAAGAGCAACATGGCTTTCTTTGAATGGACGGAAAAGCAATGGTTAAGGTTCCTGGCTGTTGTGGGAAAATATTTGTATGTTTTTATTGGATATGCTATGACTGTTTTATGGTCACATTGGATACTAAATGAATTTTCTTTCCAGCTATGATTTTAAACTGCGCTCCTAAATTGTGGATGGGTTTAACTTTGAGCAAAAAGTGTTCAATCATAATTGCAATAGTCCTATTTCTGACCTATCATTTATAGTTTTTAAGAGAATTTGGTCGCCGTACTTTGTACGCTTGCCATTACCAATTGGATTCATGCTTCTTGTCATATCAGTATAGACATATAGGTCAATCATCTCTTATAAATTCATGAGGGCCCTCAGGAAGCTGGAATATCTCCTGGCAATTAGGTACCTGATGTGGCTTTGTCATATGCTGTATAGATGACTCATACTGGATATTCTGATAGGACATGCATGTTTGCCCCAAAGCTTGAGAAGTATCCCATTCTTCTCAATTTAAAAACATTGCTAGATCAGAGAGAGAGAGGAAAAAGGGAAATGTTACATTCTGTCTCATCCTTTCAAATGAGTTATGGGTTGAACGACAATATACCATGATGATGCAGAAAAATAATTATTGTAGTAGATATTTTATTTGCTAGAGTCAAGGTTCTATGTATTCAACTCTAGAACTACTCAAAAGTTATGATTTTCAGTATTTGAAAAGTTAATTAAGTCTAGGAAAGTCCAATCTCGTAATTAGGGGTCTAAGTAATTAAAAACAGTCTAAGAGTCAAAAAAGTCATTAATTAAGCCACTTAAGAGTCTAATCAGTTCTAGATACATATTGGGTCTATAAATAGTGATTGTCTATGTAATTTTCAATAGAGTTGAGAATGAAAAATTGAGAATTATGTAAAGTATTTCCAAAAATCTTCTGGTGTTTTTCTTTCAACTTCAGATTAGATTCTAACAATATCATATTCTCATCCAAGGAGGTGGACTCCTCCCACATATACCCTCCCAACCTATCTTCATAATATCCTTTCCCATCCAGCCCATAATTTTAAATAAATTCCTGGGCTGCATCAGTAATATTCTGTTGTTTCTTTTCAATTTCGGATTAGAATTCTGACAATATCAGATTCTCATCCAAGGAGGTGGACTCCTCCCACATACAACCCTTTTATTCTGAATTCGTACCCAACCTATCTTCATAATTCCCTATCCACCCAACCCATAATTTTAAATAATTCCTGGGCTGCATCACATGAGCTAGGCATACTCAAGTTTAAATTCATTGAAGTTGATCATTTACTTATAGCTTTTTCCTCTACTGTTTGAGGAATTGTTTTACACGCTCCTTTCATATTGAAAGAAAACGGGTATTGTGTACATGACCATGGTTGGTTCCTTTACCTCTGTAAATTTGTGGATGCAGTAACCTAAACTAAATGTGCTGTTCAAAATGTGGCATTAGAGTCTACTATTATTCTTCATTTCTTCTAGTTAAAATAAAGTCGTTTTAAATGTTGTTAATTTGTTGGCGAGATCCACCATTTAGATTTCTAGAAGCAGTTGTGTTAAGAAGTTGAATGAATCTATTCCCTAGGTTTCTGGCTGTGTGCCTTCTATGTACCCCCTTAGCTTTTAATTAATTTTGGTTGTCCTTTCAGGAACAAGTAAAGCTGCTAAGTTCTTAAGAGCTAATGGAATTACTCTCTTTAAAGTACGTGAAGAAACAGTAGAGCTACTTGGGAGGTCTGACATGTATTTTTTTAGCCCTGAGCATCCCCCATTGACTGAACAAGCTCAGAAAGCCCTTGATTGGGCAGTTGATGAGAAATTGAAGTCAGGTTTGCATGATCATGTGTCTATGTATAAGCTATTAGTCCCCTGCCATTTTTTTTTTCAATTGATCAGTTAGATAAATTGTTCAGTTTGGAGTGTCCCATTTAAAGTGTTGTGCCATTGCGTGAGTTACTTGATGCATGAAATGAAATCTATTAGTGAGTTTGTAAGGCCAAGTGGAAAGAAGCTTTCAGTTGTCTTGTGCGTATTCTGTTAGACAGAGGCTGAAAATTTTGGTAATATGAAAAATGATTTTAAATGATTTCCTTTTTTCCCCCATTACTTTATAGAGTAAAAATTTGGTAATATGAAAACCTCATCAAAAGCATCCAGCTTTTGTAGGTTTATAACTTTCAAGCTTCGGCCATGTCCATAGTTTGCTCATGTCCTACCTAAGTTCACCATCTCTCTATTAAAGTAAATGCTTACCAATTCCCAAGCCATTGCCTAATGGACTTGTAATCTGACCTTGTATTGTGGCATTTGTACAATGCTGATCTTTGTCTTGCTTCCTAATAATCTTACTTTACTTTTTGATGTTTTCTCTTGTGCATTTACTAAGATTATGACATAAAATGTAGGTGAAGGAGGGGAAATAACTGTGACTTATTTACTTCTAGGAATTTGGTCACAAGAAGAATCAGCAGCTCACAATATCTTGGCTGCTCTAGGTTTCAATGATGAAAAAGCCAAAGAACTTGCTAAAGAAGTAAGTCTCAAGTTTTGTTGCTTTGGCAGACTGACTCCTCAATGTTTATGTAAATATGGTTTTTGTTTCTTGCAGATTAATGGAGATGTTGATTTGAGCTATAAGAAGCAAGCTTAAGAAATTTCTTACAATAATGGATGATTGATACCTTTTCACCCTGGTGTTGCAAGTTCCTAGGGAAAATCTCCCGTATTGCAAGTTTACCAACAAGTGCCTGCGTTAATGTGCGACTTCTATGTCAAATACTGTTGTACACCAATTGGAGATGATTTCTCATTCTTTCTGTACAAGTTTTGTGAAAATCAAATTTTTAAGCAGCGCATGATGGTGGAGTTGCAGTCTCACTCTGCTTTATCTCTCCCTTGTAACGTTATCACCCTTTTTGAATTTGAGTTATATTTGTACCTTTTTCCTAACAGCGAAACTTTTATTATAAAATTAAAATGTTATGGATCCTAAAAGACCTTATGATTTGTGGAAAAATAACTGATTTGTTTCATGTATTAGCCAAGAATAAAAATATGATTGTTGTCTGATGATGTTTTATTCAAAGTTCCTTGATACGCCATAGAAATGGTAGAAAGATCTAGCATGCTATTTGCCATTTCTTTCTTTCATACCTCTATGATTGTAAGTAACATAAATTGTAGAATGTTGATTTTCTTAGAAGTTTCCACCACAATTTAGTAACACAGACAGACTAATGTGTTATGACCGTGTAGTGATTGTGTAATCTACCAGGGGCACATATTTTTCTGCCTACAATATAGGTTGGGGCTGAACTGTGAAATCCAAAGCATTTGTCTAGAGGTTTATATCTATGCTACGCCTGTTTGTTTATTGATGATAATATGATATTATATCCTTTTGACATGGTTGTCACAAAAGATGCTGAAAAACCCAAGCAGCCTTTGAAACCAAGAGAGAAACCTTCGCCTTTTGAGGGTGGTCGCAGGCCACGTGGAGGTGGTTCTTCCCTTCCATGTTGGTTTTCGCTGACCCCCTTCTTTGTGAATACTTCATCTTCTCGTGGGAATCTCCTATCTTCTTATAAGAATCTTTTATTTTCTTTTGTGAGAGTTTTCCTTTCCTTTTCATTTTTTTACTCCTTATACCCCTTTGTGAATGATGGGCCTTTAATATAGGATAGCTTAGTCGTTCACTAAATTTCTCGGTGAGCTGATGCATACCACAGTGTGGACTTCGTGCCTTGTGTTCTGCTCATTGGTTTTATGGTGCTCTATTGTAATTCTGCTCTGGTCACTTGTGTGAGTTGCCCCTCCTCTATGTTGCTACACAATTAGTTGCTTTGTTACTGTCAGAACCAAGATTAGAGATCTGACAAGCTCACATGTGTGCTTCTGTTTACTTGTTATGTGATGCAAATTCATCGTTGTTCTGGTAGCCTTTTTGCTGTGTAGTTTTTCGTTGGTTGTTATTCTTAAGTGTAAGCTTGTCCAATTAGGTTCTGTATTATCAGTTTTTTTTTATGTACGCAGGCTCCTGCCTTTGATTCTCATCAATGAAAACTTGTTGACCTAAAAAAAAAGACATGGTTGTCACAGTAGCTATATAAGTAAAGCGAATTAGAAAGTTGCTAGCAGTGATTTGATATTGAAATAAATGGCGTATAAGGAAAAAATTTTGGTAGATAATAATAAGTGATTGTTTTGGAGTAAAATATACAAAAGGTAAGACATTGCTTAGGCCTCCAAATATGCCAAACCTTTAGAGTGCATTTGATGAAGGATACTACCTTGTGCTCTTCAAGGATACCATGCTCCCTATAGTACTGCACTTCATGGGGAAGCAACACTCCTTTAGGAAATTACGCTTTTAGTGGATTGTAGCTTTTTTAAGTGTGAGATACTTTATCAAGGCTTTAACACCTTGGTAAGGAGTCCTCATTAAGAATATGATAAACGTAGCCTAGACTTGTGCTCTCCCTTCCAATGATGCAATAGTAGTGCCCCAGCTGACGAATACATTAGTGTATGAGTGCCCCATCGCATGTGCGTTCCATCCTCAAGTCAACTTGTCACTATCAATCTTACCTATCGTCAATAACACACTCAACCTTAAAAGCATGTAACACATTGCCCCCATGCCCTTTTATCTCCTTTGTATGCATTGAAAAGACAAGGCCATTATAGAGTACTTTTTTTTTTGCTATACATTTAATGCTCAACAGATAAGTTACTTAAAGGAGAAATTCTTACATAAGCTTTGGGCACCTAGATGGGTGCACCAGACCAATCAAAACTTATGATTTTTATAGAGTTTTACGAAATTAATTATGTGATACAAAAATTCATAAAAATATTAAATTCTAATTAACCTGGTATACCCATCTAAATATTCAGAATTTATGTAAAAATCTCTCCTCTTAAAGAGACAAAACCTAACCTGGCATCCATCAAAAGCCACCCCTATAAATACTCTTCTTCTTTACCATTCTAAGATTAGATATAGGAAAAGCCCCATACTTTGTCAACAAACTCTTTCTATCTTTCTGTCTTCATTTCTTCTGTCAATAAACCATGTTGTTTCTCAGCCACTTTCTCCACCATCATCCTTAAAGCCATGGCCCATGACCATTACTTTGTACTACCCAGCCAACGCGTTGTGGTATCTCTAGATTTCATCAAAGCTGTTACTTACAACTCCCATAAGAGGCTCGATGGACTCATACATGAGTACCTCACGTTGTCTTACTGCAAGTTTTCAATGGGTGCCTTGTTTTTTTCACGAACTGCTGAGGGCTAGTTTCTCATTATATTATGCCTCATAAGAAGACTAGAACCCACTCAGACACTTTATTCCCAAAACAGTGATAACGTTCTTTGAAGTAACTAGGTTATCAAGTATGCTAACATACATTTTGACTAACTCTTTAACACATCAAATAAAAATGTGTGCTATCAAAAATATTACAAAATAGCAACAAGTTAGCATTTAAAAAACTTTATATTATAAATAAATGGGGGTGCTTGCATAACTTTCTCCATGGTTGCTTGACTAGGCAAAATACACAGTAAAAATGTTACTCTTTTATAAGTCATAACTAATTGTTCAAACTCTAGAGTTGAGGTCTAAATTTGTGCAATATTATTGTAAGTCAAACTACAAGAATCTATTCTCTACTTAGGATAATTTTTTGGTGTACTCAAATCTAAACTCAAATTAAGAAAGATAAACACTCACTTATTGATAAGTGGATAATTACTCTACTAAAAGCTTGAAGGCTTCAGTTAAATTTGACTCAATAAACGATTATGACCATTTTTAAGTTAAACTTTGATGGGTAAAATGAATTAATTAGAGTTTTCAGTCTTTTTTAAATCTTTTCCTTCCAATTTTTTTTAAAAATATTGATATATTTTTTAATTAGATTGATAATTAAATTAAGAGTTAACCATTTTTTAGTCCCTGAAATTATAATCATTAGTCATAATAGTCCCTAAATCAAAGAAATTGACTAATTAATTCCTAAAACCTCACTGCATCATTCAAATTGGTCCTGTTGTCATCTAACGTCACTTAAACTTGATGGACATGCTCACATTGCACATTAAGTGCCAAGATGGACGCCTATGTGGAAAACGAGCTTCAACATCCTCATTTCCTACTAAGATAAAGAGCTACATTTTGGGCATTGGGGACATATAGACATTGAAACCGTAACCCCACTCCCCAAAATTCTTCTTCCTAATATCCTATGCGCTTTTCTTCCCAAAATCAAGCAAATTTTCTCTTAAATCAAACTCCGTTTGTTGCCAAATCTTGCATGTGGGATCTGAATTTGAGAAAGGTATGAATCCTAAACCCTAAATATTCCCTGTGTAATGTGCATTGTGTTTTTCCTTTTTTGGTGTTGTGGTCCATGTGTTTGTCTCCTTTTTTTGGTATTTGTGGTCTCCTTAATGGTAATATATTATTTTGTTGTTGATTTGTTGCCTCTTATGGTGGTCATTATTTTAGTGCATTTGCATAACACACATGCACATCCTTTTTTTTGTTGTTGTTTAGTTGTGTTTAATTTAGTAAGTATTGTGTGTATCTGTGTATATGTTATCACCTTTCTTTCACCATGGTGGTAATTTTGTTAAACAGGCTGGAGGGAAAGTTTGCTATGAAGAGGGTGAAGTAGATAGGTGGCCTGGGTGTGATCAGGACAGATTGGATGTCCTTAGTCTCATTGGGTATAACAAGCAGCTTGGTTTCCATAAAGTTGACAATGTATACCAGTTGATGCCTAAGCAAGAATTTTCTAATGGTTTAAGGAACTTGAAGGCAGATGCACATTTTCTTTAGATGTGCAATACTGCTAAGCTTAATAATAGGGAGATTCTTATCTATTATGAACATCTTATTATTGCTAACCTATAGGTTGTTGTTGTAGCATACCTTGATGATCAGGCACCAAATGAAGGCAATGAGAGCCAACCCAAGACACCTATTAGCGAGTAAGTCCAACAACACCCTGCTAGTGTGACCTTGAATAATAAGACCAACAAGCACCTGTAGTTGAAATTGTAGTTAGTGAGAAGTTTGATGATTATTAAAGTGTAAAGGACAACCTATATGAGCCTCCTTTTTTTGACCCTGATAAGGATGAAGATGAAGAAATTCCTGTTAAGAAGGATGTCGTTCTTTGAATGGACAGTGTAGAGTACTAATACATTCTCTGTCTGTAATCGACTCCCGAATCTAATCACGTTTTCAAAAGACCAGTTCATCTAAATAAAAGGGCTTTTCTAATGTTTTCCCAACTTAAATAAACCTTGGTAGCGACTCCGTTTCAAAATACATTTTTTGTTGTCTCGTCACGATTTCGATTGCAACAACTACTATGTCTTAGTTTTTGGCAAACATGGAGGTTATGAAGATTATGAATGAGAAGCTATGGGGCTATATAGACAAGTGGCCTAAAGAATCTTGGACAAAGGCATACTTTAGTGAGTGACCTAAGGTGCAACATCATGAGGAACATGGCTGCAAATAAGATAAGGTTGTCTCGGTATAGAGGCTCCTTAGCTTCCATGCAATAGAGTAGGCTAGACAATGAGACGAAAGGGAATAACAAATGGGCACATGTGTGGTCAGGTAATGAAAGATATTTATCTTATCCTTGTAGCTTATTATTTGTTACCACAATTGTGGATTCCTTATTGTTATCTTGCTTTACATATAATGTATTATCAGGTGATGATGATGGACATAAGTTTGAGGTGTATGACTGACCTTTCAAGGTGGTAGTGAATTTAGGCACCCAAACCTACACCTGCAAGTTTTGGCAACTCATAGGTATTATGCGAAGAATGTTTAGTTAAGTTTGTTAATTTTAGTTGAATTTGATATACATCATTTAGGTATAATGCTTTTCAGTTTAGTTAACTTTGTCAAAGATAATATTATAAATTCTATCTAATTTTGTTTGTGATGGGTATACCTTACATGCATGCTATTGTTACTACAACATACAAGAACGAAAAAACCTGAGGATTATTGCCAAGCTTGGCTAACTATGGCCTCTTATAATGTAACATATGAGCACTTTGTTTAATCATTACAAGGCCAATAGTATTGAGAGTACAAAAATCACCCTCAACTTGTTCCACCACTAATTAAAAGGTCTAATGGTAGACCCAAAAGATAAAGGAGAAAAGATGGAAGGGAGGAATCTGTCAACCCCAATCCACACAAACTAAAAAGATCATACCTTGAATTCACTTGTTATAGGTCTGGAGGTACAGGCCACAACAACAAGGGTTGCAAACGTCAATGAGTCCCTAAACAAAAAAAAAAAAGCATAAAGCAAGTGCATTTGAGGCTATTCCAAGTACTAAGGCTAGGGTAGCAACTACTGTTGGGGCAGGAACTAAGCCTGGGACACTAATTGAGCCTGTGCTACCGAATGAGATTGATCTATCATAGTCTCACCCAAGTTCTCAACCACAGTCCTCTCAACCTGCAACTCATATGCAGGTCATCTCCATTTCATGCTATATTTTATTAACATGATTCCAAACACCCTTTATTAATTCACTCCTCATTTATTTATGTCAATGCTCTCAAGCTCCAACTATAACAACTCCAACTCAAGCTCTAGTTATGACTCCAACATCTCAAGCTCTAACTATTCTAACTTTATCTTAAACTCCTTTCCTTGTGTGTTCCTTTTCCAATTGTTAAATCAATATATTTTGGTTGACATGGTTTATTATATTTTCTGTTTGTTGTAGTAACTAACTTGGGTTATTATTTTTCCTACAGGGAAATGTCATACCACCCCTTGTCACAACATTTATAAGGTTCCCAAATCCTCAAATTAGGCCTAGAAGTCTGATCCCTAAATGTTAATTGAGGCCATTAGGTTATGGGTTACGAGAAAGGGCTAAACTTCCTGTCAGACGATCTAGTTTAAGGCCACCACTTGTCCATATCACTGCAGCTTCAACTTCACCACTTATTCCATTTCAACTTCAGCATTTATTCCACCTGCCACTGCAATTTCAGCACCTATTCCACCACTTATTGCCACTGCAACACCTGTTCCACCACTCACTGCTAGTGCAAGATCTGGTTCACCACCGCCATATGGCTATATTAGTGCAGAAACAATTGCAATAGCAAGTCCAGCTACAACATTAAGGTTCATGAAGCTCATGCCAACACTTGGTTTCAGAGCTGCTCCACCAAAGAATATAAAATGAAGATGATATGAAGCATTGTCCCTTTTTGATAATGTATAGGCTTATAATATTATTGGACATAGGATTTGGGCCTTTTTTTAAAAGATGCTTATAAAGGGTTCTTTCGATACTAAAGATAAAACTTTAACCTTTTGGAAATGTTCTTGGACAAGTTGATGTTACGAGTGTTCTTTTTTTGTAAATGTTCTTAATGCTTATAAATGGTTCATTTGATACTTGTGATATAAGTTTTTTTGTAAACGTTCTTCATGGCTAAACTTGTAAGACTCACTCAAACATTAATGAAATATGTTTCATTTTGCATTTCCAAGCGTGTTCATTTTATATTCAGTTCATTATGAAGTTCCTTACAATTCAAATTTAGTAAACTTTATCACACAAAACACTTTAACAATGAATTATAACAACTCCATATTCTTTCATTTCATTAGATAATCATTACAAAGACAAATACCTACATGACAAAGGCTCATTGGCTTCTCGGGATTTTGTGGTATAGTAACAAATTTGTATGCTGAGCTTTTAGCAATCTCCAATGGACTTAAAATAGCTTGGTCTGCAGGCTATAGGTCAGTTATTTGTGAATCAGATTCCAAGACAGCTATATCTTTGATCATACAGGGAGTTAATCACTTACATCCTTATGCTCCCTTAATCCTTCACATTAGGAACTATATGTCTCTTTCATGGACCTTGAGCTTTCAACACATCTTACGTGAAGGGAATGCTTGTGCAGACTGGCTAGCAAAGCAAGGAGCTTCTTCAGACCAGCTTTTTGTTTCTATAGACATATGCCCTCCTCATCTAGCCTTTGCCTTGTTAGCTGATGCAATGGGTGTAGTCAGGCTTAGGCTGTAGTTTTCTTTCTTTTCGTTTATTTTTCTAACTGATAAAAAAAAAGACCAATTGGCCAATTACATAGCATGACAAACTAAGCATTACAAACCCAAATACCTACTTCCTTAAACAAACTAAGCCCCACATTATGATAAACACTAACATCGTAATACACTGACCAATTACGTAACATCTTAAGGTCCTAACTTTAGCTTCTAAACTTCCAATCTTCCAAGTAACATTCATTCTCACTTATAAAAGCCCCAATACCAACTTTAGTACTAGCTCCATTACAAATTCCATTGTCTTCTGTCCTATTCTCATTTTAGCAAAAATATCTATAATGGTCACCATTTTACAAATCATTGCAAGACAACATAGTCCACAGTGAAAATCAATAACAATAATGCTCATCCTAAAAGCTCATTCAACCCCTTACCTAAACTTTGTACTTAGGGTAGCCATAGAATGATCTACCAGAATTTTCCGTAGTTTTGGATGTTCGGGCCACCATTTCTCATATCACAATAGCAAACCCTACCCTTACCTCCCATGTAATGAGGCGAATTAGGATCGGTTTCCACCACCCATCATCTCTCAACCTTGCAAGCCAATTAGGAATTGGGGGTTTTAGGTTTTACAGAAGGGAAGCTGGTTTTGGGTAACGATTGTGGAGTTTAAACGAAGGGGAAGTTGGTTTTGAGGAAGATAGGGTAATACATCGTCGTTTAGCTTTTATGGTTCTTTGTTTTTTATTTTATTTTTTCCAATAAGATTAATACAACATCATTTTCTGTTGGGGAAAGCAGCTAGTTTGCCATGTAGCGTCTATCTTGGCACTTAAATGTATCATATAAGCATGTCTGTCAAGTTTAACTGATGCTAGGTGACGTTTGGACCAATATGAAAGATGGAATATAATGTCAAAAATTAATTAGTCAATTTTTTAAATTTAGGAACTATTCTGATTGATTGATTTAATTTCAAGAACTAAAATGGTAATTTATTCATTCAATTGATCACATATTCATTGATGTTTACTAAAAAAGGTTGGGTGCGGTAGAATTTAGAAGAAATTTTGATTTGTAATCTTCAAAAAAATTACTAATATACTAACAAGGGCTGACATAGTGATAAATGAATTGCCTTCCTAGGGAGAGGGTGGTAAAGACAATTATAGAAGCTTAAAAATAACTATAATAATCAATTAAGGAATGTTAGAACATATTTTTTAATATATATTTTTTATTAGATTACGTCACACACTAAAATATATATTTAAATTTGATTACATATTAATTAAGTTAATTATAGTTTGATTGAGTTAATTATATACTAATTAAAGTTAAATGTGTATTTTAATGTGTGACATGATCCAATAAAATAAAGTGTGTTAAAAAGAATATATTCATAGCATTCTCTTGAACAATTTTGCTAAAATTGAACCAAAATGATTTGATCAGTGAAGTGTCCGAATCCAATCCGGTCCGGTCCGGTCCGGTTCACAGCACAGTCCTGATACATTGTTGAGACTTGAGATTCAGATTTTGGGACACACAATACCTTCCCTCCCGCCAAACCCAAAACGAAAACCCTAATTCAGGGTTTAAGCTTTGAGAAAACGGAAAACCCTTCACTCCAAAATCTCACTATCAAATCTCATTAGTCTTCTTCTCTCCCTACAATCTTCACCATGAGCTTCGCCGCATACAAGATGATGCACTGCCCTACGGGCATCGAGAACTGCGCCTCCGCCTTCCTCACCCATTCCCCCGCCGACTTTGTCCCCCGCATCCCACCCCTTCCCACCGACGACCTCGACTCCGACTGGCCTCCCCGCCGCCGCGACATTGGCCCCGTTCCCAACCTCGTCGTCACCGCCGCCAACGTCCTCGAAGTCTACGTCGTCAGGGTGCAAGAGGAAGCTGCCAAGGGCGCCGTCGAGTCCAGGCGTGGCGGAATTGTCGATGGGGTTGCTGGGGCTTCACTCGAGCTCGTTTGCCATTACAGGTTTGAGTTCAATCTGGCTGTGCTGGAATTTTGAATGTAAAATTGACAGAAAAAGTTTTGATTTGTTGGTTTTTTTTAATTATTTTTGTGCAATTAATGGGGTACCTTGTGGATTGAGCTATGGTAATTAACATTATCTAGCTGTGCTGGAATTTAGAAAAGTTTGATTTTTCCTTATTTACAATTAATGGGTACATTGTGGATTGAGCTATGGTAATTTAGTTACTGATAATTGTATGTGTTTCCTTAATGATGCTGGGATATGGATTTGATTATTTTCAGCTTCTTTAATCTGTTGAATTTACCGACTGAGTTGAGTTGGGCATGAATTTAGAATGTGAAATTCCGGTTTATTTTTATTTTTATTTTTTTACAATTAATGGGTGGTACATTGTGGATTGGGCTATGGAAAATGAGTTAGTGATAATCATATGAGTTTGCTTAATGATAATGGGATATGTTTTTTATTATTAGCTTCTGTAATCTGTTGAATTTACTGATTGGTTTGGGCATCTACCTCACTCCTGCTCTTGTGATTCAGGTTGCATGGTAATGTTGAAACCATGGCTGTTTTGAGCATTGGAGGTGGTGATGGTTCTAGGAGGAGGGATTCTATCATCTTAACTTTTAAAGATGCAAAAATTTCGGTTCTAGAGTATGATGATTCTATTCATGGACTTCGCACAAGGTGAGTGGGTATTTTAAAATCAGCATTTGAATAACTATGCTCTTGTTCTGTTTAATTATGTTCTTGATTGTGCATTTTTTGGCTTTGCACTTCTGCGAACTAAAAATTAGAAGGATCTTTAATGGAAAGTAGGGAGAGATAACTCCTGGAAAAATGTACCTTCAAATTCGATGTGGAGTCTGATTAAGAGTGGTTTTTTCCTAGTATTCTCTGTATTATTTTTCTACATGCCTTATTCTTCTTGGTTGATGTTGAAATGGTTGGCTGAATTGTAGAGGGATTCTATTTGAAATGATAAGGGTGGGGACATTCTAATTCAACTTGTTAGGATGGGATAAGGTGTATTTGCGTCATCAAGATGTTGTATTAGAGATTTGTAATTGAAACCTTTTAATGTGGCCTGTCTAGGGAAATGGCTTTGGCATTTTGTTGAAGAAGATTGATTTATGAAGGCAGTGAAGTTAAAATGCACTGAAGGTAGATAATTGTGTCTTCTAATGATTGATTTTATAGGGTTTCTTTGACAGTTATGTTGTGGGATTGAAGGGCTTTATAGTGTTAAAATTGTATTTTTCCTATGCTTGTTCTTTCTTATATTTTTACTTTGTCACGTGGATCTCTTATCCTCATCCATTGTCTTTTGTGAAATATTTCATTAATAAATTTCTTTTATTTATAAAAAGGAA
The DNA here is from genome assembly GCA_029884595.1 of Ormosia semicastrata. Lineage (NCBI taxonomy): Eukaryota > Viridiplantae > Streptophyta > Magnoliopsida > Fabales > Fabaceae > Ormosia > Ormosia semicastrata. Next base: position 131,657,183 of record JAQQTO010000063.1, on the reverse strand, counting down.
AGGAAAATGATGGTAGAGGTGGTTATATCAATTGGATGGCATTGGATTTGTGTTAATGTTAATTATATCACATAATTTTTGAATTTGGAAGTTTATTAGGTGCTGTTCAGTGTAGGTTGGTGTATTATGTGGAGTTTGTTTGCTTGATGGTGCTAAAGATAGAAATATTTTTATTTGGGTGATAATTGACTGCAGTTATAGTACACTATTGGTGTCTTTTGGAGGGTTGGAATATGGAAGTTGTACAGTACTTAAATAAAGCAAGCTGTTGCCATTTCTTTTCATTTGTTGTTTAGGGCCAGGGCATTGAATATAACTTAAAACTGTTAGTGCATTGACATATTGCATTGTCAGTTGAGAATGAAGAGTAATGTCATTTACTTCCCACCTTTTAGTTGCAAATGATATAATTCTCCTATGGTGCCAATAAGGAACAACTATCCTATTGATTTAATGCGGTCTCTTCCTTTGAGAATTGTGAATGAAGTTGGGGCTGGTCATAATGATTCATACTCATTGATGTGTCTGTCTACATAAGTGCTTCCAAATTCTCCAGTAAGGATATGTATATATTAAAAACTGGATAATGATCATAATCATTCTGTTAAGAGTAGATATTATGTATGTGCTTTATTTTGTACTACTAGCCCATGTATTGTTAGCCCATTTATTGCTAGCCCATCTTACATATATAAATACATAACCTGTACCCATATTGGGTACGGTTTTCATTCTTCTTTTCTCGTTACATGATATCAAGAGTTAGTTTCTAAATTTTCATTTTTTTTTCTCTCTCTCTCTCAGCTTTCCACTAAAAAAAGAGAGAGAGAGAAAGAGCGTTTTCAGAAACAGAGTGTTTTCAGATCTAGGGCAGCCGCCAGTGGTTGCCACGTAGCTTTGACTTTCGGCCGGCAGGGAGTGTCGGTGTGAGGCTGTCCGGCGCTGGGGGAGGGCCGGCGGGCGGTGGGTGGTGTCGACGACGCAGGAAGAGCGCCGTTTGGGTGCCTTGTCTATGCGAATCTCACAGGTCCAGAGCGTGGGGAACTCCCAGACCTCGTGGGTGATTGGTGTGGCATTCGTCCGCCACAGAGAGGTGCGACCGACGGTTGGGGGTGGTTTGCCGGTGTTCGGAGGTCGGATGACGTCCCCAGTGAGGTGATTTTGGCGTTTTTCGCCCTGGTCTCTTGTCGTTTTTGGGCTGTTCTGTTCCAAGTTGGCGCGATCTGCGTCGTTTGTGGTATTCCGAGCCCGTTCAGTGTGTTGTTCGTGCTCCTTTCCCTCCTTATAGGCTGATTTGTTGTGTTTGTGGCTATGGGTGACGAACACTCTGAGATTCTGGGTACGGGTAGCAAGAGTGTCGCTTCCAACACCACTTTCGCTAATGTTCTGGCTGAGGTGATTCCCTCCAACATCAAAATTACTGATCGAAAGCTTGATGGTGATGGTACTAACTATCCTCAGTGGAAGAAGGCTATTCTGATGTACTTGAAAGGTCACAGGAAGGAAGACCATCTCACCCAAGATAGTCCGCAGGATGAAGCAACTAAGGATTTGTGGATTCGGGAAGATATGCGATTGTATTCACTAATTCAGCGGACCCTGGATCCTCGGGTTGATGATATTACCACCCATTGCACCACTGTCAAGGAATTATGGCAATACATTCACTCTTTGTTCTCAGGTGCCGATGATTTATCCCTCCTATATACGAAGACACATGACCTGTATCGTGCCAATCGGAAGGATGAATCTCTTAGTGACTATTATACAGGCTTCAAACGCTTATTTGAGGAATTGAACACATTATTACTTATCACTTCAGATGTGCAGGAGATGTAGGCTCAGCGGGAGCAATTGGCAGTGATGTGTTTTTTGTCAAGGTTGCGTGGTGAATTTGGTGCAGTCCGATCTTAGATTTTGATCGATTTTGGTAGTTTGACCCTGAAAGATGTATACTCTCGCCTCCTCCGAGTTGCTCGTGAGCTGTCTAAGTCCCATCCCTTAGTTGCGAGCGAGGCCTCTGCTTTGGTGAGTTCTAGTTCTCGTTTGGACAGTTCCCGTGGTGGTCATGGTGGTACTCGTGGTGGACGAGGTGGTGGTCGTGATACTGGAGATCCACGGGGTAGTGGAGGTGGAGGACGGGATCTTGGGGAACCACTTATTTGTCGCTATTGTAAGGAACCTGGTTACATTAAGCAGAACTGTTGGAAACTTCAGCAGAAAAATCAGTCCAATCAGCAGCGTTTTGCTCATATTGCCACTGATGAAGGCATTCCTCCTAGCATCCCATCAGTCAGGCCTGTTATGATGACAACAGACGAGTTTGCTCAGTATACTCAGTTTCAAGCCTCTTGGTCCATTCCACCATCTCCTTCTGTTGCCTCTGTTGCTCATACAGGTAATCCTACTGCATGTTTATCATCACTTTCCCGCAATTGGGTCATTGATTTAGGAGCTTCCGACCACATGACTGACTAGACAGGTATTCTTACATCCTTTACCCCCTCCCCTTATCTTCCTAGTGTTACTTTAGCTGACGGTTTCGTTGCTCCTGTCATTGAAGTGGTACTGCGTCTCCCACCTCTGCCCTCCCTCTTTCTCGAGTTTTATGTTTGAATCAATTTTCGTTTAATTTACTTTCTGTTAGTCAGATTACTCGGTCACTTAGTTGTAGTGTTCATTTCTTCCCTGATTATTGTGTCTTTCAAGAACTTGGGACGAAGAGGGTGATTGGTAGGGGTCGTGAGCAGAATAGCCTGTACATCCTTGAGTGCTGTCTAGATCAAGAACCAGTGCCCGTTACTTGTTCGGGTGTGGTTGATCCTCTCCAACTTCATTGTCGTTTCGGTCATCTGTCTCTACGGTCTTTAAAAAGATTGTGTCCTAGTTTGAGTCGTCTATCTATTTTAGAATGTCAGTCGTGTCAATTGGCTAAACACCATAGGAGTCCTTACCCCTCACGAGTCAATAAGCGGGCTGCGTCCCCATTTGAGCTAGTTCATTATGATGTTTGGGGTCCGTGTCCAATTACTTCTAAGTCTGGTTTTCGATATTTTGTAACTTTTGTGGATGATTTTTCAAGAATGACTTGGTTATATTTTATGAAATCTTGTTCTGAATTATTCTCTATATTTACCGCTTTTTGCTCTGAAATTAAAACACAATTTAGCACCTCTGTGCGTGTCCTTAGAAGTGATAATGCTAAAGAATATTTCTCTCATGAGTTCACTTCCTATATGATTCAACATGGGATGGTCCACCAATCCTCCTGTGTTGTTACTCCTCAACAGAATGGGATTGCTAAACGCAAAAATAGACATCTTTTGGAAGTTGCTCGATGCTTGTTGCTTTATATGTTTGTTCCTAAAGTTTTTTGGGCTGATGCCGGTTCTACTACCTGTTTTCTAATTAATCGGATGTCATCTTCTATCTTACAGGGCCAAGTTCCTTATTCTGTACTTTGCCCTTCTCAATCCCTGTTTCCCTTACCTCCTCGTATTTTTGGTTGTCAATGTTTTGTGCAGGATGGTTGGCCACAACTTTCCAAGCTACATCCTCGCTCACTTAAGTGTGTCTTTTTGGGTTATCCTCGCCATCAGAAAGGGTACAAATGCTTCTCTTCTGATTTGGGATGGTATCTTGTGTCCGCTGATGTCACTTTTTTTGAGTCTACTCCGTTCTTTGTTCAGTCTCCTCCTCCGGTTATTAAGGAAGATGAAGAAATTCTCGTTTATCACAACCTTTGGTCTCATGATTCTGCGTCAACTCCTTCCTCTGGTGTTCTCGTTCCGTCTTGTCCTCCCCTTCGGCCGCCTATACGACAGGTGTACGCTCGCCGGACTTGTGCTCCCTCTGCCGGTACTGCACCCATGGATGTACATTGCTCTTCAGTAGACACATCACTTCCATCCACCTCTTTGTCACAGGATCCGACTCTAGATTTTCTTATTGCCCTTCGTAAAGGTAAATGTTCTTGTGTCACTAATCATCCTATTGCATCCTTTATTCATTATGACCATCTTTCTCCTTTCTCCCAATCTTTTGTTGCCTCTCTTGATGTTGTCACAGTTCCCAAAAATATTACTGAGGCTCTGTCTCATGATAAGTGGCGTCATGCCATGGAGGAGGAAATGCTTGCTTTGGAACATAACCAGACGTGTGATCTAATTTCCCTTCCCTCTGGTAAGCGTGTCATTGGGTGCAAGTGGGTGTTCACTGTTAAAGTCAATCCGGATGGTTCTGTTGCTCGTTTAAAGGCTCGATTGGTGGTCAAGGGTTATGCTTAGACTTATGGTGTTGATTACTGAGAGACCTTCTCTCCTGTGGCCAAATTGGCCTTTGTTCGCATATTCATCTCGTTGGCTGCCTCTCATCACTGGCCCCTGCACCAACTTGATGTTAAGAACACCTTTCTTCATGGTGATTTACAGGAGGAAGTCTATATGGAGCAACTGCCTGGCTTTGTTGCTCAGGGGGAGTCTGGGCAAGTTTGTCGGTTGAGACGCTCTTTGTATAGGTTGAAACAATCCCCCCGGGCTTGGTTTGGGAGATTGAGTGAAGTTGTTGTGAATTTCGGCCTGAAAAGGAGTAGCTATGACCACTCGATCTTCTACAAAAAGTCCGAGGGAGGATGCATCCTCATGGTTGTGTATGTTGACGATATAGTGATAACAGGCAGTGACTTCTTTGGCATCTCAAAACTCAAGAGTTTCCTTCAAACTAAATTTTAGACAAAGGATCTTGGTCCTCTAAAATATTTCCTGGGAATTGAGGTAAGTAGAAGCAAAAACTGCATTTTCCTCTCACAACGGAAATATGTCCTTGACTTACTATCTGATGTTGGCATGTTGGGAACCAAACCTTGTGATACTCCGATGGTTCCAAATGTGAAACTCAATGCTGATGATGGAGAATTACTATCAGATCCCGAGAGGTACAGGAAATTGGTAGGCAAACTTAACTACTTTACTGTGACACGTCCAGATATCTCTTTCTCAGTAAGTGTAGTCGGTCAATTCATGTCATCTCCTCGACAATCTCATTGGGATGCGGTATTACATATCCTAATATATTTGAAAGGAGCCTCAGGTCGTGGGATTCTTTATAGAGATAATGGACACTGCAGGTTAGAAGGTTATTCCGATGCAGACTGGGTTGAGTGTCTTGTAGATTGGAGATCAACTTTTGGGTATTGTGTGTTCCTTAGAGGAAATCTGATCTCTTGGAAAAGTAAGAAACAAAATGTACTAGCAAGGTCAAGTGCTGAGTCCGAATATCGAGCAATGACTCAAACCTCTTGTGAATTACTATGGGTCTATCATTTACTTGATGAGATTGGGTTCAAGGTTTCTCTACCTATGAGACTATGGTGTGACAACCAGGCTGCCCTTCACATTGCCTCGAACCCAGTTTTCAATGAACAGACAAAGCACATAGAAGCTGACTGCCATTTTATTTGAGAAAAGATCCAACAGGGACTCATATCTACAGGACATGTCAAGACTAGTGAATAGATAGCAGACATACTCACAAAGGCTCTTAACGGGAATTGAGTCAATTATCTTTGTAACAAGTTGGGCATGATTAACATCTATGATCCAACTTGAGGGGGAGTGTTAAGAGTAGATATTATGTATATGCTTTATTATGTACTGCTAGCCCATGTATTGCTGGCCCATTTATTGCTAGCCCATCTTACATATATAAATACATAACTTGCACTCATATTGGGTACAGTTTTCCATTCTTCTTTTCTCGTTACACATTCTATAGGCAATTCCTGCCTCCCCCTTTCTTTGGCTCTCTCTCATCTCCGTATGTGTTTTTTTTTTTGGGTGTGTGTGTGTGGCAACTTAAAGCTAATGTTATTTAGTGGCAATGTTTGCTATGTAGCATAGAATTCCTTATCAATCTTGTTGTTTGATGACTACAGACTACTATTCTATGTATGCTTAACTGTTCCTTATCAATATTTTATATGTTTATTAAAAAGTGAGGTACTCTTTGCTAGATCATGTATATATGAGGATAGAGTTTATCTCTTACTTGTCTAAGACAAGGCTTATCTGTAGTCTTTTACTCTATTTGTAGTTCTTTGCATTGTTTTGAGGGTCCAGAATGGTTTCATTTGAAAAGAGGCAGAGAACAATTTGCAAGAGGTCCACTGGTAAAGGTTGATCCTCAGGGCAGGTGTGGTGGAGTTCTTATCTATGATTTGCAAATGATAATACTAAAGGCTACTCAGGTATATTATCCTCTATACTTTGTCAATTTAAAAATCTTTGCAGTATCTTATGGTTTCTTATTTCCTTTGTATCTGATTATGTGAAAAGAATAATTATTAGTGTTTACTTCTTATGGTTGAGAGAAAAGAGAAAGGAGAAAGGAGAGAAAGGAGAAACCATTGAGCTGAAAGTTGTGACCTGTTAGGTCCTTCTTTTGATTTTATTATATGAGTAAAAGAATAGCTACAACTGTACAAAAAACAAAGGAATAATAAAATAATGAAACTACTAAAAGTAAAAAAAACCAAAGGTAAAAACCTATTTATCTAACACTACCTCTCAAGCTGGAGCATATATATCATATGATCCAAGCTTGTTACATATATAACTAATTCGGGGTCCTCTAAGAGATTTTGTGAGAAGGTCTGCAAGCTGATCATTTGAGTTGACAAAGGTTGTGACAATGTCACCTAAAAGAACCTTCTCTCTTATAAAATGACAGTCAATCTCAATATATTTAGTTCTTTCATGAAAGATTGGGTTAGAAGCAATATGTAAAGCGGCTTGGTTATCACAGACAAGGGTCATCTGTCCAACATCTCCAAACGGAAGTTCTTTGAGTAACTGTTTTAACCAGACAAGCTCACATGTTGCCGCAGCCATGACTCTATACTCAACTTCAGTACTAGATCTTGCAACCACACTCTGCTTCTTACTTTTTCAAGAAATTAGGTTACCTCCAATAAGTACACAGTAGCCTGAAGCAGAACGTCGATCAGAAGTTGAACCTGCCCAGTCAGCATCAAAATAACTAACCACTTGAGTGTGTCCCTTATCCTCATAGAGGAGTCCTCTTCCTGGTGGTGCTTTAATATATCTTAAAATTTGAACCACAGCATCCCAATGGCTCTCACATGGAGAGTTCAAAAACTGACTAACAACACTCACAGGAAAAGAGATATTAGGACGAGTCACTTTGAGATAATTCAATTTCCCAACAAGTCTCCGATATCTGCTTGGATCAGCTAAGGGCTCCTCCTGATTGGTAGAAGTTTGACATTAGGATTCATTGGGGTATCAATAGGCTTAGCATTTAGCATGCCAGTTTCCTCAAGTATGTCCAAAGCATACTTTCGCTATAAGATAGAAATACCATCCTTAGACTGAGCAACTTCAATTCCCAGGAAATACTGAAGTTTGCCCAAATCTTTCGTCTGAAAATGATTGAAGAGGAATTGTTTAAGCCGCTGAATGCCATGATGATCACTGCCTATGATAATGATGTCATCAACATATACAACTAGATAAATACATCCTTGAGAAGAATGGTGGTAGAACACTGAATGATTTGCTTCACTGCGAGTCATACTAAATTGTTGCACTACAATATTGAAGCGACCAAACTAGGCTCTGGCAGATTGTTTGAGGCCATAGAGAGATCTTCGTAAACGACAAACATGTTCAAAACACTCCCCTGAGCAACAAGGGCTGGCGGTTGCTCCATATAGACTTCTTCCTGTAGCTCACCATGAAGAAAGGCATTTTTGATATCTAGTTGGTGAAGGGGCCAATGATGGATGACAGCCATGGATAAAAAAAGATGAACATATGCTACTTTGGCAACAGGAGAGAATGTATTACCATAGTCAAGACAAAAAATCTGAGTATGGCCTTTAGCAACCAAACGTGCTTTAAGGCTATCAATGTGACCATCTGGACCTATTTTAACAGTGTAAATCCATCGACAACCAACAACGGATTTGCCTTCTTGAAGGGGGACCAAATCCCAAGTTCTACTGGTTTGAATGGCTGACATCTCCTCATTCATATCGTGTCTCTAGCCTAGATGAGAAAGAGCTTCACTAGTATTCTTAGGGAGAGGCATAGAATCCAAGGAGGATACAAAGGCTTGGAAGAACGAATACCTTTGAGTATAGCAATAGGAAGATCAAATTCACTTGGAAGGTCTGGAGCAGTGGGAGATAATGTTGGAGTAGGATGCGAGTCATCAATTGTGGCTTCAACAGTCTCAGGAGCATCAATAATGGTTTGTCCAAAAGGTTGGACCTGCCATGGACGACGATGGTAAGTCAATAATGGTGGTGGTGAATGAGGTGTCAGGTCTGTATGATAAGTTGGATCAACTTCAGACTCAAGAGGGGTAATGAGAGTAGGAATAGGGAGTACCTCAGAAATAGGTGGTTCTTTGGAGGAGATTGAGTGGAAAAAGAGGGTTGACTTAAAGAAAGTAACATCAACAGAAATCAAGTATCTCTTTAGGTCAGGAGAAAAACATCTATACCCTTTTTGTGATTGAGGATATCCAAGGAAGACACACTTGAGTGATCGAGGAGAGAGTTTATCTTTGCCTGGTGTGAGGTCATAAACAAAACATGTAGACCCGAAGACTCAAAGAGGTAATGGATAAAGAGGTTGTGTAGGAAAAACAATGGAGTGAGGAATTTTGTTTGGAGAACTGATGATGACATTCGGTTGATGAGGTAGCAAGCAGTGAGAACTGCATCACCCCAAAAACGAGATGATGCTTTAGCATGAATAAGGCGTGTACAAGCTGTCTCAATTAGGTGTCTATTTTTCCTTTTAGTAACCCCATTTTGTTGAGGGGTGTGTGCACAAGAGGATTAGTGAACAATTCCCTGAGAAGCCATAAAAGATTGGAACTGTGTAGAAAAATACTCACGGGCATTGTCACTTCTTAAGGTGCGAATGTTAACTCCAAAATGAGTTTGGATTTCATAACAAAAACTCTGGAAAATGGAGAATAATTTTGATATATTTTTCGTCAAGTATAACCAAGTACACCTTGAATAGTCAGCTAAAAAAGTTACAAAGTATTGATATCCTAATGTTGAGATAACACGACAAGGTCCCAATACATCAGTGTGAATTATAGCAAAAAGAGATTCAGCTCGGTTGCAGACTCGATTAGGAAAGGAACTGAGTGTATTTGTCCAATTGACAAGATTCACACTCCAAAAAAGACAACTTTGACAAATTAGGAACCATCATTTGAAGTTTTGAGATACTAGGGTGTCCAAGGCGAGCATGAACAACATTGGGCGACTTTGTGGCTGCAAAAACATTGGAGGTTGTCGAGAGACGGTGGAGGCCTTGTGACTCATGCCCTGCACCAATCATCTTCCTTAAGCTCCGTTCCTGCACAAGACAAGAGTCTTTAGTGAAGGTGATTAAACAATCAAGGGCGTGAGTTAGACGGCTAATTAAGATCAAATTATAAGGACAACAAGAACATAAAGAACATTGTCAACAGATAATGAAGGCAAAAGATTAGCCTTCCCAATTGCTTTAGCTCGAGTTTGGGAGCCATCGACTAAGGTAACAGTGGGAAGGTGTGTTGGATAGGAAAGGGCAGAAAACAAATGTTTGTTACCAGATATATGATCTGAGGCACCAGAATCTAGTACCTAAGGTTTAAGGGATTGTGATTGGGAGATGCAAACAATGGAGTTACCAGTGTGTGCAATTGAGGTCATAGATGTAGAGGACTATTTGCCTTCAAACCACTTCAAAAAATCTTCATAATCAAGTTGGGATGGTCGAGTTGTTGACCGGTGACTTGAACCTTCAGAAGTGTCAAGAGTGACGGTCTGAGCAGCATTAACAATTAGAGGTGTTCTCCTGTGCAAGATCCAACAACGGTCCATAGTGTGACCAATCCGCTTGCAATGATCACACTTTGGACAAGTGTGATTGCCCATACGTCGTCCTCCTCGATTTCTACCATTGCGTCCCTGATTATCCACTTGGGAGACAAGAGTTGAAGTTTCAGAAATTGGAGGTGCTGGAACTTCTGCAGAAGGCTGTGATGTGGAGGGTCCCACAACCCTGAGAAGGCTAGAAAAAGCTTGTGAGAGAGTAGGAACAACAATGCTTCCTAAAATATAATCCCAGGTTGGAGAGTATTCTGATGGCAAACCATAAAGTGGTAGGAGCATGAAGAAGGTGCTTCTTTGTTCATACTCTTTCTCTAGAGAATTTGTTAGAGGTAACAACTTGTTGAAGTTTGAAAGAGCAGCTTGAATTCTTCCCAAATAGATTGACATACGTCCTTCAAGTTTGCGAGGAGCTATCAGAGACATAAGATAAGAACAAACAGTGTAGATACGTTGTATGTCATTGGTGTAAAGTTCCTTTGCCTGCTTCCATACTGTATACATGAGATGTGAGGGTGGAAGATTTGTTTCAATGACAAGTAAATGGTTTCCTTCATCAAGCTACATAATTGAACATCAATCTTCTCCCATCTAGGCCTTTCAATTGTTGGGATATCCTTAGCTTTCTTTGTTAAATGGTCAGTATATCCTTGACCTAAGAGCCATAACTTAATGTCTGGAGTCCATGTATCATAGTTGGTTCCATCTAGTTTGTCAGTGGTGATTCCAAAAGAGACATAGCTAGTGAAAATAGGAGTCTCACTCTTAAAAGTGTCATTTTCGGCATCCATCTCTGTTTCAGGTTCAGTCATAGTGACTGTGAGAGAGAGACAAACAAGAGAGGATTTTAGGGAGAAATGAAAGTTCTTTGATCTGGCCGGAGGTGGCTGAAACAGATTGGAAAACCACAGAGAAGAGGTTCGGAGAAGGCCAGAACTCGAATAGAGTGACACATTTTGATCACGCGCTCAAGATGGGGTGGCGCGTGACGGCCATGCACAGGGAAGGAGGCGGCGCGTGGAGGCATGTCCAGCAGCGAATGAAGATGGGCTCTTGGGTTTTGGCCGATCAGAGCCTTCTGTATCTCCCATGAAGAACTTGAACGGCTGGAAGAGTCACAGCCATGGGTGCTTTGGATGAGAGTCACCACCACTTCGTGAGAATGGTGGGTATTAGTTTAATGTTCACCACTTGCAGTGGGCAAGTGGGTAAATGCAAAGGTTTTCTCCTCCCTAGCTCTAGATACCATGTTAACTTCTGATGGTTGAGAGGAAAGAGAAAGGAGAGAAAGGAGAAACCATTGAGTGAAAGTTGTGACCGGGTGCTACGTTGCACGGATGCAGAATGCTTCTCCAGATCCGTGCGTGATACGAGATGGTCGAGTACGAAAATTTTCAAAAAACTAGGCATTTGCGTGCAGACGTATATATATATATAAAAATAAATTATATATATATATATATATATGTATAATACACTAAAATCTTACACAATAAAATATGACAACATAGCATAAAAATTAAAACACATGAATTTCAACATAAAACATAGAAAAGAACTTAAGTTATTCAAATAAGACAACATTTACAATAAGAAATTACAATACTTAAGTTGTTCAACGTGACAACTTCTAAAGATGATTACAAAAATCAAACTCCAACAAATGTCTCATTTCATCATTTCCTTGCCCATCATCGTAAAAGAACACTGTCAAATCTGGTTCATCAAGAGAGAGACTAGCAACTTCAAGAATCCTCTCTTCAAATGGATCCCATTCATCTCCACCAATGTCCCACATTTTAGTCTCACCCCTCATTATAGTTCTTATTCTTCCTTGAGAGGAGACGAAGATTTGTGTGGACAAAAACTAAATCTTCACTTTTGGGATTTAGCCTATTCCTTTTCATGGAGTGGATAAAGAATATTGTTTCCTTTCACAACAAGAGGAAGAGGAAGGTTGTGAAAGGAGCTTCAAGGCAATGGTTTGAAGTTTGGGGATTGAAGCTCTTGACCCACCATTCCTTTGGTGTCAAGTCCCACCTATCTTGCAACATCAATCTTCTTCACCACTTGAGAATTTAACATCAAAGTGACCTTCGCCTTTCTTGAGAATCCTGAAAGTAATCCTTCGGGCATTTGTTTCTCCCCATTAGCTCATTGTCCTTATGTGGGGGACTCGTTTTGGAGCTTCCTCAAGCCATTGTCTACAATAATACCTATTATACAAAATATAAATTGTGATTACTATAATACAAAAACCAAAGTACATCTCTTAGATGAAAAAGTAAAAGAACTTGGAACTTGAAAGACTTAAAGTTAATTAAATTTACCTAGGATTAAGTGAATGAGCCAAGCAATGAAGAGGTGTGCAACTTTTATTCCATCTAGAAATTAGGATGTCAAACACCATCCATAGAAGGATGAATGTTGATTCAACTCCTTTTCCTCATGTTGATAGATGGCTAGCTTCACTTCTCAATCATACAATCCCATTTCTCATAAATCAAATGAAGGTTTGGCTTATCTGTCACAAGAACGAAGCATTTCATAGATAGGCTTTGTAAAGCTTAGAATATAATCAACTTTATCCCACCAAAGGTCATTCAAGATTGTTTCTTTCACAAGGTGGCACCTTTTGAACATCATCTTCTCTATAGTGAGACCATTCTTCACTAATGACCATAGATTGGAGACCATGCTTAATAGTTTTAAACCTTTTAAGCATTACAATGACAGAGGCAAATCTAGTCTCGAATAGAAAGTAGAGCACAAATTGATTATACATGGCTAGCCTCATGGAATGATTCATGATAAAGTTCTTAATGAAAAAGGCATCATCTTTCCAATGACATTCAAAGATAAACACTCTCATTATTTGGATTATTTTTAGGAGCACAAATATTTTTCAAAGCAAGGTTCAAGGTGTGCACCACACAAGGTGACCAAAAGATATGAGGATAGATGGATTCAACAATTGCTCCAGCAACCTTGCAAACAGGTGCATTATCAGTAATAATTTGCATCACATTTTGTGATCCAACCTCATCAATGGTGGACAAAATCAAATTAGCAATGAATGTTTGTCCTTAAACTCACGAGCCATCAACCGCCTTCAAGAACATAGGTCCCGAATCCGATGCAGACCATGAAGTTAATCAATGGTCTTCTCTGCATCGCCATCACTCACTATACTCACACCTTTTTCTCGATGTGTCTTTGGTGGGTTGAAGTAATCCCAATATGTGAGCTTTTTCTCTTTGCAACATTGAAGTTCTTATAGCATTGTAGCTAGGTGGAAGAAAACCTTGAGAGAGTAGTATTTGCGATACGTGAATGCTAACAAAATAGGGATTTCTAGCCACATTGAATGGCAAACCAAGCGTAGAATAGTCTAGCTATTTCACATGACAAATGATCTCTTGCCTCATTATTAAATGCCTTTCCTATTGCACTCTCAAGGCTCTTCTTCTCTTGCTCCCATCGGACATATCAACTCTTGGAGGGTTCAAACTTGTAGAGCCAGAGGGTAAAGGAACTTGCACCGGCTTTGCATTCCTCTCAATAGCCTCTCTTTCTATTTGCTTCATTTCTTGAAGATAGTCATTTAACCATGACATTACATATGCTAATCCCATGTCCTTTTTCCCTCGGTAGAATGAGATTTCACTCTAGAATAAGATCCCTTATAAATTCCATCACAAAAATTGCATTTCATTGCATTCCCTCCTCCTGCCTTTTTACTTTGTATAGTTACATAAACCCAAAGGGGACAATTTTTTCAGGATGCTAATCAAAGAACTAGAAGAGCACATCCACCACCAAATCCACCAACACTTCATTTGGAATGAGAATGGAGAGGCTGGGACAGATCGAAGGCGCAGAAACGTGCGAACGGACGGATTGAAGAGAGAGCGGAGAAGAACGACGTTGGCACGCACTTGCGCGCGGCTGGTCGCAAGTGGCGCGGATGAGATGGAGCTAGGTCGTGTAATGAAGAAGAATTTTCTCCTCCCTAGCTCTAAGAAGAATGAGCTCTTGGAGCTACCATGTTAACTTCGTGATGGTTGAGAGGTTTGGCAAAAAACGAGTTTGGCAAATATATCTTTGGAGAGAAAGGAGAAACCATTTTTTTTGGGGTGAGCTGAAAGTTGTGGGAGGAGTACCCATGCTTCAGAGCCCGTTAGGTCCTTCTTTTGATTTTATTATGAGTAAAAGAATAGCTACAGCTGTACAAAGAACAAAGGAATAATAAAGTAATGAAACTACTAAAAGTAAAAAGACCAAAGGTAAAAACCTATTTATCTAACAATTAGAAAGAAAGGTGGGAATATAGTACAACTATACAGAGGATAAGAAATCCTCTAAAACAGATAGAACAAAGAACGTCTGGTGACAAAAAGTAAAAATGCAGCCTAAGCTTCCCAATCTCTGTATATGTCTTAAAAGGGAACTCTCTTGAAACAACCATTAGTTCCCTAAGTGCTGATTCACTATTTTCATCCTACTTATTCAGTGGACAGTAGGATTTGGACTCAAAATTCCTATGGAGTCTATTCTTGCAGTTGCAGGTTCTATTTTAAATGCCTCACCCGTTTTCCAAACAGGGATAACTGTGTTCTTGCTTACCAACTTTGAAAGTCCAAGGTTCCGTCAAAGGTGAAGTCTTTCATTTGGACTTATTGAAGAATTACAGGTTTAGGGTTAGGGAAAGGAAAAGAGAGAAAGACGGCTAAACAATAGTAGATTAAGAATATTATTGATAGGAATGAGATATGATGCAATTCCATAACTTAGTACTCCTATTTATACTAATACTTAGATGTACAAGCCCAAGCCCACTAACACTAAGACTAATAACCCTAATATCTTCTAACAGGACTGATGTACTTAACAAGATTAATACAAATGATTGGTTGCAGATTTGCAAACTACACTAAGCTTTCTCTCCTAATGAATGTGTTTTGTGCCTTTCTGGTCAATTATATTTACATTGTACAGCAGTGAGACATTTGTGGATGCAAACTTTATAGTTTTAGTATAACTAGGGAAAACTGGATCTTTCCTGAGGGTTTAGAGCAAGTTCTCATGGGGTTTTGGTAGGAATAAAGATGGCAAGGTCCTTTTGCTGTGTGCTATGTGTGCAGTGATTTGGTGCCTTTGGTTAGAGAGAAATGCAGGTTATTTTTAGGATAGTTTCTTATTGTTACTGCTCCTTTTGGATAAAGTGGTCTTCTTAGCTTATTTGTCTTACTTGGCTAGTGGTTTTAGGCATATTAATGTAGAACAAGAATGGGAACCAAGGGACATTACCAGGCTACTTTAAGTTTTTGTTAATAATTTTCAATAACAAACCTAGGAGGCAAACAAACATAATTCTACTAGTACAAGACTACAAGCTTTAAGACTCAAGAAATCTTAATATATAATAGGAAACAAAGCCTTAATCCAACTAATTGTAGGAAAGTTAGACCCATGCAACGAAACTGTGAATTGTCAAAATACAATATTACAATTACATCATAAATTAATACAATAATAATAAATGTTGCCCCTCATACTGCAAGTGCATTGCACATACTAGTGGAGCTATTCTATATTCAAGTATTCAACTGATCTTGAAACTAAAGATTAGTGAGAGACTTTTTTGTGCCATTACAATTAATTGTCCTAATATTTCATGATAATAGAAAATATTTATTTTCCTCATTAAACTATTAATTCTTGACTGTACAGATCTGTCGCATGTCTTTCTTTGAATGGTCAACTATGGAAAGATTTGCTACATGAATGTCTATTGCTGATGCAACACCATAGCTAGGATCCGCTTAACTGCAACTGTTATAATTTACTTAGTATTGCATTCTGTAATCCACCTAACTTCTAGAATCTGATAGAACGAACACAAATTGTGATTCATTTTATTAGTGTATTTTTAGATTTCAGTGATCAGAGAAAGTGATAGAAACTGAAGGAAAATATGAGAAAGTAGAAAGAAAGAGATGCGAGAAGAGAGAGAGAGAGAGAGAGAGTGAAACTGAGTAACTGAATTAACCACAGAACCTAACTCAGGTTCTGGTACTTATACAAGAGAGTCTAGAAGTGTTCTAGAACTCTTTAAGAAGTAACTAACTAACTATTTAACTAACAATCAGCTAACAGCTAACAGCTAACAGCCTAACTAACAATCAATATCAGCATACATGCATACACAAAATAAGCTGTAACTCAATATATTTCTACATACTCTAATATTCTCCCCTCAAACTCAGGGTGGGTGAGTTAATGCAAATTGGTCAAACACCTTGAGTTTGTCTCTTAAAGCAGAAAATCGAAGCTTAGATAATGCTTTGGTGAGAATATCTGCAGTTTGATCCAGTGCTGGAATATGAGAAACCATAAGATTTTTGCTAAGCACTTTCTCTCGAACAAAGAACAAATCTAACTCCATGTGCTTCGTCCGGGAGTGCAGAACAGGGTTATGACTGAGTGAAACAGTGCTAAGGTTATCACAGTAAATGATAGGTGTAGCCACTGGAATCCTGAGTTCTTTCAATAAAGCCCGAATCCAAAGTAACTCAGCTGCTGTATTAGCGAGACTACTGTACTCAGCCTCTGTACTAGACCTAGCAGCCAAAGGTTGCTTCTTAGACCACCAAGAAATTAGATTAGGACCCAAGTAGATGTAGGAACCAGAAGTTGATCTGCGATCATCAGGACAGAAGCCCAATCCACATCACAAAATGCCTGGAGTGTGAGAGGCTGATGAGATATTGCAGGTTGTAGCAGCAAACCATAACTCAGAGTACCCTTTAGATACCTTGGAATCCGTTTAACAACCTTCCAATGATCCTCTAATGGCTGAGAGACTACAGTACTCAGCCTCTGTACTAGACCTAGCAGCAGTTGCTTCTTAGACCACCAAGAAATTAGATTAGGACCCAAGTAGATGTAGGAACCAGAAGTTGATCTGCGATCATCAGGGTCATAAGCCCAATCCGCATCACAAAATGCCTGGAGTGTGAGTGGCTGACGAGATATTGCAGGTTGTAGCAGCAAACCATAACTCAGAGTACCCTTTAGATACCTTGGAATCCGTTTAACAACCTTCCAATGATCCTCTAATGGCTGAGAGAGAAATTGGCGGACCTTGTTGACACTATAACTAATCTCAGACGGAGTTATTGTAGCATACTGCAATGCTTCCACAATAGACTGATAAAGAAAGGGATTAGCCATATAATCACGGCCATAGGAGATTGCTGCTGTCCAACTGAAGAACTAAACTGAAGACAAATTTGCAGAAGAACCAGCTGTACTGAAAGGAGCTCTAGACTGCCAGGACTGTGGCTGAAATGGAGGTACACCAAAGGAAGAAGTTGCAGCTGCTGAATTCTGCGAATATCGAGGTATAGGGAGCACAGTATTGTGGATACTGAGCAGATGGTGAAAAAGGAATCATAGGATATTGTGGTGGATACAAAACAGAACTCAGTGACTGTGAGGATGAATTAGACCCATCCTGATCATATCGATGATTTAGCATCATGGCCAAATTTATGGCACAAATGACATTCCACTGAATACGAGAACCAAAACGTCCACTACGGCCAGGAGAACCACCACGGCCAAATCTACCATACTGATAGGGCAAAGTTGTATTCTGTGAATTTGCAAACTGCGAAACCTGATTTGAATTAGAAGGAGCTGGAGTCGGATTCTGAACAGGAGTTGTCATCGGAGCAGATGAAACAGAATTCTCTAATGATCCGCAATGTGCAACATTAACTGAGAGTGCATCAGAAATTACATTTTTCCGATTCCTTTCAAGACGTGCTTCATGCGCAAGGAGCAGGGACTCAATTTTGCCAACAGGATGTGGGTCAAGTCTGCTATTGATGGAAGTTACAATTCCTTCATATTCATTGGGCAAAACCCTCGAGGATAACATCAAGATGCTTTTATGAAGAAACAGAATCACCAATAGAGATCAAAGAATCGATTGATGCCTAATACGTAGCAGATACTCAGAAATTGTTTGACCACCTTTCCTGGTACTGCACAATTCAGATCGACATTAACATACCCTAGATCGATTCTGCGAATTGAAAAAGGAATGAATCTCATCCTAGAGTTGCCAAGAATGGATGCACCCAACTACATGAGTGAGAAGCGAATCCGAGAGTGAAGAAAGAATCCAGGAAAACAACAATTGATCTTGTTGCTCCCAGCTGAGATAAGCTTTACTGATTCGACGTAAGGCCCGATCTTCTTCCGACGCACTTGATATGCTAGAATTGCTTGAGAGAAATCCTCTCAGCACTCATTCAATATATACAGCAAGTAATTACAAAGGGAATCAATCAATATCCCAAAATAATAGAAGTTTCCTAAACTATAGGGATATAGTTAACTAAACAGAAAAAATCAAAATAGAATCCTAATCTAATCACAATCAGATCAAAATATACAATCAGAATATAGAATAATTAACACTCCCCCTCAAGCTGGTGCATATACATCATAAGCACCAAGCTTGTTACATATGTATGTCATCCTCGGACCCGCAAAGCCTTGGTGAGAATATCTATAAGTTGACCATTAGAGTTTACAAATGAAATATTGATCTCCCCTGAAAGAAGCTTTTCTCGAATGAAATGATAATCAATTTCTTTATGCTTAGTTCGTTCATGAAAGACAGGATTGGAAGCAATGTGCAAAGCTACTTGATTATCAAAAATCATTTTCATAGAGCGTATCTCGCAAAACTTCAACTCTTGAAGTAAATGTTTTAGCCATATAAGTTCACATGTAGTGAGGGCCATGGCTTGGTATTCTGCTTTTGCACTTGATCTCCCGACTACATTCTGCCTTTTACTCTTCTAAGAAATAAGATTAACCCCAATGAAAACACAATATCCAGAAGTTGACCTTCTATCACCAGGATATCTTGCCCAATTTGCATCTGTGTAGGCAACAATATCTGTGTGGCCTCTGTTCTCATAGATTAGCCCCTTTCTAGGAGACTCCTTGATATATCGTAAGATGTGAACTACTACATCCCAATGACTATCACAAGGAGAGTTAAGGAACTGACTTACAACACTAACAATAAATGATATATCTGGTCTGGTCATAGTGAGATAATTCAATTTTCCCACCAACCTCCGATATCTGCCTGGGTCTGAGTATGGCTCCCCCTGATTTGGCATAAGCTTAACATTCAGATCTGTAAGAGTATCGACTGGCTTACAATCTAGCATTCCAGTTTCTTCCAGAATGTCAAGTGCATATTTTCTTTGACAAATGGCAATGCTTGTCTTTGATTGAGCAACCTCGATCCCAAGGAAATATCGTAACCTACCCAAATCCATGGTTCGGAAATGTTGGAACAAGTGTTGTTTTAGACCATTGATCCCTTCATGATCATCACCTGTGATTACAATATCATCTACGTAGACCACAAGATAAATGAACTTATTAGACAATGAATGTTTATAGAGCACAGAATGGTCCACCTCACTACGAACCATACCAAACTGCTGTATGACGTTGCTAAACCTCCCAAACCAAGCCTGAGGAGACTGTTTTAGGCCATATAACGACTTCCTCAGTTTGCAAACAAGACCCGACTCCCCCTGAGCAATAAACTCAGGTGGTTGCTCCATATAAATCTCCTCCTCCAAATCACCATGTAAAAAGGCATTTTTAATATCCAACTGATACAAAGGCCAACAATGCATGGCAGCCAGCGACAAAAAGAGACGAATAGAGGCTATTTTAGCAACAAGAGAGAAAGTATCATCATAATCGAGACCATAAATCTGAGTGTACTCTTTTGCCATAAGACGAGCTTTTAATCGATCCACCGTGCCATCGGGACCAACTTTGACAGTGAAAACCCATCTGCAGCCAACCGTAGACTTCCCAGGAGGAGACGAAACAAGAGTCTATGTATGGTTAGATTCCAGGGCTGTCATTTCATCAAGCATAGCCTGTCACCACCCGGGATGAGATAGTGCTTCCTGAACAATTTTAGGAATAGAAATGGATGACAAGGCAGAGACAAAGGCATAATGGGAAGAAGATAAATGATGATAGCTCAAAAAATTATAAATAGGATGAGGATTACGGGAAGTACCTTTGCGAAGAGCGATGGGTAGGTCAATTGGAGGCTCGGGGTGGGCCAGAATAGGTGGAGACGCAGGAGCAGGAGGTGAATCATTGGTGTATGGAGCAGGGTCAGCCTCCAGAATCTCAGGACATGGACGACTTTGGCAAGTGAGACGAAATGGCCCGGATAAGATACTCTGAGGCTGGTGAATTTTTGAGTATTTGTGGCACAGAAGGAATAAAGATGGGAGAATCAAAAGAGGGAACAGGTAATACCTGAGAGACATTTCTGGCACAACCGGTGAGACAAAATAAGGTGTATCCTCAAAGAAAGTGACATCGGTTGAGATGTAAAAACGATAAGTGGACGAAGAATAACACCGGTACCGCTTTTGGACGCAAGAATAACCAAGAAAGACACACTTCACAGCACGGGCAGATAGCTTGTCTAGACCTGGAGCAGCATTATGGACAAAACAAGTAGAATCGAAAACACGGGGCGGAACAATATAAAGGGATTCCTTGGGATATAAAAAAGAGTGAGAAATCTGATTATTGAGAACAGAAGATGGCATACGATTTATTAAATAACCGGCAGTGAGAATAACATCACTCCAAAATTTTAAAGGGACATTGGCATGTAATAAAAGAGTCCGAGCTGTTTCAACTATATGACAATGTTTGCGCTTACCTACACCATTTTGTTGAGGTGTGTGACGACAACTACATTGATGAATCATACCATGAGATATCATGAAAGAATTGAAAGGGGTAGAAAAATATTCTTTTGCATTATCACCACATAAGACACGAATAGTCAGACCAAATTGATTGAAAATTTCACTACAAATTTTTTGAAAAATAGTAAATAACTCAGAACGTTCTTTCATTAAGAATAACCAAGTACATCTTGAGAAATCATCAATGAAAGTAACAAAGTACCTATAGCCTAAGACAGACACGACACGACTAGGTCCCCAAACATCAGAATGAACAATATCAAAA
This sequence comes from Ormosia semicastrata, assembly GCA_029884595.1. Taxonomy (NCBI): domain Eukaryota; kingdom Viridiplantae; phylum Streptophyta; class Magnoliopsida; order Fabales; family Fabaceae; genus Ormosia; species Ormosia semicastrata. Next base: position 131,636,149 of record JAQQTO010000063.1, on the reverse strand, counting down.
AGAGACTCTGAACGACCCGTAACCTTCTTGGAAAGGAAGCTCGGACATGTTTTCCAAGTTGACGTCACTCGCACTCTAAGGACTGTTAATAAGAGAAGTGAGGAATCATTTTCTTGAATTTATTCAGACTCGGATGACCCAAACAACGGTGAAGAAGGCTAGGTGATTCTATGGCAGCACATATGGTTGAGGATGGAGGCTGCAAATAATAAAGACCACGTGATTCAGATCCTACTCCAATCGTTTGTCCCGTATTCCGGTCTTGGATAAAGAAAGAATTAGAAGTAAAGGTTATGGAACAATTAAGAGATTGAGTAAGTTTACTAACATAAATTAAATTAAAGGGACACTCAAGTACAAATAAAATTGCATTCAAAGATAGAAAGGGAAGAGGTGAAGCTTGACCAATGCCAGTGGCCGTTGTTTTAGAGCCATCAACAAGAGTAATGTGATGTGATGTTATGGGAGAGGATAAGGTGGAAAAGAGGGAAGAATTACCTATTATATGATCAGAAGCACCAGAATACTAAATACAGGAACCAACAGGAGATGAATGAGAGAGATAAACTGTAGAATTACCAGTATGAGCTATAGTTGCTGAAGATGAGGCTTGTTGGCTGGCCTTAAGTTGAAGGTACTCCTTGTATTCACTATCTGAAAAGAGATTTTGATTGTCGCTTCCAAATTCAAATTTCTTATTAGCAGAACCCGATGCCTGAGATTGTGTTACATTAGCTGTCTTTTCAGGAAAACCATGTAGAGAATAGCACTTGTCTTGCGTATGTCCCGTGCGCTTACAATAAGAACACTGAGGGCAATCACCTTTACCATGACCACCTCTTCCACTATGCCCACGGCCTCGGCCTCCACGATCTACTGAGTTTGAGACAAAAGCTGAAGATTCTGAAATTGTCTGATAACCAATGCCAGATGTCTCCTCCGATGAGGGAATGCAAAGCAAACGATCAATGAGTTCCTCCACCGTAGGAATATTATGATTGGTCAAACATTAATTTCGGACAGATTCAAAATTTTATGTAGACTGTGGAGAACGAAGACCATATACATGTTATCAAGTTTTTCTAGTACCTTTGTAAGATCATCACCTGATAGGATGAGTTTGTTGTCTTCGATGACTGACTGTGCTCTGTTTAGGTAAGAATGAAGGTCATGATCTGTCATTTGGAGCGTGGCCAAGTTATGGATAGAATCATAGAGGCGTTGTATATCACTAGAATACACACTCTGAGCCTTCTTCCATATGTCATGACATGTTTTGTAAGAATAGAAGTGCACTAATAACTTTAGATCAATAGATTGCCATAGTAAAGACACTAACTGATAATCAGCCCTTTTCCGCTCATCACGCACATCAACAGCAATGTTTGCTTCCTTCTTGGTGAGGTGCACATAGAGACCTTGACCTAAAAACCACACCTCAACAACGTTATACCAATCTACGAAATTCTTACCATTAAGTTTCTTTGAGGTTATAGTACGGCTTCCAGAGAAGGCAAACGAAATGAGATTTTTTTTCGTAGGTCTAGAATTGTTAGAGGTGGTAGTAGATGAATGGGTTGCGGAAGCCATTGTAGAGAGAGAAACTGACCCACGAATTCAATAAGGGTTCAACTGGACAACCGACCACCAGAACAGAGAGAGGAGGCACTGGCAGGCAGAACGGAACAAGCGGCGAGTCAAATGGAGGCCGGCACGTGTCGTCAGGGCGAGATGAAAGAAGTCGCGCGTGAAGGCGAGTGGCAGGGGCCTCCGGCGAGCTGCTTGGAGGGATTGCCGGTCGGATGCTTCTGAGACGATTCGTGCCCTCACCTTGGTGGTGGAGGGTTCAGAGGTTAGGGTTCTAGTTGTGACAATGACGTAGAACCACGACGGGGAGTGGAGACGCGTCGCTGGTTTGAAACCTGCTCTGATAGCAACTTGATATGCTGGAATTGCTTGAGAGAAATCCTCTCAGCACTCATTCAATATATACAGCAATATATAGCAAGTAATTACAAAGGGAATCAATCAATATCCCAAAATAATAGGAGTTTCCTAAACTATAGGGATATAGTTAACTAAACAAAAAAATCAAAATAGAATCCTAATCTAATCACAATCAAATCATAATATACAATCAAAATATACAATAATCAACAGATGCAAATCAAGATGGAATCTTTGGATTGACGACGTAGCGCTACAAGCGATGGCCTTTAATGATTGCCTCAACCTGTTGCTTCCATATCAGAAAATTCTTCTCATCTGAGTTTCACAAAATCGAATAGAGAACGTAATCGGAGCAGAGGGTGGAATCGAAGGTGAATGAGAGAAATTCTCATTGGAGGAGTGAAAGGTATTCGAAGTAGTAGCCATGTCTAAGATCGAAGAAAGCTCTATGATACCATTTTAGATTTCAGTGATGGGAGAAAGTGATACAAACTGAAGGAAAATATGAGAAAGTAGAAAGGGAGAGATGCGGGAAGAGAGAGAGAGAAAGTGAAACTGAGTAACTGAATTAACCACAGAACCTAACTCAGGTTCTGTTACTTATACAAGAGAGTCGAGAAGTGTTCTAGAACTCTGTAAGAAGTAACTAACTAACTAACAATCAGCTAACAGCCTAACTAACAATCAATATCAGCATACATGCATAAATAATAAGCTGTAACTCAATATATTTCTATATACTCTAATATGTATTTTCTCATGGGAAAATTTCTTTGTTAAGTATATTTTTGGTTGTCTTTAATTTCTTTTTGTCATGTATTATTGTTGTCAGGCTGGTTCTGGTTTAGTTGGGGAGGATGATACCTTGGGTTCTGGAGGTGCAGTTGCTGCTCGTATTGAGTCATCTTATATGATAAGTCTACGTGACTTGGATATGAGGCACGTAAAAGATTTTACATTTGTTCATGGTGAGTGTCACAGGTATTATTATTTATATTTTTGAGCAATTAAAATTTTTTGGCCCTTCTTATGTTGCTAGACTACCATTTTGTCACTTATGTATTTATAAATGGTAGTCATAAAAATGCTAGTTTTCAGGAAACAGAATTTGGATTAAGTTTTTGATAAAATGGAATCATGGCTGTTGCAAAGAACATTAATATTAATTCTTTTAAGCACAAGTTTCTACAAATAAAAGGGTGTCTTTTTGTTTTTTTTTTGGGGGGGTTTGTTGGCGGAAAGAAAACGGGGCCTAAGCCCAAAGCAACAAATAGAAATTAAAAAGGAACCGTCTGAGGCAAAGATGCCCCCACCATATCAGCAGTAATGAGCATGGAGAGATCACTAGAAGGGATAGGAATCTCATGAAAGTCAGGAGAAAGTTGCAGGCTCCAATTGGCGAGCCAATCTGCACATTTATTTCCTTCACAGCATCTGTGACTGAAATTGAGCTCCCAAATTTAATCCAGCCATAACAAAATGCAACAAAAAAATATGATGACCTCCTGAACTGAACTTTGCCTTATTTTATAACATAAAATTTTTATTCCTGCAAGTTTGACAGGTCACGGTTGACATATTAAAAAAATTAAATTGTATGCTTTACTAATTGAATAGAATTAGTAATGTTGTTTCTGAAGCAAAATCTGAATTGACTAATATTATATTATACTGTATAACCATAAGTCCATAATCAATATAACAGATTCTGGTGCTTTTATTTCAATTCTTGTTTATCTATTTTCTTTGGCTGAAAACATATTAATGTACATAAGTTTGTGTTATTTTTGCTTTACTTAGTCTTCTGTAAATTGGTTTAACTTATTGTATAGGCTATATTGAACCTGTGATGGTGATCCTGCATGAACGTGAGCTTACTTGGGCTGGGCGTGTTACATGGAAGCACCATACTTGCATGATATCAGCACTTAGTATCAGCACAACTTTGAAGCAGCATCCACTCATTTGGTCAGCTGTTGTAAGTTCAATGTAGATGCCTAGATGGCAATTCAACAATTGACCATTTTGTTAAAAAGCGACTCTGGCAAAATGGAAGATTTTAATAGGATCTCCATTTTTTTTCCCTCATTATCTAAGATAAGCTGGAGTATTTTGAGTTATGGCTGCTTTACTTAACCTGCTCATTGGTGACTACTACCCATTTCTTTTGTATTTGGCCTTTTCTTTTTATCTTCTAATAATTTTTATTTTTGCTTGCTCTTAACTTGTGGGCAAACAAAATGGTATGTGGGTAGTGTCTATTATATTATGTATTTTTTTTTTACAATTTACTGCCTCTTGAGTGTGAGATCTCTTCTGTAAGTGGTTAATCAATGTGGACATGGAGAATTTATAATATTTTGAATGATATTTCCTAATGGATATCATACATATCTCCAGAGTCCAGCATCTTTTTACTTCAGCTGATTGTCCCCCCTCCCCTTTTTAAGATTTAAATTGTTTTGTAAAATTATTTTTGTCATATTCATTTTGTCAGAATCTCCCCCATGATGCCTACAAGCTTCTTGCAGTGCCCTCGCCAATAGGTGGTGTTCTTGTAATTGGTGCCAACACTATTCATTATCACAGTCAGGTAAATTTTTTGTTTTGGCATAATTATGCAATGGCTTCTCAATTTCTATAAATTGGAGAGATATTTGAACAGAAATTTATTTTTTGTATATATATAATTTTGTATTCCTACATTTTATAGTTTTTGGTTTAGAAAAGAGATAGGCAATAATCTAATGATATAGGTCGTTTTTGCAGTCTGCTTCATGTGCATTGGCCTTGAACAGCTATGCTGTTTCGCTTGATAGTAGGTGGTGATTCTTTCTCTCTGTCTTGTCATCCTCATAAAAAAGAAAATATAATTCTAGGATTTTGACTATTTATCGAACAATTGTTTAATATTGAAAGGTACTATGGATTTTTACAAGTAATTGACATTATTTCTCTCTTTTCATGCAATGTGCTTAACTTTTTGATCCACATGTCATGTCTGATTTATTTTGAAAATTGATGATGATGATCCTGCAGGTATGCAATGTTTCTGTGTGCCCTTTGGTTCATCTGTGATTGTATATTTATTTTTAAGTTCCATTCATTTTTAATTTCATTTCAGTCAGGAGATGCCAAGATCAAGTTTCAATGTGGAACTTGATGCTGCCAATGCAACTTGGTTGTTGAGTGATGTGGCTTTGTTGTCAACAAAAACTGGTGAACTGCTATTGCTTACTCTTGTTTATGATGGAAGGTTTGTCGCTCCTCTTTTTTCATCTCTTTCGTTCACATTCTTTACGCTGTGGTTTATATGTTCATTTTAGCTGATTGGCAGGTAGTTGATTTAGTTTAGGATTACGCTTCAACTAACATAGGAATATGGCTTTTACTTGGGAAAGGAGAATCTTCTTATTGTTTGTACTTCAAATCAGATAACTATTTTCCACATTACGAATCTTTCAATGTTCTGCTCTAGCAGTGGGATGTATGTCTGTCTCTTTCTTCCTCTCTTTTGTCATTCTATCATCTTATGCTACTTGTATGAAAGTGGAAGGAATTGCAACTTAAGGCCTTATCTGGTTTCTACACTACAGTTTGAAATTTTTTTGCATCAACAGGGAAACAATTTTAGTTCGAGTTTCTAACTTTTGGCCTATAGTAGATGGGTAGAGGGAAATCGATTTTAGGAATTATAGAGTAGACAAAATAATGGAAAGAGATAGTGAAAGAGTTGCTGTTTTTGCCTCTTGCAACCGTTGTTGCAGTGCAATGTGCTCAAAACATGACAAAACACAATTATGATTGAACCTCCTATATACATAAACCAACAAATATTTCTTCATTTTCAGGGTTGTACAGAGGCTTGATCTTTCCAAGTCAAAAGCTTCAGTTCTGTCATCTGTAAGTTTGAAAAGTCTTACATATTGTGCTAATGTTGTTACAGATTTGAATCTAGCCTTACAGATTAGTTTTCAGATTGAGTTTAGTATTTTGAATATCTGCAAAATTTTTTTAGGGTATTACAACAATTGGAAATTCTATGTTTTTTCTCGCCAGTCGATTAGGAGACAGTATGCTGGTGCAATTTTCTTGTGGATCTGGTGTTTCGATGTTGTCATCCAATCTAAAAGAAGAGGTGCATATTGGATGTCTTGAACTTCTCTGCTACCTTCTTTCTTTTGATATTTTTCCACATTCTTTACTGAGATTTCTTTCAGATGATGCAAATTTTCTATTCAAATTTAAGTTTGTCCTTGTTTTTTTGTTCAATAAAATTTTTCAAGCAAACTCACTGTTATACTTATTTGTTACTTCTGTTCTCTCTATCTGTAAAGTCATTTATAAAATATTCTCCTGTAACTTTTATAGGTTGGTGATATCGAAGTAGATGCTCCTTCAGCAAAGAGATTGCGGAGGTCACCTTCTGATGCTCTGCAAGATATGGTTAGTGGTGAGGAGCTCTCCTTGTATGGATCTGCTCCAAATAGAACAGAATCAGCACAGGTAGTGTTTCATTATGCTTATACATAGAGGAAGGTCACAGAGGAGATTAAGTGGGCATCTAACATCTTTCATTTGTTCATTAAAACATTCGTCATTGACTTTATTGTGGTATTTTCTGAAATTCTTAGGTGTATTAAACTTACTGAACTAGTTATATCTTGGCTGCAGAAAACCTTCTCATTTGCAGTGAGGGATTCATTGATTAATGTTGGTCCTTTAAAAGATTTCTCTTATGGTTTAAGGATAAATGCTGATGCAAATGCTACGGGGATAGCCAAACAGAGTAACTATGAATTGGTCAGTTTTTTTCTATGCTTTGTTACTTTAAGTAATTTAATCCTGCCACTATTAACTTGCTTAGATTGGGCAAAGAGGAAAGGGATGGGGGATGGGGGAATGAAAGAAGCCATTGTAGCACCTGATAATATATGCTTAATTTATTCCATGGACCATGACCTATAGCCCATTGTGTCTATTATAATTCTATTTTACTATTCTGTATTTTTATTGTGTCATATCTTGAGCCACTATTGCAGGTGTGCTGTTCTGGTCATGGAAAGAATGGTTCTGTGTGTGTTCTTCGGCAATCAATTCGTCCAGAAGTTATAACCGAGGTTTGTCCATGGTTTTTATCAATGAGATATGTTTTTAATATATTAAGTACTTCTAATCTTGGTGGTTATGTTTGTGAAATAATTTTTAAGTTCTCTGTACATCCGTGTACCAAAACTACTGGAACTTTTATTTTTGATACTACAATAAGATGGTAAAGTAAATCTATTATTCTCAGATAGATCAAACATTTGATTGTGATGTACTACTTTCACCTGTCCAGTTGTTTTATTGCAGTTTGCTGAATGATCTATAGGTTCTCTTATGAACCATTTGACAAAAAATTGCGAAGTGGTATAGAACATTCACCATTTTTTTGCATAATGCATAATTTCAGGTTGAACTTCCTGGTTGCAAAGGAATTTGGACTGTTTATCATAAGAACACGCGCTCTCATAATGCTGATTCTTCTAAGCTGGCTGATGATGACGATGAGTATCATGCATACCTTATTATAAGTTTGGAGGCTCGTACTATGGTAATTGTTTTTCATGAGTCTTTGATTTTGGAAGGATAAGCAATGATTCATGACATGCTTAGTAAGTTTTGATTTTAATGCTATTTGTGGATGAAATTTCTAACCAAATGGCTTGGGGATAATGAATTCAAGTATCACACCAGTGTGTAAACAAGAAGGGTCCTTGTATATGTTTGATGGTCCTCCCTATTGCTGGGCAGGGGGTTTATGGTTGCCGATCACGTATATGACATATTAGTAACATTCCCTATCAATGCAGCATTTCAGAGATATTTCTATATTTATATACATATTCATAATCTCAAATATTTTAAAAACTTGTGTTTAGTAATGCATTTCTAACTTATTTTTGAAGTTTATTTGAGTTTTTCACAATTTTATTATTAATTTTCCTAAAAGAATGTTGAAGACTGGTATTCATAGGCTGACTAATAGGTCTGTACTCTGTAAGCAATGTGGCATTGAATACTAGCCTCTTTTTCTCTCTGTTTTTACCCTTAAATTATTTCTCATATCTATTTCTATCTCCATTGGCTGATTGCCTGTTCTGCTTTCTTCACCCTGTGCGCTTTGTGATGCAGGACAACTGATGGGTTAGGGTTTAACATATGAAAATTTGGGTTTTCTTGAGTGAATTAAGTGTTGGATGATTGAGAATTAAAGGTTCACTTATGTATATTTTGGGAAGATCAGTTTTCTGGCAATTGAAGAGGTATTAAAGGGTCAATTGGTGGCTATTGGGCCAGTGCCTGTGAAATTAGGATTTTGGAATTGATGGATTCTAGGGAAAACTCAATCATAGGCACAACTATATACCTAACTTTTAGACCATTACAATAATAAAATAATCCTCTGATTGAAAATAGCTGCACAATAAGCTCCAATTTCTAATTTAAACCTAACCAGAGAGATCTTCATCACTTTGCTTGTTGGTAAACACCCTTTACTTTTGGTTCAATTTTAAGCTTAAATGCAAATAGAGTGGCGGATAAGATATCCTCCTAAAGAATTTAATGTTAACATAAGATATGGGAATGCCTACTGTTTGTAGAAAACAACCAGTTGCATTCAGCAAGGATTATTTTAAGATGCTTGTGGTTTTTAAGATGTTTGGAAAAGATAGGCATGAGTGAAAAGTCAGTGATTAAGCTCATTTGTCTAACCTGTTTGACTGTTTCTCATATTTGCATGCAAAGCTTTTTTCTGTGGGCTGTCAGCTGATGTGTAATGGAATTGTGCTGGGGTTTTAGAGTTGTAGGCAGCCACAAGAGTGGATGGAGGAGTTGATTGGTGCTTTTGGAGAATGGTATATGTGTTAGGGTTGCTTTACCTCTTAAACATTGAAGACAGTGCATGTACAAAGACTCTACCTGTGGATGCAAGCCTAGTTTGTGAAGTTTTTTTTTTTTTAGAAAAATTATTTAATGGCTGTCTTCATTTGAATTTTGACAGCTTAAAATTTTAGCAAGCATATAGTTTTTTGGGTGGTGGTGCTGTATGGGTAAGAAGGAAGGAAAGTCTTTTTTACTATCTTTGAAGCCAATGCTCAACAACTGAAGTTTTTGTTGCATTTTCTTTTAATGTTGTGGGTATGTTTGATCAAGTTCAAACTACTAGTCTTGTTGGAGTAAGGGTGTAGAAAGCGAAAAGATATATTTTTGTAGGACTGCTTGAAATTGCTTTGTTGGTTCTGTTTAGAGTGGCATGTTGGTGAACGATCAATGAATGAAGTAAAGAGGAGTTTTTGAAAAGTTGGCTAGATTGACTTTTTTCTTAGCTTGATTCTTGCTTAGCAGCATCTGTTATCTTTATGTACACTCCCTCTTCCCATTTAATTTCCCTCATTCTTCTTTTATTCTTTTCTTTTTTATTTTCTGTGGTAGTGTCATTTTTAAGCATTCTGTGTGCCAGAATTCTGCTTTCTGGCACTTCAATGGAATTTCTTACAAAACAAATATTAGGAAATAAATGGCGGTAATACATTTTTGTTTCATTACAATGACTTGTTTTTTTTTCCTTTTATGATTAGGTACTAGAAACAGCTGATCTTCTGAGTGAGGTTACTGAAAGTGTTGACTATTTTGTTCAAGGAAAAACGCTTGCTGCAGGGAATTTATTTGGAAGGTGGGACTTTATTTGAACTTTGATTTTGCTTATTGCTTTTGTGGATCTCTATTGTGCCCTGCCTGTTATCTGTTTTTGGTTAGTTATTGATTTTTCTGTAGGAATGTAATTTATTCAGATGATGGATCATTATCTTAACTTGCTTTTTTGCTTTCTGTTTGTGGATCTTTACCATTTGAGTGGGATTTTATCTGTTTCTTGTCAGTTATTGATGTTTCTGTTGGCATGGACTGTCACCACTTGATGGAGAAACAGATATTGTGTTCCATTTATATTCTGTATATCTTGGTTTACTATGTTGATTTTCATGTTTCCTTTATGTCATATTGTAACCAATGTATTGTTGTGATAATTTTCCATTCTGCTGAATTCTAATCTAGAATATGGGGATATAACTAATCCAATCCTGGTTTTGTTCATAGGCGTCGAGTTATCCAAGTCTTTGAACGTGGTGCTCGAATCCTAGATGGTTCTTTTATGACCCAAGAACTAATCTTCGGAGCTTCTAATTCTGAATCTAATTCTGGATCTGAGAGTGCTATAGCGCTTTCTGTTTCTATAGCTGATCCATATGTCTTACTCAGAATGAGTGATGGAAGTATTCGACTTTTGATCGGAGGTAAATTTTTGGCTAGTTATTTTTTTCCAAATAAATTATATTGGTCAATAATTGTTTCTTTTCATATTTTTTCTCATGATCAATGTGTCCTTATTTATTTCTTAGGAAAAACTATAGGTGAAACCTTTAAAAAAGACTTAGATTTAAATGACCTTTCTGAGGACATGGTTTATGATAGAACATAATGACATTATTTGATCCATGTAGCCTACCCCACCTAGTGGGAAAAGGCTTTGTTGTTGCTGGTGGTGGTTATATATTTATAATATTACTTGTACTACTTATTTTCATAATTTTTTTAGACTCTTTGTAATGGACTGAGAACATAGTGCAAGCATCTATAGATGCTGCTGAGAAGCAGTCTGATTGCGGTGGCTTATTTATTTATTTTAATTTTGTGATGCCCTTTTTTTCCTGATTTATTTCAATTTACAGATCCTAGTAGCTGCACCATTTCTGTCACTTCTCCTGCTTCACTTGAGAGCTCAAATGGATCTGTATCTTCATGTACACTGTACCATGATAAAGGACCTGAGCCGTGGCTAAGGAAGACAAGTACTGATGCATGGCTTTCTACTGGTGTTAGTGAGACTATTGATGGCACTGATGGTGCAGCTCAGGACCATGGAGATATTTATTGTGTTGTCTGTTATGAAAATGGTAGCCTTGAAATATTTGATGTGCCCAATTTCAGTTGTGTTTTTTCTGTGGAAAATTTTATGTCTGGAAAGAGCCACCTTGTTGATGCTCTGATGAAAGAGGTGCCAAAAAATTCTCAAAAAGGGGATAGAAGTTCTGATGGAGTGGTCAACCAAGGCAGGAATGAAAATTTACCGAATATGAAGGTTGTAGAGTTGGCCATGCAGAGATGGTCGGGGCAGCATAGCTGTCCATTTCTTTTTGGAATTTTGAGTGATGGAACAATTCTTTGTTACCATGCTTACCTTTATGAAAGTCCAGATGGGACTTCTAAAGTTGAGGATTCAGTGTCTGCTGGAGGAGCTGTTGGCCTTAACAGTACTAGTGTTTCCAGGCTTAGAAATTTGAGATTTGTTCGTGTGCCCTTGGATGCATATGCCAGGGAGGAGACATCAAATGGATCCCCTTGTCAACAAATTACTATTTTCAAGAATATTGGTGGTTATCAAGGATTCTTCCTATCGGGTTCAAGACCGGCTTGGGTTATGGTATTGAGAGAACGACTTCGTGTTCATCCACAGGTCAGAACAAATTCACCACTATGTAATTATATCTATTAGCTATTCAATTTAATTGTGATATAATGGCCTTTCACCTATCTTCTTGGATGGTTCCTATGAATGTGATATTTTAAATGTACACCAACTTTCTTCATTATAAGAGTGGTGTTCAATGAACTTGCATTAGACAATTGCAATAAATTGGATGCTTATTCAAAGCATATAAAAGTCAATTTACCAAAAAATAAAAAAGCAAATAAAAGTCATGCTTTCAACAATGGTCCAGTGTTATTAAATTGTGGCCATGGCAGTGCCAAGGTGGAATGGCAGGGTGGTTTCCCTCTGCTTCTCTCTCCTCTCTCTCTCTCTCATGGTTGACATGAAACAACAGAATGAATTCCAAACTGATGAGCCGACACTGGTACTGGATTTCACTCATTCGATGAAAGTCCTCTGAGGAGTTTGAGTGTTTTTTTTGTCAGCTTTTGAATGGTGTGTAATGTTTGAGAAAATCATGAGCGTTTGCAAAACCATGAGAAAATTGACCATTGATGAAGGCATTTATCACCAGAACTAGGAGGAATGGAGCTACTCGCAGGTGAACAAGATGGATTGGGAAGTGCTTGAGTTGAAAATCAAGAGTTGGTTGGAGGTGGTTAAGATCTCAGTGAGGACGCTCCTTAGCAGAGAGTGAATCCTGTGCAATCACGACTTTTGCTTGGCGATTCAGAATCCCACCATTCTGTTGTTTGGTTGCTGTGAAAATGGAAGAAAAATGGCAAGAATGTATGCTTTACAAACTTACTGTTGCAGGAGAGGGTCAGAACATATATTTTTCTAAAATAATGTCAGAATGATTTTTTTTAAATTATTATTTTAAATGGATGGGTCGGATATCCGTCCATAAAATGATATTAATGAATAGGTTGGAGTTGGATATTCGTTTATTAAATTGATCACAGATGGGCTGGATTTTTTAAATATATTTTTAACGGGTTTTAAATGAATTAATGGTTTATTTGTGACTCATCCATTATAAACCAATCCAAAATCCACCCAACCCATCCATTTGCCACGCCTAATGCATCCCCAGCTGCCTACAATGTGTTATCTCAAAACAAATTACCTGTTCCTGAGGTGTGGATGCACCGTATCTTGTGCCAGATGAAATTTGTGTTGCTGCACTATTAATAGCTATGGTTTTCACTTGTTTGGCTATAAGCATAATTGTATTTCATTCATCTTAAGTTTCTTTTAGAAGGTAGTTGTTTTATGATAGAAGTTCTTTTGAAAAGTCCTTTTTCTTATTATGAGTTTAGTGGCCTTTTGATTCCTCTCTGCAAGAGCAGAAAAAACAATAACCTTTATGGAACAACATTTTTGTCTATCTTCTGAGGAATTCTGAATCATAAGTAAAAAATTGTTTCTAAAACTCCTTTTTATGGTTTTAGAAGCTTTCAAAAGTTAGCATCCTAGGCCAATAGAGTATGCCAAGAGCTTTACTTCAGTCTAAAAGAACATTGCTGCGGGGAGCCTTGCTGTAAACATTTCTCAGGGGAGTGAAGGTTGTTGAGATTACATATCTGATATCTTTCTCCTTTCCTCTCTCTCCTAATCCTTTTGGCCTTCCCCCCCTCCCCTCCTCCCAAAAAAAATGTCTGCAATGATCTCTCTCTCTCTCTCTCTCTCTTTTTTTTCATTTCTAACTTTTATTTCTTCCCACCACGAACATTACTGGGCTGTAACAAAAATAAGCACAGGAAAAGATGCTTACAAATCATACCGCACTGAAATCAATTATCTTAATCTTCTCTTAGAATGTTATCTTTTTTTCTTTTTTACAAATCACAGGAAAAGCAGCTAGCATTTTTTGCCAACTGAAGTATTCAAGGGGGATTGGGATTCGAACCTGGGTCTTCTACCTTTGTGGGAGACCCTTGGACCAAGTGTGCTGTGTTCTTAGAATGTTATCTTAATATATATATTGTCAGAAGATATTGGGGTTATTAGTCTTAGTGTTAGTAGGCTTGGGCTTGTACACCTAGGTATTAGTATAAATAGGAGTACTAGGTTATAGAATTGTATTACATCTCATTCCTATCAATAATATTCTTAGTTTACTATTGTTTAGCCGTCTTTCTCTCGTTTCCTTTCCCTAACTCTAAACCCGTAATTCTTCAACATGGTATCAGAACAATACCATCCACCTTGAGGAGAGTTTCTCCCTTCCATTGTTTCGAGTTCCATGAACTCGATTGTATATTCTCTCCTTTGCATTTTGTCTCGTGTTTCCTCTCTTGTTAGCTTTGTTTAAACAAAAAAAGTAGGAGAAAAAAAAAAGGAAACTTGAAGGTCACATCTTGGCTTCTTCGCAGCCACTCTTGGCTGCTGTTTCAATTTCCAGGCAACCCACAGGCGGTTTCTGGTGAGACTCAGTCGGACCAGTGGCGGCTAGGTCAAGGTGCGGAGGTGGCTGGTTTGTGCGTTTTGGGTCTGCTTTGGTATGCGTCTATGGTACACAATTTTTGTTGCTGCTGTTTTGTTTTCCAAGCGACCCAGGGGAAGTTGCTAGTGGTTCGTGGCTGGAGATGCCGGTGAGACAACCGGCAAGGCTTGTGGTAGGAGTGGCGGCTGGCAGTGGTACTGGGTCTGCGTTTTGGGGGTGCTGGTTTGTGCTTAGTTTGCGCACACCTGTTCTAGGGCCTGTATGTGGCTGGGCATGTACTTTTATAGTACAGACAAGGCTGGCTGGCATTCAGAAGTGGTCGCTGGTGACCGGACCTTCGACAACATCTTTAGTGCGGTGGTTAGGTGTGATTTTAGCACTGTTTGGGGTAATTTCCTTTGAGCCCGATGCTGTCTTTGACTCCGTGATTCGGGTTGAAGCCGGAAAGGTGTTATTCAGGCTTTTCCAGTAGTGGGTTGGTGTTTTCTCGCCTTTTTGATTGTTGTGGTGCTTGGTTGGTGGTGACTCTAGTGAGTGAGGTTCCCTCTCTAGTGAGACTTCCGGCGATGTTTTCAGGTTTGATTTTTGGGTTGAAGTTTGATAATGATGATTGATTGGGTGTTTGTTCATGGCTGGGTGCTTTACTTTCCAGCATAGGTCAGGTTATTGGTGGTCTAAGTTTCAGTGAGATATTCGGCGAGGTGTGTTTCAGGCATGGCGATGTGGTTTTGGATGGTTTCATTCTCTCTTTCGTCGATTGGTTTGACGACCTCTCCAGTTAGGGAGATTTGGCTTTTGATTTTGTGGTTTATCTTGTGATTTGTGAGTTTGGACTTTGGTTTGTTGCTATGATGGAGGCTTGGTGGCCGAGTTATGATTGTGTCTATTTGATATCTTTGAAGGGGGCAAGCTGAAGTTGTTGTTCTATCTTCTGTTTCTTTGTTCTTATTATGGATTTTCTTGGTGCACCTTGAGCTTGGAGGAAAAGGCTGCCCAATTGGAGGCAAAGAGCAACCAACGAGGTGGAGTCGCCCCAAAGATGTTAGAGGAAAGGGCTGCCTGCTAGATAGAGCTGCCAGGAGGAAAGGGCTATCAGCGAGGTGGAGCCACCCTAGATTCTCACTTGCAATGGTGTTGCAGGTTTGGGAGCAAGAGTTTCCCAGTTTCTCTTCTTTTTCCTTTTTGGACGCTTGGATGGTTCAACATCTTCTCTTTTTCCTTATGTCGTATTTGAATGGTTCAACGTCCCTGTGCTGAGTTTCTCTTCTCACTTTTGGATAAAGATAGAGTTCTGTTATTTGTTTTATATTTATGGGTTTGCTACTTGTAACAAGCTAAAGCTTAGTAAGCTTTAATTTGAGGGGGAGTGTTAGAAGATATTAGGGTTATTAGTGTTAGTGGGCTTGGGCTTGTACACCTAGGTATTAGTATAAATAGGAGTACTAGGTTATAGAATCGTATTACATCTTATTCCTATCAATAATATTCTTAGTCTACTATTGTTTAGCCGTCTTTCTCTCTTTTTCTTTCCCTAACTCTAAACCCATAATTCTTCAACATATATAAACTTCAAGTTGTGCATATTGGACGAGGTGCATGATATAATCTTATTTATCCCGTTTGGTCCGCTTCTTTACAATATATATATATATATATATATATATATATATATATATATATATATATATATATATATATTATTAAATCACCTTTCCTGTAGGTAGTGCTTCATGTTTTCTGGTAGTCCTCTGTCAGACCTAGCCGGTTAGTATAATAGGAATTGCTGCCAATTGTGAATGCCATTGATTGTAATATGCTGTTGATTGGACTGCTTACCGTGTTTGAGCCATAACAATGGATGACTGCATCTTTCTGGCTTGGTTTTTATACATACAAGATAAATTATGATTCATTTTGTTGTTAATATTTTTGACATAGAGTCATAGAAGAAATTTGACAAATTATCTTACTATTTTCTTCTGTGTCAGCTATGTGATGGGTCTATTGTTGCTTTTACTGTCCTTCATAATGTGAACTGCAATCATGGACTCATATGTGTTACATCACAGGTACAGAGCAATAGTAACACTTTCCTTTTATGGATAATTTATCACAAACTAGATCTATAATTGTGGCTGATTTTTTTGTTGTGTATCTTTATAGGGTGTTTTAAAGATATGCCAGTTGCCTTCTGGCTCAAACTACGACAGCTACTGGCCTGTACAGAAAGTGAGGTTTTTTATAATCTTAATTTAATACCTGCTTTGATTTGACCTTTTCTAATTTGTGATATCATCCTTAGATTCCACTAAAAGCCACTCCACATCAAGTAACTTACTTTGCGGAGAAGAATTTGTATCCGCTTATTGTTTCAGTTCCTGTGAGTATACATCTTTTTTTTTTTCAATTTTTTCTTTATTTGCTTGCAATATTCAAGAGCGTAATTGATATGCTTACAAGGTTATATTAACATTTAATTATTAATTACGAGTATTCCTTGTGGTTGGAATCTTGGCCTTACAAAACTTTTTATGATTCAAGCATTTGTAAACATTTATACATGTAGTACATTTATGAGTTATTTCCAACTTTTAAGCTACGAATTAGACAACATTAACTAGTCCTGCTCTTACAGGTTCTTTTTCCATTAGCTTGTGTCTTGATTAGTAACGTAGTCTATCTTGTTCATATATTCCTTATTATAGAAAAAATGTATATTTAGGATTTACTTATGAAGTAATCACAAGTGTGTTAATTTTCCAGTGTATTTTCAGTATTTGCTGTTACCCCTTCTGTGGTTCATTTGAATATTTATGTGATCAAGAATTGCTGATTATTTATGTTATTTTGTTGGCTTGGTGTTAAATGGTTTTTTCCTACACAACTGGATGACTCGTGCTTTTGTTTGTTGTTATTATAATTTCGATGGAACAACTCCTTGTTCTTTTGCTTTTTATCGCTCTGTTTCACAGGTTTTTGATCAAGGAAGTAATGCAACTCTTTAATCATTCTCATCAGGTTCTTAAGCCACTAAATCAAGTTGTTTCTCTGGTTGACCAAGATGTCAACCATCAGACTGAGAGTCAGAATTTGAATTCTGATGAGCAAAACCGCTTTTATACTATTGATGAATTTGAGGTTCGTATTATGGAACCAGAAAAGTCTGGTGGCTCTTGGCAAACCAAGGCAACAATACCTATGCAAAGTTCTGAAAATGCCCTCACTGTGAGAATGGTTACTCTGCTGGTAATTTTTTTTTTTTTTGGTTTTCAAATCAAGCTGAATGCTGATTATGGTGATACGATTGAGGATGCTGTTTGAGCTTGACCTTATTAATTTCTCTTTGTGAAACATGTCTTCCTTGTAGAATACATCCTCAAAAGAAAATGAAACGCTTTTAGCCATTGGTACTGCTTATGTGCAAGGAGAGGATGTTGCTGCAAGAGGACGTATCCTCCTGTTCTCTTTGGGAAAAAATACTGACAATCCTCAAACTCTGGTATCTTTAAGATTGCTTTCTTCATCAAAAAGTGGCCAAACTTTTTCTCTCTTTAATTTTGGGTTATGTCTTCATTCGGATATTATTAAATATTCACCCTTTTTGCAGGTTTCAGAGGTGTACTCAAAGGAATTAAAAGGTGCTATATCTGCCTTGGCCTCACTTCAGGGCCATCTATTAATAGCATCTGGTCCAAAAATTATTCTGCACAAGTGGACTGGCACCGAGTTGAATGGTATTGCATTTTTTGATGCCCCACCATTACATGTTGTGAGCTTAAATATTGTAAGTGATATTTCTTTTATTCTTTTATCATTTTGATAAAATTGCCAATGGAAAAATAGCATGCAAAGTTTAGTTATTTGCATCTATCTTTAATCTTCCCAAGTTTCTCTTATTGAATTAAAATTTCAATAGTGTCATTTTGAAATGTTGTGTTCTCAGTTGTTTTCAAGAGCAATAATCTTTGGATGGTTAAATGTGATACAATTTAGAAAGTGCCAGAGAGGAAAAAATAACATAAATGAGAAACTCAGATAATTGGATGTTGTCAAATGAATATATATATATATATATATATATCTCTTTTAATTAATATCTATTAACATTTTTTCAGGTGAAAAACTTCATCCTTATTGGCGACATCCATAAAAGCATATACTTTCTTAGTTGGAAAGAGCAGGGTGCTCAACTTAGCTTATTAGCCAAGGATTTTGGTTCTCTTGATTGTTTTGCAACAGAATTTTTGATTGATGGAAGTACTCTGAGTCTCATGGTTTCAGATGATCAAAAAAACATCCAGGTTTGTCTTAAGATTGTGTGGTAATATGTTGTTTCCATTTATTTGTTGTGATGTGCGTTTACTCTTTTTTAAAGATAATTGATAAAAAATGTGAAGTTCTTTTAATGGAAAGATTATGTTTTCCAACATAATATAAGGTATAACGTGCATATTTATTTTGCTTGTATCTAAAAAAATTTTGTAGGCTGTAGTGGGAGATTAGATATGGACTATTTCCAGTTTAATTTAAATTGAGAGGTGCAGCTTGACTAAAGACTAAGCCGTGTCCTTCATCTTGGTGGTTTTTGTTTTGTGATGTTAATTATCTAATTTGAATTGCTCTCCTTCATGGCTGGGCTGGCATGTATGATGTTTTGGTAATGGAAAAGATAAGGCAATAAACAAGGACAAACTGAATTCATATCTCTGGTAATTATGGAATAATGGATGTAATATAGTAATAGTATGCAGACAAGATACTTTAATGCACCTTGGACTTGTGTGTATATGTATATAGACACACTCATGCACAAAATGTTTTGGAAAAAAAATGATGGATCTGAGAAGATGGGTAGTTTTCTATCATAATGGTCAAGTTGGCATTGGGCAACTTTTAGTCAGTCAACTTGGATTAATTGGGAATTTCTCAAATGAGCATTCTGCTACTATTCCTTGTACCATGATATTCTTTTTTTAACTAGGTTCTTTTCTTTGTTTTTAAGTTAATTCATCTTCAAAGTCCCTAGATTAGTATATTATTTGTAACAAATTTTACCTGATTCATCTGGAAAGTTGCTTTCATTTCATGGACATAAAAGCTCAAACTTACATGTGGTGGATTGGACAGAGAATTAAAGAAATCATGCACCATGGGTGTTAAGTTCATGAATGACAAATGGTTCCTTTTCTAAAAGTAATCGTTCCCCTCAGTTCTTTTTATATTTATATTTTGGTCTTGGTCCATTTGCCTTTTTTTCTTCATTGTAATTATGACTCATTACAATGAATGAATGAATACATTAGAGAGAAAGTAGGGGTAGCACCTATTGTGAAAAAGATGAGAGAATATCGCCTTTGGTGGTTTGAATATGTAAGGAGAAGATCCTTAGAAGTCCCTGTAAGGAGAGTAGATCAGGTGGAGGATAGTCCAATAGCTAAAGGTAGAAGAAGACTAAGAAAGACTATAGGTGAAATGATTAAAAAAAATTTAGATTTGAATGACATTTCTAAAGACTTAGTTTATGATAGGGTACAATGGCATCGTTTGATCTATGTAGTTGACCCCACCTAGTGAAAAAAAACATAGTTGTTATTGTTGTAATTATGACTCATGAATGTTCGGTAGGATTTCTTGAGCCCCCTGCCCTATTTACTTTCTGTTTCTTTCTTTTAATACATTCATTTTTCTAAAAAATAAGAAAAATTGCGGCTTGTGACTGAACCTGAAAGTTGAAGTCTGAAGTTAAGTCATCATTTTTGAGTTTTTTTTTTATTTTAATAAATTTTTTGGGCCTTTTCGTTAAGACATGTAACCTTTGTAATGCTGGAAGCAGATTTTTTACTATGCACCAAAGATGTCGGAGAGCTGGAAAGGACAGAAACTTCTTTCAAGAGCTGAATTTCATGTTGGTGCCCATGTGACTAAATTCTTAAGGTTGCAGATGCTATCCACTTCCGATCGAAATGGTTCTGGTCCAGGCTCAGATAAAACCAATCGTTTTGCCTTATTATTTGGTACCTTGGATGGCAGTATTGGTTGCATTGCACCTGTTGATGAAATCACATTTCGTAGACTGCAATCTTTACAGAGAAAGCTTGTTGATGCTGTACCCCATGTTGCTGGCCTAAATCCAAGAGCTTTCAGACAGTTTCGTTCAAATGGAAAGGCTCATCGGCCTGGCCCTGACAGTATAGTTGACTGCGAGCTGCTATGCCAGTAAGTTTTTTCTTCACACAAACATTATTCTATGTATATGCTATTGAGAAAAGGATATCAAACTGTGTAAAAAGGTATTCTGAATGTTATTATTGAATCAATCTTAAAATACAATCACTAATCTGAATATATAGCCTAAGCTCTAACTAAAGGGCCAGACTAATGGGCCTAATACAAAAAAAGGCTAATAATTACATAGGCTAATAATTACATAGGCTAATAATTACATATTTTACAACACTCTCCCTCAAGCTGGTGAATGTATATCTATCATTCCCAGCTTGCAAGTAAGTTGGCTGAATCGTTACTAAACTGTGCCCTTTTGTTAACACATCCGCTAGTTGGTGCCCGGATGGGATGTAGGCTTTATTAATCCACTATCCAAAATTTCCTTAATGAAGTGTCGGTTATCTCAATGTGTTTTGTCCTAATCATGCCGAACCGGATTATGAGCAATGATGGATTTATTGTCACAAAACAACTTCCCTCCCTTATCTTCAAGTCAAGCACAATTTTCATCCATAATAGCTCTCTCTTGTGCCATGGCTCTAAATTCAGCCTCAATTGATCTAGCCACTACATTTTGCTTCTTACTTCCCCAAGAAACAAGATTCCCACACAAGAAAGTGCAATAACCTGACGTGGACCTTCTATCACCAAACCCGCATAATAAAAATTTAAGCCTCCATAATCAAGTTTCCACCTCTTTTGAACAAGAGTCCCCTCCCTGGGAGTGGCTTTGAGATACTTTGCAGAACACGATCTACACTCGCAAGTGTCTCACCCTGATCATGCATGAACTGGCTCACAACACCGATTAAGCTAAATCGGGTCTAGTGTGTGCTAAATAAATCAACTTCCCCACTAGTCTCGATATTGGACCTTGTCAACCTTGACACTCTCTCTTCAACTCATTCTATGATTTTGCTCAATGGGAACACCTGTCAAACTCCCGCTCTTCAAAAGATCAAGCACATACTTCCTTTGAGAAATGAAAATGCCTTGTTTTGAGTAGGCCACTTCAATCCCCAATACTTAAGTTTCCCAAGGTCCT
Source organism: Ormosia semicastrata (assembly GCA_029884595.1). NCBI lineage: Eukaryota > Viridiplantae > Streptophyta > Magnoliopsida > Fabales > Fabaceae > Ormosia > Ormosia semicastrata. Next base: position 131,614,945 of record JAQQTO010000063.1, on the reverse strand, counting down.
TCATCTCAAACTCTGAATAATTTTTCCTTGAGCAATTGTCTCTCAACCGGATCATCTCCTGTGATAATAATATCATCAACATAAACAAGAATGGCCATACACTTTTCCTCCCTTTGAATGTTTGAAGAAAAGTGTATGATCTCCTTGACTTTGCTTGTAGCCTAGGCACACCATTGCTTTTGTAAATCTCCAAACCATGCTCGGGAAGACTGTTTTAACCCATATAAAGCCTTCCTCAATCTACACACTTTGTTTTCTCCACTTGTGGGACCAAATCTGGGGAATCTCCATGTACACCTCATCCTCTAAATCTCCATGCAAGAAAGCATTTTTAACATCAAACCGGTTTAGTTCCCACCTAGAATGGGCAGCAAGAGAGAAAATACTAGGTTCATCTTTGCCACAAGAGCAAACGTCTCCTCATAATCGATGCAATAGGTGAGTATATCCCTTTGCCACTAGCCTTGCCTTGTATCGATCAAGAGTGCTATCTCGATTTGTGCTTGGGATAGATCCACCTACAACCAACTGGTTTCTTGCCTCCGGCCTCTCAACAATTTCTCAAGTTCCATTTCTTTCAAGTGCTTTCATCTCCTCATCCATAGCTTGGACCCAATTTGCATCTTTTAGTGCCTCTTGAATGTATGTTGGGATTCTCACAGAGTCAACAACATGTAATAAAACTTTGATGTCAGCAGGAAAGGTGTTTAGAGGAAACAAATTGGGAAATAGGGTACTTGGCACAAGACCTTTTCCCCTTTCTCAAAGCAATTGGTAAATCATCCGATCAAGGTCAAGAGTATTAGAAATCTTCGAAATGGGAAAAATATTTTCGGATTTACCTCCGAACAGTTGTTTCGGACCAGTTTGGGTTTTTCTCCTCGATACACTAATGTTGGCTCACTAGCTTTGTTCTTCACCGGCGCCAAGGTGGTGATTCCCGCAAAACTCGATGGAGGAACAGAATTCCATAAACAAGACTCTAAAGCGGTGACACAGTGACTCTTGGGAGGAACATTTAACTTCTTAGGAAGACAAGGAGCAAGGATGAGAAACTCCGACTCGATTCCAAAGTAGCTCTCCCCGAACAGTGAAGAACGACACATGTTCATGGAAGGTGACATCCATGAGACAAAGTACTTACGACCGGAAGGATGATAGCATTTGTATCCCTTTTTGTTAGGTGCATAACCCAAAAAGACACACCCGATCCAACTTGTTCGATCTTTATGAACATGAACAAAGGCAACACAACCAAATACCCGCAACTCAAGACTCGCATGATTTGAAAGTGTGAGAGCATAAACCGAACAGGACATTACCTAGAACACGAGATGGTATCCGATTAATCGATAAGCCAAACTATTTCTCCCCAATATGACTTTGGGACCATTTGGAAGAGAAGGGCTCGAGCGACTTCAAGTAAGTGGCGATTTTTTCTTTCTCTCGCAACCCTATTTTGTTGCGGGGTGTCAACACATGTAAATTCATGGATGATGCCCCGACTATTAAAGCTTGAAAGACTATGATTGACATATTCTTTTCCATTGTCCGAACGTAATCTTTTAATACATTTCCCAAATTGTGTCTGTACCATATGATAAAATTGAGTAAACAAGTAGGGTACTTGATTTATCCTTCATCAAAAAAAGCCAAGTCACTCGAGTACGGGAAACAAACCATCTCGCACTCAATGTTAGAAATAGGGGCGTTCCAAACATCGAATGTATAAGATCAAATGGTTCGACACTTTTATTAAAACTAGAGGAAAAGTAACACGATGGTGTTTAGGCGACAGTCGTCACACTTAAAAGACTCGACAGTCACAAAAATAAGGGACGAACATAGACTTAATAAGAGAAAATGGAGGATGACCAAGACGCTTTGTTCACCCAATGAGACTCAAGAGACCAGACAGTAAGACAACACCTTCGACCGTCCCTTTCATCGAATAGTACAACCCTCCCTGTTCCTTAGCAACTCCAATCGTCTTCCCTGGTAAGATCCTGAAAAACACAATGAGAAGGGAAAAATGTTACTTGCACAATTTTGGTCTCGAGTAAGTTTATGAATAGAGATCAAGTTATTGGAAAGTCTGGGAACATGAAGCACATTTTTCAATTTTAACGAGGATTGAAGTTCAATATTCCCAAACCAACAATAGTTATGAGATCCATCAAGAATATAATGTGAGAGACTAGAAGAGGAGACATAAGAGGAGAAATGTTTGGAATGAAATGTCATGTGATCAATGGCACATCAATAATCCATGCATCCCGAGGGATAGTAGCTAGCATAAGACTTCTTACCATTCATTGCCTAGAACAATATTTAAGAGGCTTACTAATATAGTCTTCTCTAGGTTCGGACATCGGTTGAGAAGAGGTCAAAAGAACGAATGCACAGGCTTCAAATGACCCACGAAAAAAGGTTTCTCCATTCGCGGTTTGGACCTCTCAAACGGACTGAGGAAGGTCCGACGGTGCTATGGTGAAAAGCGCGCGATGAAAAAGTGGCCGGTAGGCGGCGCGTGACACACACGCACCCAGAGATGGCAGGAGCTGTGGCGGCGCGTGGAGGCGCGTCCGGTGGCCGTTGGCCGCGATCTTCTGGGTTCTGGCTGGCTTTTGGACGGCGAACCCGATGGTGGGGTCACCGGCGCGAGATAAGCGAAGGCGGCGGTGAACAGAGCCGGGCCCTTTCTTCTTTTGGAGCGGAACAATAGTTGGTGAGGTCTAATGGGCAAAAGGGCACAAAGAAGGTGCCGACGTTGCACGAAAAAATCCGCAATGAAGGCGGCTAGGGTTTTTGTCGGCGAGACCCCCAAGACCGGGAGTCTCGATACCATGTGTAAAAAGGTATTCTCAATGTTATTATTGAATCAATCTTAAAATACAATCACTAATTATATAGCCTAAGCTCTAACTAAAGGGCCAGACTAATGGGCCTAATACAAAAAAAGGCTAATAATTACATAGGCTAATAATTACATATTTTACAACACAAACTGAGTCTTAAGAGGTGTTTGGAAACATTCAAAAGCCAGATATGTAGTTACAGTGGAGTTGGTTTTTAGATGAATGGTGTTTGGTTTTACAAAAAATTTAAAAAATAGGTTCATATCTAAACTGAATTTGAGATAAAACTGGTTCTTTAAAAAACCAAAATTGAAGTTGGTTTTTTCCTAATCCAAATTGTGTGGACTCTCCCCTCCTATTTATTCTTTCTCTCTCGTAATTTGTTTCTACCTCAATATTTAAATTTTAAACTTGGTTATACACCAAAATAATAAAAATTTAAACTTCTATGATTTTAAAACTGGTTTAAAACAAATTTTAATCAAAGAATAAATTAAAATTATTTATAAAATAACCTAAACAATTCTGAACTAGTTTTGAGAGTTGTCAAACTAATTCTTAATAAAATTGAAAAAATAAAGTAATTTATTCAATATATGTTGAATATTTGTGTTTTGCAACAAGAAATTAATGGCCATATAACTTGAATAACGTCTATGCATGAAACCTGCACACTGCAAAACCGAAATGGAATCATAAGAATATATAACACTGCAAGAAAATCTAGGTAATTTTTCTTCACTTGCTTAATCAATCTATGATCACCAATTGGGTAAAAAGCTATACACTGGGAGTTACAGACGTTACCTGTTTCAGATATTTACAACTTTCTTTTGTATATTTCATTAATATGCTAGTTCCTAGTTTTGACACGTAAAATCTGCCATGGTCTACTTTGTTTCAGTTATGAAATGCTTCCATTGGAAGAACAGCTTGAAATTGCTCACCAGGTTGGAACAACTCGATCACAAATTCTCTCAAATCTAAGTGACCTGTCTCTTGGGACAAGCTTCTTGTGAACAGTCATCTTTTGTAGATCAACGAACAGCACTGCCTGTGTCTTGCCAAGTTCTTGGCAGTTATTCATTTCGCTTTAGTTTTGATCCAATTGTATCTTATTATCACAATAAATGCTTTACTATTTTGAAGGCTTGGGTAAGTCATTAGATCATAGCCAAACTATCTTACTGTCCTTGCAAGCAGAGAATGCAGACAATCTTTGGATAGTGATATGCAAAATTGATTCCACTGTAAGTTTCATAATCTGTAAATTAAAGGTCAAAGTGTCTTGTCCTTCAGCCTGGGGTCATCAAGTTATGTTTTTCTAGTGTTGGGAGTAGGCGTCTGTCTATGCCCAAATGGGACGAACTGGATGTAACATGAAATTTGTTCACCCAAAGAATCAAGTCAAGTAGAAAAACTGAACCACTTGAAGCTCAGATATTCTTCTGTATGGCAGCATCAAGAATTCTCTGTAACAATATATAGTTAGTGTTTTTTTTGTTTTTTGGGTTCACATGCAAATATTTTGGTTTAGTTACAAATAGCATTCCAATATAACTGCTAAAAATGCGTTCTTATAGAATTACATCAAAAGTTGAATTACTAGAAGTGATTCTGCCTACCAAATTGTCTTGCATTGGCATGGTATCAAGAACGGTTGACGTTTTTATATGTTGGACTATTCTATGCTTTTATCATTCATGTTTGTGTAGGTTTAGTTCCACGTCGGATGGATATATGGGCAACGTATCCGGGCAACTTTCTTCTTTTGAGTTAGTTTTGAGGATGGAGTGACGCCGATTATTCAAATACATGTGACAACCATTATTCAAAGTAACTTTTTTTAAAAGAAGAAAATGTCTTTTAGTGATTATGACATTTTAAGTTGTTTTTTTGTTTTTGGTTTTATAATGGCAAATAAGTTTGTGTAGATATTTTGGTTACATGATCACTAGACCAACTAAGAAAATGAAGATAAAAACTTATGGAGTATTTAGTAGGCTATTGCAATGAAAATTTAATAAATCTCTTGAATGATAAATATTATATTCAGAAAATTAAGAATAAAATAAATAATTATATTAACTTATATAATATATATGATGATATTAAATTCAGTTAATTAATGTGATTTATTACTTATAAATTTTGAGATTTGTTAGTTTATTTTAGTTAAATTTCATACTTATATTAATTTAATAAGATTTGTTATATTTATTTATTTTATTTGAGATTTATTATGTTTGTTGGATTGGTTATATAAATTTTTAATTTATTTGAAACATTAATAATTTTTAATTATGACATATTATGTGTAACAATTTTTTTATTTTATAATTTTACATTTATTTTAACAAGAGAAATTTTTTTAAATATATATCAAACTCACCGATTTGACTTAATCAAATCCACCTTTTAACGGGTTAGGTTAGAGAAAAAAATGTCTTCAATACAACTCAATTCAACCCATTATCTTAACGAGCAAATCAGGTTGTAAATTACCACAATACCCACTCAACCTACCCATCAAATACCTCAAACTATGCTAGTACAGTTCTAAAAGAACTCTAGAAGATCCTCGTCCATTTTTTCGTTTTCGCTTTAACTCGTCCACGTGATATTCATGACTTTTTTTTTAAATTTTTTTTTCCCTGATATGCGTGATATTCATGACCACTCTAGATGCTCCTTTACGAAACACCCTTACCCTTTCTCAACAATCACAACGCCATTTCACTCACCTTTATTCTTCATTTTATTATTATTTAATCAAAGTGTAATTACCGTTATGGAAACTTTTCTATCATATTTTTTCTCTCTTTTTATTTGTTTTAAAAAGTATTATAGTATCCAGTTCAAAGAAAAAAGTATTATAATATCTGCTAAAAAATAGTATTATAGTATCAGAGAAAAAATAGTATTATAGTAAATCTTACAATTATACAAATTATTTCAGCCACTAAGCTTTAAAAATTATTCTTAATTTATATTTTTTTATTTTTTTAAATATTTTCATAACACACAAAATAAATCTTTTGTATTGCTATATAATTTATATTAAGAAAAAAAGTATGCAACTCTTTTGAACTTTAACTTTTTTACAAATTATCGTCACGAATTTTAAATTTTTTTAATTAGTCATTAAATTTAATTAATGTCTCAATAATTTTTTTTAATTTGAATTTATTACTTCATTAACAATGATATTATGTAACAATATCTTATTCGTATTAATATTTTTTAGACTACTTATAAATTAAATTTTAATAAATAAATTAATAAATAATTCTTAATTATTGTTAATACAAATAAAATAATATTATACAATATTATCATTAATGAATTAATAAATTCAAATTAATTATAAAGATCTATTGTGACATTAATTAAAATTTAAAAATTAATTAAAAAAATTTTAAAGTTCATAGTGATAATTTATAAAAAGGTTAAAATTTAAAAAATCTCTATATTTTTTTTCTTTTATATTATACCAAAAGTTTTTTTTTATAATTATTATGGTCAATCGGTATTCGAATTAGTTTACAAATACATTGACTAATTCATATTTTAAGTCCAGTTAGAGACTAGTCATCCTTGCAATTTGTTCCTAAAAAATTGTAAAGTTTAAACTGTTAGAATTTTTTGAGTTTGAGCTTCTATTGTTTAATGTATTTTGATTTATTAAAAATGGGTTAAATAGATAACTTATTATTTTATTTGGAAGCCTATATTAATTATATGATTCATTATAGATTTGAGAGTCATCATATTTATTATCAATGAACTTGAACTTAAAAATAGGTGTGTTGAATTATGGTGTAGGTCAGATAATTTGTCTATGATAAATGAATTAGGTTATTGATATATTATATAAAATGTATGATCCCTCCTTCATTCTTAAAATGTCTTAATTGTGCATGGCTCCATCGAAGTGATAATTAAAAAGATAAATAATTAGAATGATAGATTGTTTTAATGTATATAATTGTATATGTACTTTTGCTAAGATAAATTAGTAAAATCACTTTTTGGTAAAATGTCTTCGAGAAGTATGCATTTAATATGATTTATGTATTATAATATGATGTTCTAATTTTTAATATAGATCCAATTAAATTTAACAAAAACATTATGATTCTTTATTCTATTTTTTTAACTAGTGAACGGGTCAAAAGGACCCAAAAACCAAACAAACATTACCAAGAGGAAAATTTATCAAAAGTCATAGGACTCCGACAGCCGAGGCAACGAGAGGAACGCTGGGATCTTATATGGTTTTTTATTTATTTGATATTGAAATGAGTTATTAAGTATTTTACTGATAATATTTTTATTTAAATATTTATTATAAAATTATTATTTAATTAAATACTTGATAATTCATATTAAATATCAAACTCAAAAAGAATAATTAACATATCACTTACCGTGTAACAATTATTCAAAGTTTAACAATATATTTGTTATAAAAAGTCTTAACAATTAGTTTTTCATTAAATAATTAAACTTATATATTACGCATAGCATTCTTTTATTCAACCACGTATAGATGGTTCTAGAGGTGTTAGTGGGACTCTTTCGCCTAATATTTTTGTGCTTTGTGTGGAAAGATTGAGTCATATTATTGATTTGGCTGTTCGTCATAATCTTTGGAAACCAATCCAGCTCTGTAAAAGAGGTCCCAGTTATCGCATTTATTCTTTGAAGATGATTTAATCTTGCTCGGTGAAGCTTCTTCTAACCAGGTTGAAGTCATGCTGGAGTGCCTTTGTTTTTTTTGTGATTCTTCAAGGCAGTTAGTTAACAAGGAGAAAACGTGGATCTTTTTTCTTTTCTTTTTTTTCTCGTAATGTTCATGTTAATAGAGCTTTGGAGCTAAGTTCTTTATCAGGCTTTACTCTCTCTAGTGATCTTGGCAAGTATTTGGGTGTGCCCCTTCATCATAAAAGGGTGAGTAAGGAGACTTTTCTTTTCATTATATTATTGAGAAAACTCAATGTAAGCTAAGCAATTCTCTTCATTCTGGAATTATATATTCTTTTGAACATTGCTATTCAGCCACTGCCACATGATATGCTTTGTTGTGTTATTGCTAATCAAGTTGATATGGATGGTCACTAGAAGTGGGATTTGTTTAACCAATATCTTCCTTCAGATATTTTCTGTGAAAGGAAAAGATCATCATATTTTTTTTTAAAAGTATATATATTGTTAATATATTTTTTAAAAGTGTTAAATTTAATGAGATAAAATGATAAAAAAATATAATAAATGATATTAAAAAATATATAAAAAGAAATATATATATTCTTAATCATAAGAATATCACAACTGTTATGTAAAATAGCTACTTTTCCTCATCGTATAACTTTGGGGTATATTCACTGCTCTCCAGATCACTTAGGATAAAAATATGGTCAATCTCATTCTTGGGAGTGATTCCCTCATTGCTGTGAAATTTGTTATTGGAGGATGCCCTCCATCTCACCCTTGTAGTCACCTGGTTTCTCTCATTTCTGACATGCTTTCTAAGACTTGGATGGTGCTATCATTTACACTCTTCGGGAAGGAAATCTGGTAGCTGATTGGTTGGCCAATTTTGATCACTCTCAAGAAATTGATACTCATCAGTTGATTAATCCCCCTTCAGGTAATGGCTTGCTCCTTAATCATGATTTAACAAGTGTTTGTTTTCCTCTCTATAATAATTTCTTATTAGGGGCTTGTCCCTCCATCTAAACCCCCCCCCCCCCCCAAAAAAAAACACACATAGATGTTATGGTTAAAAGTGATTTATTAGTCACAAACCTTAAAAAAATCACATAATTTTATAATTTAATCTAACGGTTAATTTTGCTCATCTCACTCTTTCAATAGGTAATCCTTTTACTTGAAGTGTGGAATAGTAATTTGCGTTAGACAAAGTTTAAGATTTTTTTAAATAAAAATGGAGTAGTAAATAGCATAAAAAGGTTGAAATAAATACTAATATGCCTATTGATTAGCAATGGTACATCTATACATCTTCAGATCTCCTTAATCAATAGGCAAATTCCTGTCGCATGTACAGTAGTTTGGATTGGGTTTGGTGCGCAGTCAGCGGCATGTTATCTTCATCTTGAAAAGAAAATTGTGGAAAGTACCCAAAAAAAATTGTGGAAATAATCTAACAAATAGTACCAACCATATCCTGCTTTTACAAAATTGTAAAAAACTCTTGCATGAAATTACTAATTGCCCACATTCCACATATGTGAATTTGTTCAATCTCGTTTACAAGTTCCAACTATATTTTGGTGTGTGTACGAGACGTTCATTGTATTTATAATTTTTTTTAAAAATTGACATGTAATGGTAGGTAATATTTGGTTGATTTAATATTTTTTAATAATGTTTTAATATTCTTAAGGGTTCGTTTAATACGAATAATAAGATAAAATTTGATAGTATTAAATATGATAATATAAGATTTGATAATATAAAATCTGATAATATAAAGTTTAATACGTAAAAATTATGGATATCGATGTGTTTAGAATTATAATAAAAAAGTCTTTATAAGAACTTATATATTAAAATCTTATTAAGTCTAATCCCTCTCTCTAATATTTGATTAAGTTATTTATCATTTTAGGCTATGTTTAGTGCATCGTATAAAGAAGACATGATAGTATAAGTTAATACTATCAGCTCTTAATTAGTGTTTGGTGCATTCAACTGATAGTATAATGAAATCAGGTCAAGTCATTTTATCCTATTCTAAGTTGATAAATTTATCTCATTCTTTAGTACATGATAAGACATGATAATATTTCTATTTCAATTTTATCCTCAATTTCATTTTTATCACTCCTCTCCCTTGCGCCACCACCACCGCCACCACCGCCACCATCGCCATCGCTTACCCACCACCACCACCACCACCACCACCACCACTCCCGCCACCACCACCACCCCCACCACCCAGCAGTGCCACACCACCCACCATCACCACCGCCACCACTACAACCACCGCCACCCCTACCCCCACCATCACCACCACCACCACCACCACCGCTACCACTATAAAGCTTTTTTATTATTGTTTTCTAATTATTTTAACTTTTATGCTAAATGATATGTTGGTTTTAAAAAAAAGTTATACAATTAGTTAATTTATTTTTTGTTATCAAACAAAAGATAGGATTATGTCTTATCTTATTAGTTATATTATCATACTTTATACTATCTTATCATCTTATCTTATATTATACTATCATGTGCACCAAATATAGACTTAATGTATAAGAGTTTGATGGATAAGTTTATACAATACAGATGTTACACTAAATAATTGATAAAGTCATAATATATTGTATTAATTTATCTTATCATACCTAAAATATAAAAAAAAATTATGCTTTATGTGTTTGAACTTAAATTATCATATAATAAAATTTTTTAAATTATCATTTGACACTAATTAGTCGTCACCATATCATAAATTAATTCATGTGAAAGTTAATAATAAGTGGTGAACATGAAAAAAAATAAATTATGATTTTTTTCTAAATAATATTGATAAATGACTTAAAATTAAATCAGTTTTTGACATTATTCATATGTCATTAGATCATAAATTAAATTAATTCACATGATAATTAATAAATGATTAACACAAAAAAATGATAATTTTTGTGTAATTAATAGTGATAAATAACTTGAAATTACCTATTATGTAAATATCAAGTACCAATTCCAAGACATTGATCAATTTTGGTACACTATCAACGGCCACTGTTGTTTGGAGTTTCTTTGAGTTTGTAAACTCTCATTTCTTTTATTAGCGTGTTAAACTCCTTGTGTATGTATAAGTAGCCGGATTTAGATCTTCTCTAGTTAAAAAAAAATTAGAGAAATTTCACTCATTAAAATTAAAATTGTATATAATAAAATATTAAAAATAAATATAATATAATATTTTTTAAAAGTAAAATTATTAACTGAATTCTTCTGTAGTTTTCTTATAACTGAGAAGATCCTGATCCATGAGTAGCCAGCTCCATCTTATAGATCGAGGTACTTCCAAAATATTTTTCTCGAGCTAAACATTTGAACTATGGTTAGTAAGTGGTTTACTTGGAGTCTGTCTTCTACTCTTCTTCATGTCCTTAGACTTTACGAATGTCAACTGAACACAACCGAACCAATCAAATTTTATACATATAAATTGCACTATTTGTCTTGCATAATAAGAAACGCTTAAAATGCACCCACCTATCAACCTCTAAATTTTTTGTTTTGGTATAAAATCAAATCAATAACGGATATTGCTGACTTATAAGTCATATTTTATTTATTTATTTATTTATTTATTATTATAGATAATTATATATATATTTATAAATTTTAATTGATTATATTTACACATATTTAAATTCACACACAAAAAATTTAAATTATTTTTTAACCATAAATAATTATATATAAAAAATTTATAAATTTTAATTAGTAATATTTATATATTTATTTTTACAGCAAATAATTATATGTATATATAAATTTTTTTACAAATTTTAACTAATAATATTTATATATATTAAAACTCAAATATAAATTTTGAATTTAAAAATAATTATGACATAATTTAAAAAAAAAATAGTAACGGGTTACCCCAAGTAAATTTACTTGATGTAAGCGCGTCCTGCATAATAGTTTTCTTTCTCACTTTTCTCCAATGGTTACAAAATATATTTAAAAAAAGAGATAATTATTCCTTTGCAAGATTAATTTTGATGTGTCCAAATAAAAATAAACAAAAAGAATAATTTAGAATAGAGATTCTCAATCAGCAACGCAAGATGCAGACGATCATTCGCCTGTCTAACTAATTTTTTTTTTAATGAGCTGTGTCCAACTAACGTTATGTTTGTACCTTTGTTGATTTGATATTTTTACTTTAAATGATTAAAAAAAAATATATATGCAATAAAAAGGACAAAAAATATATTTAATTAATTAACTGCAATGAATCATTACATGAGGAGGACTTAACAGTAATGTTTTAAAAATTGATTAAATTAAAAAACTTAACATGTGAGTAGGTTATTATTTAATTGGTTTGATAAGTTAATTTGATGGTTAAATAAGATAACATTATATATTTATAATTATAATAATATTTTTAAGTTGTATAAATATATGTCTAAATTATATTATAAATAAATTTATATTAATAACAAATATATATCAAGTATTGATTTTTATATATAAAAACTATTGTTTATAATGAACGTGCAATATAAAATTTAAAAGCAAGATAAAAATATAATAACATTGTGGAAATGCTATTTCATCTTTATTATTAACGCTATTTTGAAAACATTTTCACTTGAAATTGGTCTACATCGAAAAAGATAGGCGAAGAATTAGAAAATGGGAAAAACTTAAGTTACGTTTGATGTATATGATAATATAATATAAGATAAGATGATAGAATAGTATAAAGTATGATAATATAATTAATAAGATAAGATATAATTTTATTTTTTATTTGATAATAAAAATATAAATTAGTTAATTATATAATATTTTTTTGTTAAGATCAAAATATCTTTTAATATAAAAGTTGAAATAATTAAAGTCTTATGTAATTACTGCAACTTAAATACATAGTAGTGGTGGCGGTGGTGACTACGGCGGTGACTATGGTGGTAGTTATAGTGGTGGTGGTGGTGGTAGTAGTAGTGGTGGTGGTAGTGATGGTGGTGGTGGTGGCGGCGGCGGTGGTGGTGGTGGTGGTAGCGATGGCGGCGGCGGCGGTTAAGGTGGTGGTGGCGGCCACGCGATGGTGGTGGCGGCGGCGGCAACAATGATGATGGCGGTGGCGAGCGGTGGTGGTGGTGGTGGCGGCAATGATGGTAATAATGATAGTGATGATGGTGGTGGTGGTGGATCAAGGGAGATGGGTGATAAAAATGAAGTTGAGGATAAGATTGAAATAGAAATCCTATCAGGTTTTATCATGTATTAGGAGAGGGATAGAGTTATCAACTTAGAATAGGATAAAATGACTTGACTTGATTTTATTATATTATCAGTTGAATGTATCAAACATTGAATAAGACCTGATAGTAATAACTTATATTATCATGTCTTTTTTATACGATGCACTAAATGTAACTTTAAAGACTAAAATTGTGGACAATTAACTTGAGCTTTTTTTTTTAAAAATCTTTTAATTGCTGTTCAACTTCAAATCTTTAATGTATTGAGCAACATTAAGAAATGCAAAGGAGGAAAGGGACGAAAGTGAGAGGAAACCAGATCCAACTCTTAGTTGTTGGAAGCTTTTGCTTCGAACCAGAAACAAAGATGTTGAATACAAGAAATAGAACGAGTGAGTTGGAGATGATGAACATAAGTCGGATCTATCTGCCCAGAGCTGATGTAGCAGCCAACAGAAACCTCTGCCCAAAGACGATCAGACCAAGTCACTGTTCACAGATCGCATCCAAGTGCAATGGCCAAATAGTAAAAAAAATGTTTAAAAAATTGAATTGAAAATTGAATTAATAAGGATTTTTATTTTGATTTAATTGGCTTAATTATTTAAATTTATAATTAAATTGTGATTAAATTAAAAAATATTTAAATTTAAAATATGATTAGTTTATGATTCAAGTGTTTCAATTGACTAATTTGATTCAATTTTTAAAATATTGGATAAAACATGTGCTCATCAGAGGACCGGCCGGTTCTTAAATCACACGGTTCTATCGTTTCTTTCAGTTTTTTCCATCCGGTTTTCACATATCAAACCACTAAAGCGGTTTCGAGAGTGAACCAAGACCGGTGTAATGGCGGTCAGTGGTCGAACCGGTTTTTTAATCACCGCCTAGTAAAAGTGACATGAATTTGAGATAGCTGGCAAAAGGTTGTCTCTGGGGTCAGTCATAGTCAACCAGGTGTCTGAAAACCTTTTCCTTTGCCGTCCGCTTGCTTTCTTTTTTTCTTTCTTACTTTAATTTGAATTGGATTTGGCAAATTGAACTCAATTTAATTGCTCCTCTCTCTACGTTAGTGTCTGCGGCTGCAAATACCAAAATAGGGTTCTTTTTCTTCTTCTTCTTGCTACTGTGAACTTGGTTTGGTTTCAGTGTTACAAGTTAGAAGCATTGTTGGTTGGGATACTGAAACTGATAGATCTGTGATATCTGAAAATGAGCGCGTCCAGGTTCATTAAGTGCGTCACAGTTGGTGACGGCGCTGTTGGCAAAACCTGCTTGTTGATTTCCTACACTAGCAACACGTTTCCCACCGTTAGTCTCTTCCTTCTTCTTTCCTATGCCTATCACTGTAGCTCCTTCACTTTACTGTGCGCTTAGATTCAAATCCATATCATGTTTTTTTTTACTTTCTTTCTTTCTTTTCCCCTTCTGAATTTATTTTTGTCTATTATAAGTATTTGCAATTAGAATTAGAGATTTTTTCATATGATAAATATATGCTATGTTTGACTTGGCCTGCAAATTTCTTAATTTATAGATTCACGTTATTATTATTATTACTATTACTATTCCTATATTTAGGGACCAAGTTCTTCAATATCATTTAACATTAGTTAGTAGTTACACTTGCACTCACTCATATCACACTCTCATTAACAGCTGCACTTCTCTGATTCTAATCTTGATCAGAAATTGCTTGTAGTTTGATTAGGAGCAGTTATTACCTTATTCCTGTGTAGAATAGAAGAATGTACGAGTTGTAGAATGTCAAAGTTTTCCTTCTAAAATTGTGATCAATATAAAGTAATCGTTGTATGTTGTCAAGGACGGACACAATATACTGCAGGGATGCACTGTTATTACTTTATTCTTTTTGTCACCTTTCCAACGGATTTTGATTCTGTTCAACAAATTATAGCTTCACGGTTTCACCCTTCTCTATTTCTGTTTGTCATCATCAATAACAGGACTACGTGCCCACCGTTTTTGACAATTTCAGTGCGAATGTTGTTGTGGATGGAAGCACCGTAAACCTGGGATTGTGGGATACTGCTGGTAACACTGCATTCATTAAATTCAATTATATAGAATTGGTTATCATTTTCAGCATATTGTTTGTTTCTGCTGGTTTAACTTATTCTTTGACTGACAGGTCAGGAGGATTATAATAGACTAAGACCCTTGAGCTATCGAGGAGCTGATGTCTTTATATTAGCCTTTTCTCTTATAAGCAAGGCCAGCTATGAAAATATTGCAAAGAAGGTTTATTACTTGCATATAAAGAATTTAATTAGGAAGGTGATCATTTAAATCGATTTCTGCACTTCATATAACTGATAAAGTTATTGTTCTTTTTGCTTTTCATTTCAGTGGATCCCTGAACTAAGGCATTATGCCCCTGGTGTTCCAATAATTCTAGTTGGAACAAAGTTAGGTAAGCCTTTGCCCTTTCCCTTCCTTGAATAGATTGGCATACTGGTTAACCATAACTGATAAAGTTATTGTTCCAATAATTCTTCGAGGACATTTGCTTCTTAATTTCTTTTATTCATACACCAACCTAGAGTATGAAAAGGTTTGAACAGTGTTTTGGAGTCATTGACCTTCTCATTTTCATAAAATGTTATTCTTTGGTTTTGCTTAGATGTTATTAATGACCTGGTGTGTAATGCTTACTGAAGTTGGATTAAAATCTCTTCTGAAAATCACTTGTTCTCAATGCTTATGAAGAAATGAGGAAACAATAAATGGGATTAGCATCAGTGTAGTGGAGTTGTGGAAATTCTAGTTTGATTTGTTTTTGTGAGGAGAAAATAGATGCAGGACAGAATTCATAAGACTTGTATCTAGGTTGTGTTTTGATCAAGGTTGTTAAGATCGTGATCTTCCTTGTAAGATTGCACGATCTTACGCTCTTTTGTGGGAGCTTCGATCCCGATTACACACACCAACTTGGTTTGGTGAGATCGTAGTAGGATCGTTAGGCAAGCTTGTGTAATCAGTGAAATTGACCGATTTTTTGGATCTGGTTGAGCCGCCATTTAAGTGGCGGAGCAGCCCATTTTTTCAGAAAAAAACCCAGGCCCACCAAAGCTCATTTGACCTCTATCTGAGTCCTTGCTTTGGGTTAGACTGGGCTGACGGCTGGGTTTGACTGTGGCTGTTCTGGGTTGTGGCCGACGGTTGTGGTTGAACTCTTATCTCCTTCAATCTGTTTCTGTCTCGATCTGGGTGGATGCTTGCTGGGTGGGAGCTGCTCTGGTCACCATTTGTGTGCTGACTGTGTTCTGTCAGTGCTAGTGAAGGTTGTGGGTCTGGGGCTGGGATCTTAGGTGGGCTGGGCTGGTGTTAGTGCAGCTAGTGGGGCTGTTGGTGAAATTGTACGCATACATATGCATATATAGGTGACAAAATATATATATATTTGGTAGGATCTTACGATCCATGCTACGATCACACATTTTTTGTGTTTACCCTCCCCTTCCTATCCTAGGTAGGATCTCGATCTTTACAACCTTGGTTTTGATGGTGAATGACAAAAATAGCAATTTCTCTTTCTTACTAGGATATTAATTCACAATTGAATTCATTGCTATGGTGAATCTTGCTTAAAACAGTTTTCAGCCAATTCATCCCAAAGTTGAATGTTTTAACTGTAAAAGCTTAATTTGGTCTGCAGATCTTCGGGATGATAAACAATTTTTTATAGACCATCCTGGTGCAGTGCCAATTACTACAGCTCAGGTACGAAATACCATAATTTTTTTTCATTCTCCCCCCTTTCTTTTGGTAGAGGGGAGGTAGGAGTTCCTGATTCTCAAATTATGGTTATCTACATATTGATATTTGCTTTCACTTTGGTTGAAGGGAGAAGAATTGAGAAAGCTAATTGGTGCTCCTGCCTACATTGAGTGTAGTTCAAAAACGCAGCAGGTGCAGTTTCTCTCACTTAACATTTAAGCTTTGATTTTTTTTTCCCTGTCGTTTATACCGCAGGGTTTCATGTGCTTCTGGGATGACAGAATGTGAAAGCTGTCTTTGACGCTGCCATCAAAGTGGTTCTTCAACCACCAAAACAAAAGAAAAAGAAGAGGAAGGCACAGAGGGCCTGCTCAATATTGTGATTAAGAATCAGAAATTAATAGGAGGCAGTGACTGTACGGCCAACCTCTATTGCTGCCTCTCCGTCAGTTTGTCTTATTTTCTTCCCTATCCTCTGTAGGGAGCAGGAAGTTGTATATAGTTTGAACTGACATCTTAGGGCCTTATAATCAAAAGATTTTGTGTGGCCTATCCTAATTTCATAATCTGTATGTATAATTAGCTTACTTACATATGCCTAGTGCCGACCTATTTCCTTTTGTTATATGTTAGCAGCCTACGAGAAATACTGCTTGCTTATGTGAATGCGGTCATACACATGGCCTGTACTTGTGATTTCATCTATGAATTTTATATTATTTATGGTTTTGGCCAATTTAAGTCGCTCATTTAAAGATACCACTTATAAGGATGTGAAGGATAAAATACCACTTTGTGACCAATGCGATGTTGCATTTAAATATGTAAATAGTTGTATAGATGTGTCCTCGGCATTGGTCGTGGGCATTGCCCATCCATCCTTTGTATTGGGAGTTAGTATGCTCTAGACCATGATTGGGAATGTATTGCAAGATGAAAAAATGTGATTAATTGTAAAGGAATGGAAGTATGGAATGCATCAAAAACTTTTGATCAGTTTATTGGAAAACCATTAAAAACGAAAGTCAGTTATATCGTCCCACAAAACTTAACTGAGCTATGACTGTAATGAAACATGAAACTGCAAAAAGCTCAATTTTGCTTTGAACTTTGATAGAATCTTATTTCTACCCCAGAATATCACCCTCCTGTTTTTGGAATTGCAAGTACCGCAATGTGCTGGAAAAGAAAGCATCTAGAGCTTGAGGGACTGATGCAGACTCACTTTGCATCTCAGTCCTGATTAATTCTATCAGGCCCTAGATTGTAGCACTAGTGGTCTCTGGGTTTCGTTTCTCAAAATAGTGAAGATACCTGCATTTTTTTTCCTGTTTTTGATCTGAAAGACGCGTGCCTGTAAGTATGGAAGTCACTGAAAATAGTATACTAAATAACAAAATTTATACAGCTTGATGTGACTGACTGATTCAATATTTCAACAAGGAAAGTGTCATTAGACTACTGCTACCTTGGGATGATAGCACCTTCGCGCAGGAAGAGGGCGAGGAGTACCTCTCCACTTTCTATCCCCACCTCTTCAATTCCCCCCATCTTTATCCTTGATTTCTATTTTGGAGAAAAAATTCTCTCTTTCGTCATTCCGCATGGGGAGGGGGGAAACTCACGGGGACTTTAATATTATTTAAAAAATTTAGAAAAAATTAAAAAATATATAAATTTATAAACAATTTCAATTTAAGTTAATAATATCAATAAATTAAAATAATAAAATACTATAAAGTAGTATGTTTTTTATTATTTTAATTTTAAATTAATATAAAAATAATATAGATGAAAATTATTAAAAGAAATACTGTAGTAATACATATATATATATAATATAATTAATATTGATAATTTAATAATTTTTCGAGAATGGAGATCTCGCGAGGCAAGAGATACGATCCCCATCTCCATCCCCGCATCTGCCTTGGAGAGATTTTTATCTTCGTTCCCATTTCTGCAAAAGAAAATTCCTCAAATTTGAATCCTTAAATGTGACAATCCCCACAGATATTCCAACATGCAAGAAGATTTTTGCTATCTCTACTAGTACCCTTTGCTACATTTGCCGATTAATTGACTAATTTAGTATTAATTTGGAAACTAATTACTAAGTGATGGAGAGAAACTTGAGTAGAATTTGTCTATACACCTGTATAGATAAGATCAATCAACATTTGAATACTTGTATAAATTCTTATGATATATAATTATTTTATAATGAAAATAACTTGTATTAATTATGAATTGATTTAATTTATACAATTTGTATGTACAAGTTCTACACAAATATTTCCGCAAGTGATGGCCTTGACCTTCATTTTCGAAAGCAATATCTTTCAAATGTCAACATATCTGTACTGACTTGAGAAAGGCAACTCCTCAAAAGTAGACCATGAATTGGATGTTGAACAACGCGACACATTCACACTATATCTTTAAGATCATCCCTTAGAGAAGCCTCCTTACATCTGATGTAAACAGGAGATACCTGGTTGTAAATTAACAAGAGCTTCACAGGCATATAGAAAGATTGAAAATGCAGGAGCATTAGAAGTTCAGCCTATATAACCATAAGCATTGGCAGCAAGTGTAAGACACAGAAGATGGAAAGAAGAGAAAAAGGTTACAATGATAAGCAACAAGGTTCATCTCATCATCTGATATCAAAACGAACAAAAACCACCAAAAGTCTAGGCAATATATTTCCAGTGTGCTGGATAAGCTCATATAAACCACCAAAATACTAGAATTTTGATTATTTATCCAACATATCTTTAATACTGAGAGGTACTATGGATTTTTACAATTATTTAACATTACTTCTCTCTTTTCACGCAACATGTTTAAGTTTTTGATCCACATGTCATGTTTGGTTTTTTTGAAAATTGATGATGATGATCCTCTTGGCGTGCAACGTTTGTGTGTGCCCTTTGGTTCATCTGTGACTGTATATTTATTTTTAAGTTCCATTCATATTTCATTTCATTTCAGTCAGGAGATGCCAATATCAAGTTTCAATGTGGTACTTGATGCTGCCAATGCAACTTGGGTGTTGAGTGATGTGGCCTTGTTGTCAACAAAAAACTGGTGAACTGCTATTGCTTACTCTTGTTTATGATAGAAGGTATGTCGCTCTTCTTTTTTCATCTCTTTGGTTCACATTCTTTATGTTGTGGGTCATATATTCATTTTAGCTGATTGGCAGGTAGTTGATTTAGTTTAGGATTACGCTCTAACTGATATAGGAATATAGCTTTTATTTGGGAAAGGAGAATCTTCTTATTGTTAGTACTTCAGATCAGATAACTATTTTCAACATTACAAATCTTTCAATGTTCTGCTCTAACAGTGGGATTTATTTCTGTCTCTTTTTCCTCTCTTTTGTCATTCTATCATCTCATGCTACTTGTATCAAAGTGGAAGGAATTGCAACTTAAGGCCTTATCTGGTTTCTACACTACAGTTTTAAATTTTTTTGCATCAACAGGGAAACAATTTTAGTTTGAGTTTCTAACATTTGGCCTATAGTAGACGGGTAGAGGGAAATCAATTTTATTGTGGTATTTTCTGAAATTCTTAGGTGTATTAAACTTACTGAACTAGTTATATGTTGGCTACAGAAAACCTTCTCATTTGCAGTGAGGGATTCATTGATTAATGTTGGTCCTATGAAAGATTTCTCTTACGGTTTAAGGATAAATGCTGATGCAAATGCTACAGGGATAGCCAAACAGAATAACTATGAATTGTTCAGTTTTTTTTTTCAATGCTTTGTTACTTCAAGTAATTTAATCCAACCACTATTAACTTGCTTAGATTGGGCAAAGAGGAAAGTGATGGGGGATGGGGGAGTGAAAGAGGACATTGTAGCACCTGATTATATATGTTTAATATATTCCATGGACCATGACCTATATAGCCCATTGTGTCTATTATAGTTCTGTTTTACTATTCAATATTTTTGTTTTGTGTCACATATCTTGAGCTACTATTGCAGGTGTGCTGTTCCGGTCATGGAAGAATGGTTCTCTTTGTGTTCTTTGGCAATCATTTCGCCCAGAAGTGAGGTTTGTCCATGGTTTTTATCAGTGAGATATGTTTTTAATATATTAAGTACTTCTAATCTTGGTGGTTATGTTTATGAAATAATTTTTAAGTTTCTCTGTACATCCATGTACCAAAACTACTGGCACTTTTATTTTTTATACTACATCAATAAGATGGTAAAGTAAATCCATTATTCTCAGATAGATCAAACATTTGGTTGTGATGTATTACTTTCACCTGTCCAGTTGTTTTATTGCAGTTTACTGAATGATCTATAAGTTATCCCAACCTAGCGGGAAAAGGCTTTGTTGTTGTTGTTGCTGAATGATCTATAGGTTCTCTTACGAACCGATTGATGAAAAGTTGCGAAGTGGTATGGAGCATTCACCATTTTGTGCATAATGCATAATTTCAGGTTGAACTTCCTGGTTGCAAAGGAATTTGGACTGTTCATCATAAGAACACGCGTTCTCATAATGCTGATTATTCCAAGCTGGCTGATGATGACGATGAATATCATGCACACCTTATTATAAGTGTGGAGGCTCATACCATGGTAATATTTTTTTCATCAGTGTTTGATTTTGGAAGGATAAGCTATGATGTTTGATGGTCTTCCCTATTGCTGGGCAGGGGTTTTATGGTTGCCGATCACATACATGACATATTAATAATGTTCCCTATCAATGCAGCATTTCAGAGATATTTCTATATTTATATACATATACATTATCTCAAATATTTTAAAAACTTATGTTTAGTAATGCATTTGTAACTTATTTTTGAAGTTTATTTGAATTTTTCACGATTTTATTATTAATTTTCTTAAAAAGATAATGTTCCCTATCAATGCAGCATTTCAGAGATATTTCTATATTTATATACATATACATAATCTCAAATATTTTAAAAACTTATGTTTAGTAATGCAGTTGTAACTTATTTTTGAAGTTTATTTGAATTTTTCACGATTTTATTATTAATTTTCTTAAAAAGATATTGAAGACTGGTATTCATAGGCTGACTTATAGGTCTGTACTCCGTAAGCAATGTGGCATCGAATCCTAGCTTCATTTTCTCTCTGTTTTCACCATCAAAGTATTTGTCATATTTATTTCTATCTACATTGGCTGACTGCCAGTTCTGCTTTCTTCACCCTGTGCACTTTGTGATGCAGGACAATTGATGGGTTAGGATTTAACATATGAAAATTTGAATTTTCTTGAGTGAATTAAGTGTTGGAAGATTGAGAATTAAAGGTTCACTCATGTATTTTTAGGGAAGGTCAGTCTTCTGGCAATAGGAGAGGTATTAAAGGGTCAATTGGTGGCTATTGGGCCAGTGCCTGTGAAATTAGGATTTTGGAATTGATGGATTCTAGGGAAAACTCAATCATAGGCACAACCAAATACCTAACTTTTGGACCATAACAACATTAAAAAATTAATCCTATGATTGATAATAGCTACACAACGAGCTCCAATGTCAAATTTAAACCAAACCAGAGAGTTGTTTTCCCTTTTATGCTTATGCCTTCTGAACTCTACAGCTACCTGCATCACTTTGCTTGTTGGTAAACACCCTTTACTTTTGGTTCAATTTTAAGCTTAAATGCAAATAGAGAGGCGGATAAGATATCCTCCTAAATAATTTAATGCTAACATAAGATATGGGAATGCCTACTGTTTGTAGAAAATAATCAGTTGCGTTTAGCAAGGATTATTTTAAGACGCTTGTGGCTTTTAAGATATTTGAAAAAGATAGGCATGAGTGAAAAATCAATTATTAAGGTCATTTGTCTAACCTGTTTGATTGTTTCTCATATTTGCATACAAAGCTGTTTTTTCTGTGGGGTGTCAGCTGGTGTGTAATGGAATTGTGCTGGGATTTTAGATTTAGAGGCAGCCACAAGTGTGGAGGGAAGAGTTGATTGGTGCTTTTGGAGAATGGTATATGGTATTAGGGTTGCTTTATCTATTAAACATTGAAAACGGTGCATGTACAAAGACTCTACCTGTGGATGCAAGCCTAGTTTGTAAAGATTTTTTTTTTAAGAAAAATTATTTGATGGCTGTCTCATTTGAACTTTGACAGCTTAAAATTTTAGCAAGCATATAGTTTTGGGGGTGGTGGTGCTGTATGGGTAAGATGGAAGGAAAGTCTTTTTGCTATCTTTGAAGCCATTGCTCAACAATTGAAGTTTTTGTTGCATTTGGTTTTTAATGTTGTGGGTATGCAGTCTTGTTGAAGTAAGGGTGTAGAAAGCAAAAAGATATATTTTTGTAAGACTGCTTGAAATTGCTTTATTGGTTCTATTTAGAGTGACATGTTGGTGAAGGATCAATGAATGAAGTAAAGAGGAGTTTTTCAAAAGTTGGTGATAGAAGCCCAAGCCCAAAAGTGACAAAAGTGTATGTTAGAAAGAGGCACCGTATGACAGGTAAGTTGGGATTTGGGAGTAAGAAAACAAACTTTGGCTCAGACGTAACTAACTGCTTAGCTGGCTAGTGGAAAGGAGGGAAATGTGAGTGGAATTCTATTATGAGGTATATAGGAAGGGGAAAGGAAAAAACGTGAGGAGGCAAGGATTGGCTTAGACCTTGGGAGGGACTAGACACTCTACAATTGTCTAGGTTATCTTTCTTCTATCTCTTTTCGCCTATAATCAGTTTTACTACTTTTTTCTAGAATATACATCAGTACTGGCATTGATATCATAATGATATCATCCAGAATTTAGTTATCTTTCTGTGTTAGTCTATTTACGTTATTGTGTTTGTTTGGGTACCTATCAATTAGTATCTGAGTCTTCCACCATGCCTCTTAGCTGCAAACGAGCGGCACGGGTGATGACACTAGTGTTGATATCCAATTTTGTCCATAAAAATTTTTATACTTAATTACAATATTTTAAAATGAAAAATTTTAAAAGGGGACATTGCATTTAATACCTGATACTTGCACACGTAAAGAAGAAGGCATTAAATGCATTGAGGCAGCAAGCAGAAAAAAGGGGGGTTAAAAGGATGGAAAGAAAAGAAAAAAGTTCTGATAAAGGAGGAAATGGGGGGCTCAACGTAGGAAGGCTCACGCAAAGGAAAAAAAAGAAGGAAATGTCGGGGAGAAATGATGAAAGGGTGGAGGTATTTAAAAGAGAAGAGCATCGAGAAAAGGGGGATCTTTTTTTTCACACATTTTTTCACCTTCAAGAACCGTGAAGAACACCTTCCATTTTCACCACCCTCATCACCAAAAACGTGACACCTTCACCCATTCTCCACTTTGTAAACCCAAAGAACGTCCTCACTTCCATAACGTTCATCTTCGTTCACGACCCTTCACCACACTCCATTCTTCATCCCCAAAACTGTCATCACCCTTCACCACACTCCATTCTTCATCCCCAAAACTGCATCACCCTTCACCTCTACCCCACGGTCCCTTCACCATTTTTCCTCCAAGTTCCAAGCCCTAACCGTGACCCACCCACACTAGCCAAAATCCAATAAAGGTCCCTTAACCTCAAACAACCAACAACCACCTTCACCCCCATTCCTCAACCACCACCGAAAAACCTCAAAACCTTAACCACCACCACATCAACTCCATCTCCTCTTCATTCACGTGAAGCCACGACCGAGTCGGACTTCACAAAGCCGGGCCCCTTATCAACCGACCGTCGATTCTCGCCTTCCAACCGGTCGGACCCCAAAAATCAGTGACCCCACCATCTTCATCGGTTGCAACCAACTATCGAATCCATCACCCCTTCCTAAACCGACCGTCGAACTTCCAATCATACCTCCTCTATCGACCGTTCAAGTTCCCATCATCTAAACCTCCAAACCCACACCACCATCCTTCAACTATCCAACCCAACCGGAGCAGCGTCAAACCGTAACCCTTTAAACCAAATCCCTTTCATCACGTCCGATACCACTCTACCTCTCAAATCTCCAAACCACATTTCAAACACCATCACACACATCGACCGTCGAAATCCAAGGAGCCACATCCTTTTCCCTTTCGATCACAAACTCCATCACATCCGATCGTCGGACCCCAAAAGCTAAACCACCCACATTCTCCTCACTCGACCGTCGAACCACACCACCGTGACCTTCACCGACCAAACTTCACCAATACCAGTCACTATCCCTTCACCGACCGTTTTCGGAAGTCGGCCGTCGAACCTCGTTTCCGGTCTCCCCAAATGGATTCCATGTGTGCTAGAGTTCGAAGTCGTGTTTTCCCCAAACCGACCGCTTCGTGATCCGTTTTCAACCGACCGTCGGACCATAGGAACCGTTCTCGGCCGTCGAACACAAATATTAGAAAATCCGGGCCTCCCCAAAACCTGGTAGACCCCCACAAACGACCCCTATTATTGCAAGTCTCCAACTTTTATTTCTTTAAACAATGATTGTCTTTTTGGTGAGGTTGAATCACGTGGGCCACATTAAGGCAATAATGATGCATTTTGGTAAAAGGGAAGACGGGTAAAGAAAATAAAAATGGCAAATGAAAAGAAAAAAAAAAATCTTTTAATCCATGCAATGACCAATGATGATGATTGAATAAAAGAATGCTATCTTCATTATCTTTTGGATCATAAGTTCAAGTAACCTAGTGCTAGAATCTGGATTCACTTTCAAATAAAATCTTTTTTTAAAATCAACCAACCCACTTATTTTATAAAGAACTACGTGACTTTGAGTTCTCCATTGCACCAGGAGATACGTAGGAGGAGCAGTAAATCCATTTCTCAAGCCAAAAAAATAAATTTTCATAATTTGGTTGTTTCTTTTATTTCTTTTCAAAAATTAAAAAATGAAAAAATAATAAATAATCACAAAGTCTTTTGTTTAGAGGGTTAAAATAAATATATTTGATATTATTAAAATTTACACAACTAACATAAGGTACCGTTCTTGAACGGCAAGATAGGTGCTAACACCTTCCCTATCTGTAATCGACTCCCGGACTCAAACTCATTTTCAAAAGACCAGTTTTCCTGATAAAAGGGTTTTTCTAATGTTTTCCCAATTTAAATAAACATTGGTGGCGACTCCATTGATTTTATATTTTTTCGGTCGTCCCGCCGCGATCCCGGTTGCGACAACTAGCATTGCAGTGTTCGCTCGAGACTAGTTAGAGGGCTAGTACATAGCTAGCCTGCGTGGGCGCCGGGTCTACAAAACGTGATGGAATGTTAGGATCCAATTGCAAAATATCGGACTTGAGTCCAACATCGGAAGTATGGGATTTCGGTGTAGGGTTTATATGACCTTGTGCTCTCCAACCACAATAGTTAGCTTTTGTGGTGTGATTCTCCTAAGGTTCGTATCACTTGGCTAGATTGACTTTCTTCTTAACTTGATTCTTGCTTAGCAGCGTCTTTTATCTTTATGTATACTCTCTCTTCCCGTTTAATTTCCATCATTCTTCTTTTATCATTTTCTTTTTCTATTTTCCGTCCTTTTTATGGATTCTGTGTGCTAGAGTTCTGTGTTTTGGCACTTTGATGGTTTCTTACAACACAAATATTAGAAAATAAATGGTAGTAATACATTTTTGTTTCATTACAATGACTCTTGTTTTTTTCCTGTTATGATTAGGTACTAGAAACAAATGATCTTCTGAGTGAGGTTACTAAAAGTGTTGACTATTATGTTCAAGGAAGAACTCTTGCTGCAAGGAATTTATTTGGAAGGTGGGACTTTATTCGAACTTTGATTTTGCTTATTGCTTTTGTGGATCTCTATTGTGCCCTGGCTGTTATATTATTATGGTTAGTTATTGATGAACCTGCAAAAATTCATATTTTTAGAGTTTAAAATCTTGAGTTTTCATCCTCTTTTAATCTTTTTGATTGAGTTTGTTCTTAATTTTATTTTATTTTATTATTATTCTAAATTATGTTTTAATTATGTGTTTTTTATAGGTAATTAGGCATCAAAGAAGACTAGATGATTGTACGAGACACAGAGCTGAATTTGCATTCTGGTGGTCCAGCGCCCAGACACTGGAAAGCCAGCGTCTCAGAAGATGAATTTTATTTCTGGTCGTTCAGCGCTTAGGCGCTAAAGACGCAGCGCCTAAGCGCGCGTTACGTATCAGAATTTTTGGAAAGAGCTCCAGCGCCTAGGCGCTGGATACAAAGGACCTGAGCGCTGGACGCGTAACCTGTCACGTTATTTTTACTATAAATACATAAGTTACGCCAATTTTAACATACACTTAGACAGAACGCAACAGCCGTCAAGAAGCACAAAAATCTAATGTGGCATGGGCGCAGTTTGGCTTGAAGATTAGGAATTTTCTTCAACCTTTCCACATTTCTACAATGGAGTTTATCATATTCTTCCCTTTGTGTTCTTCTTTTTCCATATGTAACTAAACCTTTTTTTTTGTTAGGATGATGATGGATCTTGTTTTTAGATGATGTAAATTCTTTTATGGGTTTAATCAATGTTTCTATTTCATGATTTATGTGTTTATCTCTTTTCTTACTATTTTCTAAATCTGGCTAATTTGAGAATGATTTTTAGGTTTATGTATGATTTGAAAAGATTTGCATGAACCTAGAACTTGTGATAAATATCATAATTTTTGCAATCGCTAGGAATAGACATTATGGGTTATGTGGTCTTTCTTTTAATTCCCTTGTTCTTGATAATGCATTTCTATTTGAGATTAGACTAAGAGATTAGTTAATTCTACATAGTGTAAGAGGATTAATATACCAATGGATTTGATATTGATTAATTTTAGGAATTGACCATGAATCATTGGAATAGGACTTGATTAAACCAATATTTGACTTTGCATTTAAAGAGTTCAAGTGAAATCTGACTCCTAACCTTTTTATATCATTGTTTTCTAACTCAACTTAATTAATTAAATTTAGCTTTTGTTATTTTTGTTTATTCTTTCTTTTTCTTATTTTTACTAACTCTCTTTTCGATAGTTTGAATAGTATCGATTTGGCGAACTTAGTAATTAATAACACAATTCTCGTGGGAACGATACTTTACTTACTCTTCATTATTTTTGTCAATTTGGTGCACTTGCCAATTCCACATCAAGTTTTTGGCACCGCTGTTGGGGATTATTGTTTTCAATATTAAATAGTAGTTGAAGATGCACTAATTTAAGTATTTTTTCTTTTGTTATTTCTTATTTAATTTTATTTTTTGGATTTGTTTTTTATTTTTCTAATTTGTTTCTTTTTATTTTCTTTGTTTACTTTTATTAGTGTTTTATTTTTATTTTTATTTTTACTTCACTCTAATTTACTTGTTTGTTTGTGTCGCAACCGTCCCGAAGGGCGCCGCGAAAATAAAAAGAATAAGGAGAAAGGACCTCGGGGTGTTGGGAGTCGCCACCAATCGCTTTATCCATTAAATAGAATAGTGCAATTGGACACCTAAAAGATGGTCTACGTTTCAGAGTTTGAGGTTCGGGGTTGATTACGGGTAGAAATGTGTTAGTACTTACATCGTCTGTTCTAAGAACGTTACCTATTTAATCTAATGTTATTTACAATATTAATTAATTAAATTGGTCCTTCAAAAAAAAAAAAAATATTTTTTTTTTTTTACTTTAACATGTCCCATTTTGTCAAGCATAATATCAAGAATGATAAATGATTAAGACCAGAAATGGGTGGCTAAATAACCATTATTTTGAAACAAATTCTAAGTCTACAACATATTGTATAAAAGTGGTGAATCAAAATTTTATTTTTTGAAGAGAAGTAATTTTTAAAATAAAATGGCCAAATAAAATCTCATTTATAATAATAATAATAATAATTAGGCACAATGAGATTTTTGTAGTAATTTTAAAAAAAAAGTCTTCATAAAAAAATAAAACTTTAATTCGCCACAATCATAATGTTGAAACTGTATGAAATTGTTCACTTTTATTTAATGATTTTTTTTATTTTTTACAAAAAAGATATTTTATTTTAATTTAAAAAAAAGTTGTATTTTATTTAGAGAAAATATTTTAATTTAGTGTGAGAATTAGACCTACAACAAGCCTCCGACAAAATCCAATATAAAGCCTTAAAATTATCGGAAAGAATGTACTTGATTGGCGCTCCGATCCTCTCTCAATTTTTCCGTCATTGGCCAATTTAAAATTATTTAATTTACAATAATTAAATTAAAGTCGTGTGAGAATTAGACCTCGCCAGCGCTCTTGGCAAAATCTAATATAAAGCCTCAAGATTATCGGGAAGAGTGTATCTGATCGGCGCTCCGATCCTCTCCCAATTTTTCCGTCATAGGCTAGTTTTAAATCGTTTAATTTACAATAATTAAATTAAAATCACATATCAACCTCATTATAACAAACAACATAATTAATATATATATATATATATATATATATATATATATATATATATATATATATATATATATATATAATCATAAACCAAACCACTTTCTCCATCTTTTTTCTTTTTTTTTTTTTCTCTTTTTTATGTATTTATTTTTCATTTTTACTATTTTTAACCATTTTTATTTCCCCTCTCTTCTTTTTTATATATTTTTATACATGCACATCTTCACATTTTGTTATGTTTAAAAAAAAAACAATTAAACCAACCCACGTAAGTGGTATGGTGTTTTTAATAGCCCAAAATTCTTTTTATTTTATTTTATTATTTTATTATCTTTTATCAAAACACAGATATGCAGAACTCACAGTTTAAAGCTTTCAAAACAAAACTAATGAGCTGAAAATGGGAGACCTCTGTTTTCGCAAGAGGTGACGCGAATGGGAAGCTGCTGGTCGGTGGTCTGCAGTGGAGCTCAGACTGGGTAGCGCGAGGCAAGAACGAAGGCGTGCTGGGCAGTGAATGGGGTCGCGTGGCCACGGCTTGGGTGGAGTACGGGTCGCACAGATCTAGGTTGGAGCGAGTCTCGGTCGGAGTGCGCGGCTGTCGCGGTGGCTTCAGACGGCAGAGGCGGCCGCGGCTGGTACCAGCGGATAGCAGCGCCGGATCTAGGCTGAGGTGGTGCGGGTTCGAGGAAGGCGTGGTGAGTCGCGGTTCTGCGAGTGCGCGCTTCACGGAGATTGACGGCGGAGGAACGGTGGGTTGTGGCTGGCGACACGGTGGAGTAGTTCCTGGGTTGTTTTGCTTGGTTTAATGGTGGATTTCTGGTGATGATTTTTGGTTGAAAGATGGATGTTGTGGAGGATGATGGTGGGTGGCAGAAGGGGGTGAGAAGAGGTTATGATTTGATGAAGGGATGGTGGCTGTGAAAAGGTTCCTTTTTTTTTTGTGAAAATAATGGAAATTTGGGTGTGGCAGAGGATGGTTTTGGTGGTTGAAGGAAATTGGAAAGGCTTGATTGTTGAAGATGAAGATGAATAGTGGGAGGGGATTTTCGTATCTGTGGGAATTTTTTTTCCTCCCTCTGCAGCTCTTTTCCCATGCCTTTTTATTCCTGCTTGAGATTGATTACCACTTAATTTGCAATAATTTTCATTCAATTTGTAATAATTCATTTTCGGTTTTGGAAGGCAAATGGAAAATAAAACTGAAGAAGCTTTTAATCCAGTTTAAAGCAAGCTGATTGTGGAGGCTAGGGTTGCAGCAGAAGGAAGAAGGAAGTTGGGTTGTGGGTTGAGATGGAGATTTGGGTCATGGGTTGACCCATACAAAGCTTTTTTTTTTTTTTTTTATTTTTTTTCTTTTTTAAAAGAAGGAAATTAAATAAAATAAAATAAAACAAAAATAAAAAGAAAATGAATAAAATTGGGTATCAACAGTTTGTTTATGCAAGGTTCTGTGGAGTCAGAAGAATTACTTTTTGATCCAGAGATAGAGAGAACAGTAAGAGCAAACAAGAAAGCAGCTAGAGAAAGGAAGAAACTTGAAGAAGTAGAAGAAAAGATAACAGAAATAGTTGTAACTGCAAAGCGAAGACACACGTTGGGTGACTATGCTACTCCATCTGTTGAAAATGTTTCAACTAGTATTGTGCGTCCTACTATTCAAGCCAATAACTTTGAGATTAAACCAGCACTTCTACAGCTGATGCAATAGAATCAGTTTGGGGGAGGTCAAGCAGAAGATCCAAACTTGCACATTACAAATTTCTTACTGCTCTGCGATACTATTAAGTATAATGGCGTAACTGATGATGCCATTAGATTACGGCTGTTTCCATTTTCTCTAAGAGACAAAGCAAATAGCTGGCTACAAGTCCAACCATAAGGGAGCATCTCTACTTGGGAGGACTTGATTAGTAAATTCTTGACTCGATACTTCCCTCCATCAATGTTTGTGAAAAATAAGGGGTGAAATAGCTTGTTTCACTCAAAATCAAGGGGAGTCGTTATATGAATCTTGGGAGAGATTTAATAAGCTATTAAGGAGATGTGCTCACCATGCATTTGAGGTTTGGCAACAGGTGTAAATTTTCTATAATGGTTTAAATCATCTTACTAGGGCTATGGTGGATGCATCTGCAGGCAGATCTCTGAATACTAAGACTCTTGAAGAGGCTCAAGAATTGTTTGAGATTATGGCGACCAATGAATATCAGTTGCCTAGTGGGAGAGTAGTAATCAAACAAGGAGTTATGGAGTTTGGCACTCTCGATGCTTTACTTGCTCAGAATAAAAGTGTTTCGCATAAGTTAGCCAACCTCACCATACGAGTTGAGAGTATGCAGGTAAATTATGTGAACCACCAAGTGTTAATTTGTGATTTCTGTGGAGGTAATCATGCTAATGGTGGATGTGAGGCAAGCAACTCTAGTTTAAGTTCTCAAGAGCAGGTAAATTATATGGGTAATCCTTCTATACCTCAAGGTATTCCATTTTCAAATACATATAATCCAGGGTGGAAGAATCATCCCAATTTTTCTTGGAGCAATCAAATAGTGCCATTAAATCCTCAACCAAAGAAGAAGTCTCCTCTTGAGATTGCACTTGAGAAACTCTCTGTACAGACATCTGCTTTTGTGCAACAGGATTCTACTTTTATGGAGGAAACAAAGGCAAATTTTTAGAATCAAGAAGCTGTTATTAGAAATTTAGAGAATCAAGTGGGGCAGATAGCAAAAAAGCTTCAAGAGAGACCTCTAGGTACCTTACCAAGTGATACTGTTATCAATCCAAAGGAGCAATGTTATGCAATTATACTGAGAAGTGCAAGACTTTGGAAGGACAAGTTAAAAAAGCACCTGATTCATCAAGAATTAAAAAAACTGATGTTCCTGTTGCGGATGTCTCAACTCAAGAATGCTGTAATGAAGAAGTTAAAGAGGAGCAACCAAAATGGCAGAGGAAAAAAAAGGAATGTGAGCAGAATATGACAATCGACCTTTCATTGTATGCTAAACTCTTGTTTCCTCAAAAGTTAAAGAAGGAGAACCAAGAAAAGCAGTTTTCAAAGTTCTTAGAAGTTTTCAAGAAATTACAGATAAATATCCCTTTTGCTGAAGCTCTTGAGCAGATGCCTTCATATGCTAAATTCATGAAGGATTTGCTGTCAAAGAAAAGGAAACTGAAAGAAGATAAGATTGTAGCACTTACTGAAGAGTGCAGTGCTATAATTCAGAGGAAACTGCCACCTAAATTGAAAGATCCAGGTAATTTCATCATTCTGTGCACTATTGGTGAGTTGACCATTGAGAAAGCTCTATGTGATCTAGGCGCTAGCATTAATTTGATGCCATTGTCTATCTTGCATAAGCTGGGAATTGACAAAGTTAAGCCTACAATGGTGTCTCTTTAATTAGCAGATCGATCAGTCAGACATCCGTACGGTATTGTGGAAGATTTGTTAGTGAAGGTTGATAAATTTATTTTTCCAGTTGACTTTGAAATCTTGGATATAAATGAGGATGCTGATATCCCGTTAATTCTAGGGATACCATTTCTAGCAACATCAAGAGCTTTAATTGATATACCAATAAGAGAGCTTATTTTGAGAGTGGATGAAAATCAAGTGACTATAAATGTTTTTAATAAGTCTGCCCCAACATCAGATCTTTATGCCCTTGTTAATTGCATTCAAAGTAAATTTCAAAAGGGGTTGGATGGTAAGAACTCTTCTTCGTCCATTATTGTTGACTCTCCCAGTTCCAAGATTATTGATGAAAAGGAGAAAGGTCCTCCTCTTTTTAAGATTGCTGCAATTGAAAAAGATCTTTCAGCTTCCACTGATTCATTGTAGACAGGTCCATTGAAATATGATTTGCAACCTATTGAAAAATTGAAACCTCCATGGCCTGATGAGATTTTCCATGCTAAGGTGTATTTAGAACAACCTGGTTCAAGTCAAGTTCTAACCACTTGTGGGGATTCCAAAGGCAGTGACAGAGTATGGAGGCAAAGAACTGAGAAGAGAAAAATGTCATCCTATTTCTCTTGCTTCAAACTACCTTAATGAGTAAAAAAGACAACGTCAAGCTAATGACGTTAAACAAACGCTTTTTGAAAGGCAACCTAAATTTTCTCTTTTTTTCTCTTTTATTTTTGTTTTTGTTTTTATTTTGTTATTTCTTATTTTTTCTATTTTTGTTTTGTTAGGTAATGTTGAGTCGGCTTAAGTGCCTCCCCACGAGTTCGAGCCTTTGTAGGGGGATGTATATAATTGTCGGCTACCAAAAAGAGTTTTTCTTTTCTTTTCTTGCATTTATTTCATTTAGTTATTTGTTTTTATTGATTTTATGTTACCATCATCACCCATTTTGTGTTTTGAGTCTTTGTGTTGAATTGAATATCTAATGATTGTTTGAATTGTGGATTGGTCTGATTTCTTGGGATATCATATGAGAGTCCATGAGTTGTATTTATCTCTATTGTTTCAATTGTGTATGGATATATTTCCCATCTTTATGGTTGATAGACCTTGGAATTTAATTGCATGTCAGGCTTAGAGAAAGTTTATGAGATTGTATGTGTGTGGATGATTTACATCTAGAAGTTGTTTGATTCTCTCTTGAGGCGAAATCCTAGGCAATGCATGATTAAGGAAATGATAAGGGCCGTCTTTGGACCGTTTGAGCCTTTCAAGCTAACCTATGAATACAGTTTATCCTTAGGTTCCTGTTGCAGCTTTGTTATTGTTTGACCTCTATTTCTTTTCTTTTACCCACATTTTCCTTTTCCTATACCCATAAAAATAAAAATAAAAATAAACATTTCCTTTCTTATATAACCTTTGTTGAGTGCATATCTTGTATTATTTTATTATTTAAGTCTTCGTTATTTTTGTGCTTGAGGTTTTGTGGAGCTGAAAAATTTCAAAAAATTGAAAAAATTGAAAAAAAAAAACTCTACCCAAAGTATTGGAAAGAATTAAGTTTGGGGGTAGAGATTGTTGAAAAAGAAAGAAGAAAAAAAATGAATGAATGTTGTGTTGTTTTTTATGCTCCGTTTTGTACTTGTTCAACATTTTGAGACTTGAATTTTGAATTGTGCTTGATTTTGTATCTCAACTTTTGTTTTCATTTTCCTACCACTTCTTTCTTAACCCATACCCTTGGCCTTTCATTACAAACATTGTAAAGACCATTTTGATCATTGGTTGTATATTGTTTACATTAGTGGAGAGAGAGATGAAAAATAACCCTATGGATATGGGTTTGATATGCACTTGTAGTTTTATAAACCTATCCGGTTTGCACTTTATGAGGAGATTGGGTCTTTCATTCATGTTTTTGGGAAGTCATTTGTGCATAAGAGTTGTATGTGAGAGACGATGTGATAATTGGATTGTTCATGTGTGACACTTTGAAATTAGATTGTGAAGCAATTTCTGATGATATGAATAATTTTTGATATTTGGTATTGTCGTATTTGAGTCTATGTGTTTTGAGTTTTTATTTGTTTAGTCTTTTTGTGCTATTTTTGTTTTTGTTTTTAATTGAGGACAAACAAAAGCTTAAGTTTGGGGGAGTGATGAACTTGAAAAAATTTATATTTTTACGATTCAAAGTCTTGGGTTTCTTTTAATCTTTTTGATTGAGTTTGTTCTTAATTTTATTTTGTTTTTAGTTATTCTAAATTATGCTTTAATTGTGTGTTTTTATGTGTTTTTGATAGGTAATTATGTATAGAAGAAGATTGGATGATTGTACGAGACACAGAGCTGAATTTGAATTCTAGTGGTCCAGCGCCTAGACGTTGGAAAGCCAGCGCCCAAGGCAGAGGATGAATTTTATTTCTAGTCGTTCAGCGCCTAGGCGCTAAAGACGCAGCGCCTGAGCGTGCGTTGCGTATCAGAACTTTTGGAAAGAGCTCCAGCGTCTAGGAGCTAGATACAAAGAGCCTGAGCGCTGGACGCATAACCTGTCACGTTATTTTCACTATAAATACATAAGTTACGTCAATTTCAACACACATTTGGATATAACGCAGCAGCCGTTAAGAAACACAAACCCCAATGTGGCGTGGGCTCAATTAGGCTTGAAGATTAGGGATTTGCTTCAACCTTTCCACCTTTCTACAATGAAGTTTATCATATTCTTCCCTTTGTGTTCTTCTTTTTCCATGTGTAACTAAACCATTTTTGTTGTTAGGGTAATGATAGATCTTGTACTTGGATGATATAAATTCTTTTATGAGTTTAATCAATGTTTCTATTTCATGATTTATGTGTTTATCTCTTTTCTTAATGCTTTTCTAAATCTGACCAATTTGGGAATGATTTTTGGGTTTATGTATAATTTGAAAAAATTTACATGAACCTAGAACTTGTGATAAACACTATAATTTCTACAATCGCTAGGAATAGACGTTGTGGATTATATGGTCTTTCTTTTAATTCTCTTATTCTTGATAATGCCTTTCTATTTGAGATTAGACTAAGGGATTAGTTAATTCTAAACAATGTAAGAGGATTAATATACTAATGGATTTGATATTGATTAATTTTAGAAATTGACCATGAATCATTGGAATAGGACTTGATTAAACCAATATTTGACTTTGCATTTAAAGAGTTTAAGTGAAATCTAACCTCTAACCTTTTCATATCATTATTTTCTAACTCAACTCAATTAATAAATTTGGCTTTTGTTATTTTTGTTTATTCTTTTTTTTTATCAACTCTCTTTTCGATAGCTTAAATAGTGTCGATTTGACAAACTTAGTAATTGATAACATAATCCTCGTGGGAACGATACTTTACTCACTCTTTATTACTTTTGTCGATTTGGTGCACTTGCCAATTCCACATCAGTTATTGATGTTTCTATAGGAACATAATTTATTTAGAAGAGGGTCATTATCTAAACTTGTTTTTTTGCTTTCTGTTTATGGATCTTTACCATTTGACTGGAATTTTATCTGTTTCTTATCAGTTATTGATTTTTCTATTGCCATGGACTGTCATCACTTGATGGAGAAACATAAAGTGTGTTCCATTTATACTCTGTATATCTTGGTTTACTATGTTGATTTTCATGTTCCTTTTATGTCATACTGTAACCAATGTATTATTGTGATAATTTTCCATTCTGCTGAATTTAAATCTAAATTATAGGGACATAACTGATACAATCCTGGTTTTGATCAGCGAATGCTGAACCACGTTAAATTTCTTATGTTCTTGTGCTTGCTTGTTGTTGAATATCTTTTAATATTGTATCATATCATAGTGTATCTTGTCATATTAGTTGTAATTAGAATATAGAAAGTAGAATATTTGATTATCGTAAATAAAGATATCAATCAAAATCTTAGGGATTTAGTTTAGGATTAAGTGTATATCTTGTAATTATAATTATACAATGCTGAAAGGGTTTTCTCTCAAGCAATTCAATCACAATAGTCTCTCCTCTAATTTCAAGTTGGTATCAGAGCGGATTTTGACTTGGCTTTGTTTGTTCTTTGTCTTTTCAGCTGAAAAACAGCCGCACGACAATCTTAGTCTTTGTCTCAAGTTTGACCCACGTCAAACCAACCTCATATCCGTGTTCAGAGAGGGTCGACCGTCCAAACCCTGAAGCACCATCACCGTTCACTGTCCAATGTGCCGCCACACATAGCAACCACCGCTAGCGCGTGTAAGCCACTTGCCTTTTTCCCGAAGTGCATTTGACACGCCGATATCATCATTCTATTCACTGACGTCCTCTGGTCTTGTTTCAGGAGTCAAACGATCGTTTCGAGGACTGTTCAGATAGTAGGTACTTGTCATCCATCTCCTCCACCTACTCCGGGCTTACCTGAACCTTCCACTGACTTACCCATTGCTCTTCATAAATGTACACGTTCTACCCATAATCCTTATCCCATTTACAATTTTCTAAGTTATCATCATTTGTCTTCATCCTATTATACCTTTGTATCTACTTTGTCGTCCATTTCTATTCTTAAAACTGTCCAGGAAGCACTTTCCCATCTAGGATGGCGACAGGCTATGATTGATGATATGACAACCTTGGATTCCAATCATACATGGACTCTTGTTCAATCTCCTCCTGGGAAATCTACAATTGGTTGTCAATGGGTCTTTACAATCAAGGTTGGCCCTGATGAACAGGTGGATCAGTTGAAAGTTTGTCTTGTGGCTAAATGTTACACCCAGATCTTTGACTTTGATTATGGTGACACTTTCTCTCTTGTTATTAAAATCACGTTTGTTCACCTTTTCTTATCCATGACAACCATACACCACTGGTCATTGTATCAGTTAGACATTAAAAATGTCTTTTTACATGGTGACTTAGAGAAGGAGGTTTACATGGAGCAACCACCTGTGTTTGTTGCTCAGGGAGAGTCTGGTTTAGTTTCTCGATTACACAATTCTTTATATGGTCTTAAACAATCTCCTCGAGCATGGTTTGGAAGATTTAGCAAGGTCGTACAATAATTTGGTATGATCCGTAGTGAGACAGATCATTCGATGTTTTATAAATATTCTTCTTCTAATTAGTGCATCTATCTCGTTGTCTATGTAGATGATATTGTTATTACAGGTGATGACCATGAGGGCATTAGAGGCTTAAAACAACATCTATATTTCTACACTTCCAAACTAAGGACTTGGGTCGGTTGCGATATTTCCTTAGGATTGAAGTAGTTTAATAAAAAACAGGCATTGATATCTCCCAAAGAAAGTATGCCCTTGACATTTTGGAAGAGAGTGGAATGCTAGACTGTAAACTAGTTGATACTCATATGGATCCAAATGTTAAACTTCTACCAGATCAGGGGGAGCCCTATTCAGACCCAGGTAGATATCAAAGGTTAGTTGAGAAGTTAAATTATCTCACTATAACCAGACCAGACATATCTTTTGTAAGTGTTGTGAGTCAGTTTCTTAATTCTCCTTACTATAGTCATTAAGATGTTGTAATTCGAATCTTGAGATATATTAACTGTTCTCCTGAAAAAAGGTTGATATACGAAAATAAGGGTCATACAGACATTTTTTTCTTATATAATGCTGATTGGGCAGGATCTCCTAGTGATAGGAGATCGATTTTAGGTTATTGTGTTCTTATTGGTGGTAATCTTATCTTATAGAAGAGCAAAAAGCAAAATATAGTAGAAAGATCAAGTGCAAAAGCGAAATATTGTGTTATGGCTCTTAGTGTGGTTGAAACAATTACTCCAAGAGTTGAAAGTTTTCAAAATAGGGTCCATGGAACTCACTTGTGATAATAAAGCAGCCTTACACATCGTCTCAAATCCAGTCTTTCATGAACGAACCAAACATATATATAGAGATTGACTACCATTTCATTCGAGAAAAGATTCTCTCCAAATAAATCACTACATCATTTGTGAACTCTAATGATCAACTAACAGATATTTTCATTAAGTCTCTTCAGGGTCTAAGGGTAACATACATATGTAACAAGCTTAGTGCGTATAATATATACGTACCAGCTTGAGGGAGAGTTGAATATCTTTTAATATTATATCATATCATAATGTATCTTTCTATATCAGTTGTAATTAGAATATAAGAAGTAGAATATTTAGTTATCGTAAATAGAAATATTAAACCAAATCTTAGGGATTTAGTTTAGGATTAAGTGTATATCTTGTAATTATAAATATATAATGTTGAGAGGATTTTCTCTCAAGGAATTCAGTAAAAATAATCTCTCACCTAATTTCAAGTCTTGTTTACTTGATTTGTGTGGGTGGGGGATTTTTGTATCCCAATCCTAACAGTTCTCCCCCGTTTGGCATCAATCAAGGAGGGCTCCAACACATAACAGAGCAAAATAGCAACACAAAAACTAACATAGTACAATATAACAGCAATATTATAACTAATAACATCATATTATAACTAAAGTGTGCACAGCTGCATAAAGATGTCCACACAAAGATAACCAAGACATAAAGACTAAACTGACTAGGACAACTAAGGCGTAAAGACTAAACTTAAGATGTCCATAGCATCATCAAGAAAGCACAAAACAAAAGATAGCAAGCAATACAAAGTAAAGAAACATGAAATGTTTAGTCCCATCAGGTGGCAGCATCATCATCATCATCCATAGGAACATAGATAGTTGGAGTGGTGGCCCTTTGTGGTGGTGGAGGAAGCCAATCTCGAGGTTCAGCATTTAGGTTAAGTTCAGTTTCATAAGCTTTGACCCCCAAATGCTCGAAATCATTGACGACTGTCTTCATTTCTTCCAGCTGTGCTTGAACTGCACAGTATCTACCTCCTTACCTCATTAGGGTTGTCTTCATTAAAGTTAGTATTACATTTAATCTTCCCACTGTTTCCCCCAAACCCATCATTGCAATTAGACCATGTACCTTCCACAACATCACTGCAAGCATATGGTGGGACATTATGGTTTGGAATTTCTGAATCTTTTTCTGCCTCTCCTTGAGATCATCAAGCTTTGAGAGTATTTTGTTCAGAATGTCAAACTCCAGAGGGTTGGAATGAGTTGGCTTATGAGGATCTTCAATTGAAAGTTTCTTGGAGGTTTCTTCAGCATCAGCAGATGGATTGAAGGTATTCATCAGATTCTCAAAAGATTCTTGGTGCTCAGAATTGGCAAGAGGGCCTTCAAAGATCTTTCTTTTGCCTTTCTCTTAGCTAATTGCTCCTTTCTACCTTTTCGAACCCATATACCATCCTCCTTCATTTTGACTCCAGCCAAGGACAATGAATTTCCATCAATATAGCCATAACAAGTCTAGGGTGTTCATCAGACAAGTTCACATTAAAATGTTTGTAAAACTTGGTAACCACCATTTCGTAAGGCAAACTTACAGCTTTCTTGCTAAAACAACATTCTACCATATATCGCATGATCAAGTAACTGAGAGAGATAGGAGTTTTTGTTACCAAATGGTATGGAACCAGTGTCTCTAGCATGTTCACCTTTGTATAGCTTACATTTTTAGATAACATGTAGCCTGATAGATATTGGTTATCTGATTGTCAATGTAAAGGTCTATTAACATATTTTGGTCTTTACTGAATAAATTAATTTGAAACATTTTAAGTGGTAAATTTTTTTAATTTAATTGATCAACTTCGATAATAAATTTTAACTGCTTTTTAAACATGTACCGAACAAATTTTTTTTCTATTGATCGGTTAAATTGCTTAAGTTAACTTTGATGCTTTACGAGTTTGCTCCCATAAAATTACAAAATCCGAAGCTCTTTGGCAAATATTCATTATTTTTATTTTTATTCTGCGAGCAGCAGTGCAGACACTAGACAGGATATTGTAGCTGTCACCATAGCAACCATGTATAATACTTGCAGTGAGAACTGTAGCAGATACTGTTTATAACATTTTCTTTTATCTATAAGTAGTACCACCTCATTTGTAAGTCATGCTTAGCTACTACGATCGTAAGCCTCTTCCTTCTAGTCGCTCTTTAATACTTAAGAGTGATCAATCTCTTGTTTTCACCATGATATGGTACCATATGGTACCTGTTTAAAAAGCAGTTAAAATTTATTATTGAAGTTGATCAATTAAATTAAAAAAATATACCACTTAAAATGCTTCAAATTAATTTATTCAGTAAAGACCAAAATATGTTCATAGACCTTTACATTGACAATCAGATAACCAATATCTATCTGGTTCCACTCCAAGAATAAGAAATGCTCGGTTGATGATTGCTCGTTTAAAATATCTTAATAGAAGAACATGCTTGCCTTGCTAATGTACTTGTTTTAGATAACATGTAGCCATTAACCTAATTGAAGTGATAGTTGAAACGTTCTCTTTTGAGAGTTGAGTCCACATGTATATTAATTAAATCACCATGATGATGGAGCAGCCGCAGTTCAACTCAAGATGACAGATGCCTTATCCCATTTGGTTTGATAACAAACTCTTTTTAAGTGTTATCCATTCCATTGATTCGCTAGCTTTTTCAGTAGTGTGGCTATTTTCACACACGATTACTTAAACACGAATTGAATATGATAATGGGTTAGGCGGGTTTGGATCGTAAGTGAGTGAATCCATATCCATTTACTTTTACTATCATTATTACTTAACATATAGTGAAGTAATCTAACTATCAAAGTATATTTCAAAATGTTTTTAATTGATGCAACAACAACAAAGTTTTTTTTACTAAGAGAGGTTGATTACATAGATCAAATGACATCATTATATTTTTTTATAAATTTTGTCTTCAGAGAGACCACTTAAATCTAAATTATTTTTAATGGTTTTATTTATAATTTTCTTGATATTTCTTTTTACTTCTAATTATTAGACTATCATATACTTAATCTACTTTTCTTACATGAGCTTTTAATGATTTTCTTTTCACATGGTCAAACTACTTAAGGTAAAATTTTATCATCTTTTTCTTCATAGTAGTATATTTATTTTCTCTCTAATGCATTCATTTCTAATTTTATCTTATCTTGTTTATCTATCCATTTAACTCTCATCTTTACAACACTAAACTTATGCTCTTATTAATTTTTTACCAATCAATTCAGTACCACAAAGCATCTTATAATTATATAATAAAATTTTCCGTTATTAAAAAGTTGCGTATCAAGAGCAAATTGCGTTTGAAAATGTTTCATAATATTTTGATGATGATCAAGGTTTCAAGTTCTGGTTAACTGGTCTTTCATTTGGGAAGTCAGAGGATGGTGTTAAGAGGAATATGGGTTGGCCTAATGTGATTTTTTGTGGAGTGTTGTGGAAGACGTGAAGATGGGACAGAAGATTTGACTCTAAACTCTAAAGATGTAAGCATCTTGCTTTGTATAGGAAAAAACTCTATTGAGGTTACTTTACAAATAACAATCGTTTTCATGGGGTCATGTTGATGTGGTGGTGGCTGCGGAAGGATGGTGGTGGCTGCGGATGGATGGAGGTGTATGTATGGATGGCGTCTCAGTGGCTTTTATGGCAATCCACTAACATATCTTCCGTCTCAATCCTTTCCTGGCCTTTATTACCAAAACTAGCAGATTAGTCATCGTTTAACCAAACAAGCTTTTCATCTTTCTAAAGAAATGGTCTCGGGTATCTATCTTTTCTGCTTGGTGTTCTTTCTTTTGATCAACAGTAAATTTTTTTTTTTTCAATTGATAGAAATTTTCAAATAAATATTTTCTTTTGGGTATGATAAGAGAAGTTCCGGGCAAGTTTTTAGTCAACCGAGACTAAATCTCTTCCCAGATAATCTCAAGGGTGTACTTTTTGCATTAACATGGTGTATTTAGAGTAATGTTTCAAAATTTGAACCGAAAATGTTAAACAAATGAGACCTCTACATCATAATTCCATTAATTCAATTGATTAAATTTATTATTGAATTATGTTAAATTAAAAACTGTTTGAACAAAAAACATTTTTGAAAATATTGATTTAGAGCAAATATTCAATTCCCTTAATTGCTGGCCGAAAAGATTCAAACATGAATAATCAAAATAGTGAACACATTTCTTTTACTACTGGATTAACCTAATGGGTTAATAAATATTCTACAAATATATTTTCACAAGTAAATAAATAGAAATTTAATTTGTGCTAGAGAATAGCCTTCGTGTTCCGCAACAATATTAGAGAATGACTATTAACTAGAAGTTAAATAAGTTTCGATTCAAATGTGAAATGCATTAATTAAAGGGATTTGATATTAAAGTATAACATCTAAAAATTGATGTAATATATAAATCAATTAAATGTGTATTAATTTATGATTACGATTTTTAAATAAAGTTTTATTATTATAAAAATTGTGTGAAGTTGTCAACATTCGTGGCCCATTTCATAAAGAATTAAAGTAGTATGTAAAAAGTTTTACACTAATATTATCTACTAATATTTTGACATGTTTATTTTTTATTTTAATTATTAAAAGAGAGATAGTAATAAATATTAATTTCATAAAATATTAATAAATGTCAATGTAAAACTCATTTACACTAACAATGTATACCAATTAAACTCTTTAATAAATGGCTTATGAAGTCATGTTGTGATTAATTCACATAAACATGTTGGTTGTATAATAATATTAAATGATATTTTTACACAAAAAAATTCTACAACAAAATATAAAAAATTTATTAAACCACTGACAAAATTTGGCTAAAAAAATGAAGCAAATTAGGGACAAAACCTTAGTATACACCATAAAGTAAAGAAGAGTATTATGAATATACTCTATTACATTTCTTTTAATACACTTTTTTCTATTAAATTATGTTATATATTAAAATAACATTTAAATTTGATTATATCCTAATTAAGTTTGAGTGTTATTGAATGATGTGTGATCAAGTTTGAAGTCAAATTGAAGTCAACATACAAAGATGATAATCAATTAACATTCTCAACATGGCAGCCATGACCACTCCTTCATTTGATCCTTTTTCTTCTACTGCAGTCCGTACTGCAGGCATCAACAAGCTTAATGAGGCTGTGCTTTAGTAAGTGCCATTTTCTTCATGTTTTGTGCCCTTGATCTTAAACCTTTTAGAGGCCGTTGCACCATTAGAGACACAATTCCTAGTGGATTAATATATGGTCGTGTATCAGCAGTTGTCTCCTTAGTTTGTGCTTTATCCTCTACGTTATCAAGAGCTTGAAACACTTTCTATCCCGGAAGTATTACCCGTGCTTTCTTGACCCATTTTCTCTCGCATGATTTCAGCATGATAACATTGTCATTGTTAATGTCTTGACTCTTGAAGTTGGGAGTTTAACTGTTTCTGATAGCATTCATAATCAAATTTAATATTCTCAATTTCTCATGATGGTGAGGTATATATGGAGCACTTAATTTGATTGTCATCCTCACCCACAACTTCCATATTGAATCCTGTAACAACTCAAGCCCGTGGCTGAGTCTCGTGACACGTTGAGCTTCTATGATCGTTCAACGTTCAATATAACATTGCATATCCCTTCGAAAGGTGCATTTCATTAGGCTAATTCTCTATGAAAGT
The DNA here is from genome assembly GCA_029884595.1 of Ormosia semicastrata. Classification (NCBI taxonomy): domain Eukaryota; kingdom Viridiplantae; phylum Streptophyta; class Magnoliopsida; order Fabales; family Fabaceae; genus Ormosia; species Ormosia semicastrata. Next base: position 131,570,892 of record JAQQTO010000063.1, on the reverse strand, counting down.
ACTAGCACTTACTATTCAAGTCCAACACCAAATAACTAAACTATTTGATAGAAGAGCTTCATTATTTAAGTATTACATTGAGCTTTCATATTTGCATTATGTGATATATAAATACCAGTAACCCCACTTTGAGGAATTGAATAGGATCATGTTGGATTTGAACTATATCTCAATTACCCTTTTCCCATTAACAGTCGCTGTTTACCCCTTATGACTTGCAGCACACTTCATTACTTTGTTCATTATTTTTAATATCTCCTTATGATTTAGTAGGTGATTACTACATAGAAAATATTTTGAGTTAGACAAAACTTAATGATGAGGACGTCACATAGGTCTCTCTAGATATAAGTGATAATCGGGTCTTGCTTGTGTCAGCTCATATACTTATTTGTCTGATATTTCTATCAACTAATTTATTGTCATATATCCTAATGTTGACGTATCTCAAATTTGAATTATTAACAGGAATTGCCACCTTAATTTCTCGAAGGATTTTTTTTTTTATTTATTTACCCCCTTTGCCTACATGTCTAAAAGAACAGTTAGATTTCAAAACTTTAGAAAACCAGTAAGGGAAATGAAATGTGGCAAAATGGGAAATTTGTTTCTCTTTCCTTTGTTTTGTTGTGTAAAAATATTCCATTATCTGTTTTCAAAACAGACTTAGTGATAACAAACTATTTAACTATTTCAACTTCCAAGATATCATCATTCTCATCATTACAAGAAGGAATCATAAATTTAATGAATATATAATCAAAGCTTAAATGAATTGAGTTCTTTTCAACATACCAATATATACTCTAATAATTAAAAACGAGCATATAGAAGCCCTTTTGCATTTTATATTACATATTTAACATGCAAATATAACCAAGTAATAATGAAAATATATATAAAAGCGAGTAATATATTTTACAATCTCTTCAGAGCTGTGATCGATTACCAACACAATTCACAATAAACTATTTCCGTCTTTATCAAATGCAATACCATAAGATAAACCATGAACTACTCAAACCACCTATGCCCAATTTCTCATGACCTCATTGGTGCTAATAAAATAACACTTTCATTATGCGACACCAAACACTTTTTATCAGATATATATCTTTATCACTGAAAATCATATATTAACATCAGATAATTTAGATTGTTATTATCCAAACCTTCTATATAAGATTATAAGGACACCTAAGCCAAATAATAAAAGGACACCATAACCCTAAACGCTACCCTTGTAAATTTAAATAAACAAAAATATCTTCAAATATAGCTAAGCTAGCCACTTACCATTATCCCGCGTGTGCTGCGGCTCATGCACGTGGGTCAGATTGAATAATTTGGTCTACCACGTATGACCAATGATGATGACACACGTGCACATTATAGTTCATCAGTGGGGGCAAAGGAGGAACAAAAAAGAAAAGAGAGAGATTGAAGATTGGGAAGAGAATCATGTGGCTCATTAGCCATGTTTCTTCATTCAGTCTTTGCTAATTGATTTTTACTTTAATTTGGGGACCATTTTCTTAATGAATGTCTACCCAAAGTGGAGCAGAACTCCTCCAATTCTGATCAATGAGAGGCCATAGTTCATAACAGGTGTTTCCCTGGCTTCTTAATATGGCCATGCATATCCTCCATTAACCCCCCAACAAAATATACCATAAAAACAAAAAAACAAAGTCCACTTTCATTAATTTATTTTTATTTTATAATAATTCTCTCATGACATAAAATAGCACTGCTTTGCTCATTTTGAACTTAAATTTCTAAAAGTATTTATACATAGTGGGGAAATCAATAAGGCACACTTAGGTCGCCATCAGTCCATCTCATACGCATATATATGCAGAGAGAGAGGGCAAAATGAGTGTTTGGTTTGACATGAAAAGAGAACCTTTCATTTCTTCAAAAACGCCTTTGAAATGCTTTTATCATATGGGTCCAGTCTTTAACCATTGCGGCCAGTGGATATTCCAATTTCACTTCACTTAAATGGTAGATTTTTTCAGACCCAAAAAAAAAAAAATGGTAGGTTTTTTTAACCAAAAAAAATTGTAGGTTTCAATTTGACCCATACATCAAAATGAAAGTATCATTATACTTTCTTTAATTTATTTCATAGAAAGCATGAGTATTGCATAGTTTGGCCCTTATTTTAGGAAAAGGGAGCCGGGGGGTTACAGTTTAACCCTTTTTTATCATAAATGAAGCCTTTTGTTAGAAAACTACCAAAGTAGATAAGAACAAACAGTTCAAATCAAAGATGAAATAGAATAAATTTTTTTTACGACATTCCTTAATTAATACTACAAACCATAGCTAATTATACCATTTTGTTTCTTATTCCTCACCAGTCCGAGTATAACATTGCATATTCTTTAACAAGCTTCTATATATGAAATATTATTAAAACATAAGGACTTAATACAGCTAAATGTTTCTCAGGTCAACTTCAATACTATTTCGTCAATATCTCCTTAATAATATTCATAAGTATAAGATGTAAGAGGGGAAAATCACATGGACATATAATGCGTACACATGATAGCACACCTATAATTAGGGCTAGAAACAATAGACTTACATAAGTCAACTTCAACATATGAATTTAAAATTCTGTTTACTGATCTTCAATGTTCTTGGCCTATAACAAAATTGATATGCTTAATTGATGTGTATAATAGCAGGAGATAATTCAAATTAGTATATAAAATAAGTAAGGGAATAATTTTTATTTTTCAAACCACTATTGGGACTCGACAATTATTGAAGAACATGCTAAAATAAATCCCCTCTCCCTCACCATTTTAGTAAATCAATAATATATTGCTCCCAACTAACAATATAATGATAGTGGTTAATTAATAAACCAATTTTGATCTGTAGCATGAAGAGACAATCATCAATGAGATTTACTAGAGCCGAAAGTGTGGTTGAAATGCTTAAAAACCTTCCTGCTAGGAATTGTTATTTTTCCACAGTGCTCACACTGATATGAACTTTTGATTGTGTATGAATTTCTCAAACACTGGTGTCCCTATCCCACTGACATCATCTATTGCTCTTTTAACTTCTGGAAAAATAGAGTAATCAAGAGAGAATGCTATGTTCCTCGGACCTAAAGTGCCATATACATCATCATCACCCACTTACAAGTATGATAGCAGACTTCACATTTCTCACCCATTATAGATAGAGTAGCGCTAATATAGACTAGCAGTTCACGATGAACATTATACATGATAGTATATTTACTATTGAATTTTATAATATGCACATATTTTTAATTTTAAATTGAGCAATGCTAGATACATACATTACATTATATTTGTACAATTTTTGATTTCACATAATTTTTTGCATGTCTATATTTTGATTATGATATTTCAATAGATGTGAAAAATGTGAGACATACCATATAATGTGTAAGAAGTATTATTCTTTTAAATTATATTTTTAATGGTGAATATGCTTTCATGTATAAAGTTTATCATGAATCTGAATTTATATTAACAATAAACATGCTTTGCATAGGATAAACAGAGACTTAATGTGCTCATAGCAGCTGGGTTTGACTCCTAAAAAAGGCATTTTGGCCTCATCATTTCTTGCTTGAGTAATGGGTGGTCTTCGTGGCAGCGTGCAAGCAAGCCAGCATGCATGGTTGCTATAACCCCACGCATGGAGTCAGATTAGGACGGTCGCATGGTGCAACATACACCCTTTTGTGTGATTATGAATTTGCACCCCCAGCACACCACCCGTCTTCCCATTTTCAAACTTTGTGGGTGCATTAAAAATGTTGGTTTTGGTCACTGTTATGTGCTTAATTGCGAAGTTTAAAAGCAAGACATAATGTAAACACAGAAACCACCAATACTAAGGTGATTTCAGCATCAAAATGGATGGTGTAACATTTATATCTGTTATTGAAAGTTTGAATTACTCTTCAAAGAACATCTATACATTAACATTATTGTTCATTATTTTAGGCGTATATCTATGTATCAATTTACTGATGTACAAATGACAGTTGCACAAAGCAACAATCTCACAAAGTATTACAAATTTGAAGGTGGCCGTTGACAAGGAAAAGAAAAAGGGAGTGAGAGAGAGAAAAAGAAAATCAAAATCGATAAAATGAGAATTCTGTGAGTCTCTGAAATCTTCTCCTTTTTTCTCCCTTTTTTTTTTCTTTGAGAATAACATTACTGAAAATATATCTATGTAAATTATTATTCATGACTTTTTGTTGGGCTTCTTACTTACACTTCATATATATATATAAACAGAAAAGTCTCCTAGTTAATTAATAAGATCTAGCATGACTTGCATGTAAATGTACTCATTTCAAAGATGGCTAAAAATTTTCATTTTTCTTTAGTCAAATATATAAGTGATTAAGATCGTAACTCATAAGACGTTTTATTTTTTAAATCGATCAGATTCCCGAAACTATTAGGAACCTTCCTCATAATGAACATTACTGCATTGTATATGGAATATATGGAAAAATGAGTAAGGGGTGTCTCTCATTCCCCTTCGTTAATCCCCACTCGAGAATAAATCTTCCCTTTCACTTTTTTGGTCGGGAATTGTCTGATATGATCTGCTTATTGTTAATGTGCCATTAATTATACATAATTCATATACATGTTTTCTGTCATAGGTTAATATGGTCAATATGTACTTGGGTACTTGGCTAATTAAGTCGGTAGAGAATCCAATATCTTCCTAGATTTTGCAAATGGAGTGCTGGTTCATTTCACACATACAAAAAGATAATTAAAATCCATCTTCTTTGTCTTTCAAACACTATCTTGCATTTCCTTATTGTTGTTACCGATTGACTAAGATTATCTTGGTGATAATAAAATCAGTTTAGGATTACAAAGCAGGATAGGGTTAATTAGCCATTCCTTGCATGACATGTGTCACATTCCAGCTTGCAGTCAATGGATGCAAGAAGATTGGGAGGCTTCTTTTTCTAAAATTCTCTTCAAGAGATCTATTTCTCTGGGATTTAGCAAAGTTAATTTTCTTGTTCTTTCACTGCATATCCCTGTGCTTTCGGCCACAGGCTGCCTAGAAAAACCCTCAAATACATAAGAAACGTATGCAACTATTGCCTCTAACTATCTCTTTCCCTTAGTTTCAAACAAATGTAGGACAAATTGGATGCACATTAAATTGAGGGAAGAAAATTCAAGATAACAAATGTGAGAAAACAAATATAAGGAACCAGTCATCTACAAATGAAAAATATTTGCTGGTATCCCAATAATATAAGGTTCCTTTATTTTTTTACCATTCTGTACAATTTTTTATCCCATGTGCAAAAGGGTGAGTGAATGGATATAATAATAGAAGTAGCAGTTTGGATTTCTTGGACCAGAAGAGAATTTTTTTTTACCAAGTTAAAACAAAGAGAGAGGGAATGCATGACCTTCCTTTCTCTAAAGGCACCAATATTAATGTAGGATGGGCTCATGGATGCCTATTTATTTTCCGACAACTCAACATAGAAATCCTTTACTGCCCCTTCCATTGGTTGGCTAAAGACAAGGCAAAGGTTAAAAAGAAAAAACCCTTCGGAGACCATTTGATTTGAGAATAGCCCCTCCTCTTCCTTCACCACCCCCCTTCAGTGCCTTCACTCTAATTTTACATTTATTGTCATCTTGTGCAAATTGACTTTCTCTCCCAATTTAATTACCAAGATCTACAAAACTGCATAAAAAAATGCAATCTAGATAGAAAAATCTTTAGAGCATTTGATGACCCCAATTTCTTTCAACCTGGCCAACACAATCTTCCCACTAACCATGTGACGTGAATGAGTGAGCTAGTGGAGAGAATTTCTTTATATTTCCACCACCAAAAATCTGCACTATGTCTATGCTATTCTGAATGTATCATTCTTTTAGGCATACGCCACTATCTATAAGTTTTTATTGCCTTCCTGCACCTCATAACTATTTCAAGCCAAACTTAATCAATTATCCACACAAAGCACACTAAGCACTGCTTTCTGACAATTGACATTACTTGTTTGCCACATAATTATTTGATCTATACAAGCAGTGTTTCAAACGCAAATCTTTCTAACATAAATTTTAGTAGATGTTATACGTTCTACGCCAAATTAAGTATATTGGATATGAAAAGTGATGGTTGCGTATGTATTTCAGAAAAATTATAGTCGGACTTAAAGTGCATACACATATATATACATATGCAGTGTTTTATTTTCAATGATGATTTAACAATCCTTAATCCTTGAATAATTGAATTTGCTATAATTGAGCGGATCTTGGACCTCTTGGTATAAAGATACAACAAATGCCAGTCAATGAAATTGATGAAGGATCTTTGGACCAATGAAGACTGAAATTTTTATAGCCACATGCTTGAGCATTCTATAGCTAATTATCACTTATATAGTCAATGAGATCACCAAAAATTTTCTTTTCCTTGTTTTTTAATTAGGTATGCCTGCTGCATGTGACAGGGAGAAATGAAACTCTTAATTAAGGCAGTTAATCACAGAAACGAAACAAACAAATCAATGAGAACAAAAATATAAATATCAAAAAAGAAAGAGACAATAATGACATGGCCCTCTATCCTGATAGAATATAACAGCATCTAAGAAAAAAGTGTTCTTATGCATCCAAACACAACGGAAAAGGTCTCTTTTACCAACTAAGAAATCAATAATACAACAAAAGTTTTTCTAAACCCAACAAGTTAAATAAATAAACCAAGTGCATAAAATCCCAATCCCCACACCTTAAACAGTAAACACCATTAAAAAGCAAAGAGCTTCATCATAAGTGAAGCTTCTATACGCGCTTTTAGAGCGACTGAATCTTAACCAGAACTGACACTTGACCAACCCTCTGACGCCACAATCTACCATACCCGGCCGAGAGATTCAAAGTGCATATGTGGGTCTAAACTTTAACAATTTTGTTATTCACATCAATTTTTTACGCTATTTTTACATATATAGTTAACAATGTATACATTTTTAATTAAGTTATATGATTAATAAGGTTAATAATTAATTATCAATATTTTTATATCTAATCTCCTTAGATATAAAAACCATTCATAATTCTTAAGCTTTTCTTCTTAAGCTTTTGAAAAACTTAATAGATTAGATTTAAATATATTATGTAAAAAAATTTACACTATAATTTAATTATGCATTACTACATTATCAAAATTAAATTCAAAGTTAATTCATAACAATATTGATAATCGATTTCTACCCTAATTAACCATGTAATATTAACAAAAAAAAATTATACTTCATTAATCAGATTTAAAAATTAAAAAAAAAAATGATGAAGCATCATTTTCAAACTTTAAATACTTTAACTTCACTTACCTCTTGTCCCTCTCTTTCTAATTACTTCTGTATACACATTCTTGTATCACATTCTCTTCTATCCTCATCTCTCTCACGCTCTCTGCCTCTGAAGCAGCAACACCAGCAACAACTCTTCAATTATTTCAGTCTCTCTCTCATGCATTTTCACAAACAAACGGTGCTCGCTCCATAGCTCTACCTCAAACCCATCGAAACCCACCTACCCATCACGAAAAAACCACGACCCATTTCACCAACCTCGATCTTCTCCTGATCCCTCGAAGAAAAATCAAATTTTTCCATGGCCCTCGAAACTTTACTCATGAAGGTGAAAACCGCGTTGTCCAACAGCTTCGACTCGGTTCGACCCTCGAACCCAAAGAAGCTACTTCTGAAGAAACCGAAAAACGTCGGCGTTTTGGCCTTCGAGATCGCCGGCGTGATGTCGAAGCTCCTCCACCTATGGCAATCCCTCTCCGACGCCAACATCGTTCGCCTCCGAAACGACGCCGTAACCATCGAAGGCGTTTCGAAGCTCATCTCGAACGACGAGTCGTTCCTCCTAAGCCTGGCACTCGCTGAGTTCGCCGAGTCCATCCGACTCGTCGCCGACTCGGTCTCCCGACTCAGTCACAAGTGCCACGACCCCACCCTCCGTTCCTTCCACGGAGTCTTCACCGAGTTCGCCAACTCGGGCCGTGACCCGCACACGTGGACCCTCACGTGCTCCAAAGAAATCGAAGCCAAGCACAAGAAGATGGAACGTTACGTGACCCTCACGGCAACTCTGCATAGAGAAATGGACGAGCTTTCTGTTTTGGAAAGTGGGTTGAGAAAAGCACTTCACCAAAATAGCAATGAAATCATTGAAGCTTCTTGTTCAATTGGTAAGGATCACCACAAAATCTGTGATCTTCAGCACAAGATTTTCTGGCAGAAACAAGAGGTTAAGGACTTGAAGGAAAGATCTTTGTGGAACAAAGGTTTTGATGGTGTTGTTTTGTTGCTTGTGAGGTTTTGTTTCACTGTTTTAGCAAGGATTAAGGTTGTCTTTAGTATTGGATTATCACACTGTAATGTGCCTTGTTGTTTGTCTCGTAGTTTATCAGCTTCAGCTACTATTTATCCCTCTGATCATCAAAACACTACTACCTTTGTTTCTGGGCCGTTGGAAAGTTCAAAACTTGAAGAAAAAGAGGATTTGGGAAGTGGGTTTTTTGAGTCTAGTTGTAAGCTCTTGAAGCCAGAGCCAAGTACTTTAGGTGCTTCAGCTTTGGCTTTGCACTATGCTAATTTGATTATAGTTATGGAGAAGATGATAAAGTCACCCCAGTTGGTTGGTGTGGATGCAAGGGATGATTTGTATGCTATGTTACCAAGTAGCATAAGGTCATCTTTGAGGTCAAGGTTGAAAGGAGTTGGGTTTTCTGCTTGTGATCCTGTGCTGGCCGGTGAATGGAGGGATGCACTGGGGAGGATACTTGGGTGGTTGTCACCGTTGGCACATAACATGATCAAGTGGCAGAATGAAAGGAGCTTTGAGCAGCAGAATTTGGTTCCCAAGACCAATGTGCTGCTGTTGCAGACTTTGTTCTTTGCAAATAAAGAGAAGACAGAAGCTGCCATAACTGAGTTGCTTGTGGGGTTGAACTATATTTGGAGGTTTGAGAGGGAAATGACTGCTAAGGCATTGTTTGAATGTGCCAATTTCAATGGGTTGTTAAACTTGCAGAAACCCAGCTAAATGAGATGGGTTTCTTTTTCATTTTTCTCTTCCTCTTTCTGCCTTAATGGGGGTTCTAATTTTGTCTCTATAAATTTTATGGTGGTTGATTTTAGATAATTGAACTAAGTTCAGATCCTTGAGGGTTTGTTTTGCTTCTAACCCAGGTCTGTATATGGAATATAGATGTATGTAAATGATATGAGTTTTGAGTAAAATCTCTGAGAAATCCATTGGCTTTCATGATTCATACCTTCCATAACCATGTGAAAATATTCCTACAGTTCCTTTATAATTTTATCATCAACTGTTATTGATATTTAGAGCAGTGGAATTTATTGTTGTCGGATTTGGTGGCTGCACCAATAGTTCTAGATTCAGTTCTATGCAATTAAGATAGTTTTTTTCATTAATTAACTATGATACTTATCTATTAATTATTAATTATTAATATTATAATTAATCTAGTATACTCAACTTATTGAAACTTACATTGAGATTACTAATGCAGGTAGAATTATTTTTTCTAGCAATTTCGCAGGTACGCTACACTTGGAGAGAGGAAGATATCACAAATGAGTAAAAGCGAGATTTGATTTCATGTCCTCAAAATTAACTTTAAAAAACTTTACTAATTGAGCTAATTAGTACATTTCAATTATTTGTGGTGAACCTAAAAATCTAATATTAAATATTTTATTAGAAAGAATAAAAAAGAGAAATGATTATCTCTCTGGATAACTCTATTATTATATACGTTTTAAACATTAGAGATCCAAGCATATTCATTGAACTGCAAGTTCATTAGTTAAGTGGTAAAATGTATCATTTTCCTCCGCTGTATGTGTTGATTCTCTGAAGCCGTCTAATTACTTATTTATCCCAACGAATCAATGAAAAGGAAAAAGCATGAAGGTATAGATGGGGTAATCATCCCCCATTTACAATAATATTGTTAAGGCATTGGGTCTAATTGTTTGATTAAATTATGCAAAAAGCATCTAACAAGGACAAAATCCAATTTTTTTTGCCTTTAACTTGTTTGTATCTTTTGTTATTTTTTAGTTTCCTTTGCTCTTTTTCTTCTTTTTAAGGATCTTCCTTTTACTAAATGACACAGCTCACAGGTTTGCAAACAACAAGTGGTCCAATTAGTTTAAATTTTCAGCAAATGTCACCACCTTTTTCAATATCTATCACTCTGGGGTCCTACTGGACATCATTGGCCAAGCAACTATTTGTATTTCTTTATTGTGCAACTTAAGTAGAATAGATAGAAAGATTGAGCCCCACCTTCTGAACTCTATCTCTTCTATGTCTTTTTTTTTTTTTTTCGATTTTCATACTCTCACTTTCTATTTGGCCACACTTGATTAGATAATCAAAATAAAGATGGCACATGGCTTTATTTAAAGCTTCATCGGTTTATATTTTTCTCTCTTTGTCTAAAATAAGTCCCTTGAATAGCCAATAGCCAATAGCCAACAAACAAATGCTCAAGTTAATAAAAGAAAAAGAGAGAAAAATTGAGGGCCTCTTGAGATCTATGTGAAGAGGTTCTCAATGCATTTGACCGTTGTTGCCCCCTTGTAGTGGAGGCAGCTTGATATGCAAGTGGGTCAAAACATTAGTGAGTTACATGATCCGAAATGCAAGTGCAACTCCCCAGTTCCAAGCCAGTCCAAAGGATTGCAGAATCCAATTGGAAGGCCCTTTTAATCTCGATGAAATCAACCACAAGTTTGGAAGGCTCTTAGTCGATAATGATTAAAAATAAATATAACTAATTATGTAGTCTAATAAAAAAAAGTTCTTGTGCGTCTGTCAATCTATCTTAAGAGATTAATTTTTTATTTATTGGGTGATAAAAAAAAATACTTGCTTATTAAACCATGAAGAAGGATCCCTTAAAGAAGTCAAGTTATTTTATACATTAGATTGAAGTTTAATCCACTTAAAATTTGAAAATTTTAAAACTCTTTAAATAAGTCTATTATAAGGACATAAACTCTATAAGAAACTAAAAGTTATTTTAGATAAGTTTGATTTTGATCTACTATTAAAATTAGTTTTTTACACTACTATCTATTAAGTATGGTCACATCATAAAAACTTTATTATTACAGTCAAACTCTTTAAATTGACAAAAAAAATTAAAATATTTGTAAATGATTATTAATACATTATAAACAATTACGTAGTCTAATAAGAAAAGAAGACTTCCTTAAAGGTATCAAACCATGAAGGAGAATCCCTTAAAGTAAGGGGGAAAAAATCCTTAAATCTTTGATCTAATTCTATAATTCCCTATTTGTGTAACGAAATCAAGCACTGAGAAAATAGGTTCTTGAGCTGTCTTTTTTATAAAAGATCAAACATCTGTTCACAACGTTGGATATGATTTGGAAAATAATCAATCTCACACCATTTTTCTCACAACATTTTTTACATCAATTAATTATGTACAAACTCATATTCAATCACATATATTAGTTGATTAACAGGATAATAAAAAGTAGTGTGAAATAATTGTGTGAGAAAATTAGAACTTATATGATTTTATATGCATTTCTTTCTTCTCAAGAAAAAGGAAGAAAAAATATTAAATTAACTTCTACAAACATAAAGGAGATAATTCACTAACTAATAGCAAAAAAAAAAAAAAATCATGTCGAATAATTAATAACAAGAATAAAAAATTCATAAAGAATAACAATATCTATCCATATCCTAAACCCTGTGCTCTAACTTATCACTGATGCATAGAGGGTTTTGTTTGGCCAAAGCTTGACGACCAATCTCCTTGAAATCTACTTTGCATGCATGCACTTCTGGGTATCTATGCCTTCCGCAAAACACATCCCCACAACGGCACTCAAACCCTGTTAGTCCAACCTTTTTGTTGCAGCTCTTGCACCTAATCTTCTTGTTCTTCACGCTCGCAATGGCAGTGGCAGCAACAGAATCAATAGCAGCACCAACATCAGTAGTAAAGCTCTCAAAAGCACATGGTTTTTGAGATGTAGATGATGACTCAGGAACAAAGGTTTCTTCACCCTTCAAGTTCTTGGTTTCACCCTTGAGGCGATCATCATCTGATTTAGTAATGTTTTCTTTGAGATAATCTTTGTAACACTTTGAACAAAGGTTTTTGTTTGCAGCAGAACCGTAGAAGCCACAACCATTAGCACAAAGTGATGGATCCATATGTTGTTTGACTTAGTTTGGCTCAAGGAAAAGTGTAGAAAAGATCTTGATATGACTTTACAGATTTGGAGAAAGAGAAAGGTTTCTGAGTAAGAGACTCAAGGTTGAAATTGTTGGATGATTGAATAGGTGGAGTTAATTTATAAGTAACATCCTCAAGTACTTATCTTGCAAGTGATAGTAGTAGATCATATCCAATATATGACATATGTCAAAGTTAAAAAATTCGAGTCGAATTCAAATTCGTAACAAATTCCTTATTCTTTAAGGATTTTTATTTAATTTTCAATTATCTTTATCTTTAAATTTTTACACTTAATTAAAACTTTAGATTAGACATAAAATTTTAAATAAGATTTCTTTAAAACTCTATCTTCAAGATTTCTTTAGTTTATCCAAAATCCTTTAAATTTATCTTAAAAATTAAAATTTAATAAAAAAATTAGGAGAAGAAACAATTATCTAAAACTCAAATAAAATCATTAAAATCAAATAAAAACTAAACAAGATTAAATAAAAGTCTTAATAAATAAACTAAAATATGTATATTTTTACACTCATCAGTTACATATGCACAAATGGAATCCAAATAAATAAAAATCAAACAAACCAAACCCTCAACCCATGCAATGCGCGAATAGAGTAGCCAAATATCACGAGAAAATACTATGATACAGTGGTATTCAACTTTAGTGCTAATTTACGCCACCAGTGAAACAAAAGCTTGTATAAAATTTATGAGTACTTATACAAATTCACCATAAAAATACTAATTTACGAATATGAATAGGTAGATAAAATCATGAAATTAAATTTCTCCAATTTGAAAAAATGTTATTCAAATATTTGTATGACGCTAATTCTTGAAGTTTCATTAAAAAGAATAATTTAAAACATTAAGTAGATAAAATCAGTTGCCTATTAATAGTCTTTAAAAATTTAAGAAAATTAAGTATAACTATATATTAGTAAATAAAATGGAGATAACTTTAAATTTCCAATTTATTTTAAATAATTTATAATGGTAAAAATGAATTTTTCATACCTTAATTTTATTTTAAGTTTTATTTTTATCTCACAATTATAGTTTGTTTCAATTTCATCCTTATTTTTTTTTAAACTACCAAATTTATCCCTGTTACTAACTTTTCAAAAATCTTAGATGGAGATAGTATAGTGCCAATTGTGCACTTGAAGCCACGTAAAACTAATCATGTGTTGCTATATTATAAGAACTTTATGATCATAGTGAAATTCCTTACATTGACAGAAAGTTAAACTTTTTATACATAATGATTTTCCATTGAAAATAAATTATAAAAGGACGACGTATTGGAATAAGGAAAGAAACTGAGACTTCTAAATCAAACCATGAAGAAGAAAAGAGTCCCTTAAAGTAAGGAAAACAAAAAAAAAGTTTTTTTATCAAATTATCACTGTTGGTAAAATTATTTATTAAAATATTATTATTTTAAATTATTTATTAAATTACTACTTTTTAAAACTATTTATTAAAATATCACTCTTTTGAAATTATATACCAAATTACAATCTTTTTGTCATACGTGATATTTTTTAACATTTTTTGATAACGTAGAATGCGTTAAATAGGATGACACATCTACGAAGGTTACGCCAACACGCTTGGCGTAACCTTCATGGATGCATCATTTTATTTGACACATCTCATGTGGATTTTGAACTAAATACGCCAACACGCTTGACGTAACCAAACTAAATACGCCAACAAGTTTGACGTAACATAGGTATATATGTAGGCATCCATCCCCTATCTGTGGCATTCACTCTATTTTGCAGTTTTCTCACTATCTTTCTGATGCGTATTAAAAGTTACAAACTCAAGTGCAGGTTGTTTCAAGTAATAAATTCTCGGGAGTCCGAGGTCGATCCACAGGAAATTGATGAATAAAAATTCTTTGACGTAAAGTAAATATTTTGTCACAATAATAAAACTGATAAAACTTGGTCACAAATAAAAAAAAACTTACTTGGGTTAGGAGATCCACTCTTGGTAAATAAAATAAGGATAAGATTAATTCTTTTTATAACTCAATTAGAATTCACACATAATGCAGGTTCCAATCGGAAAATACAACGTTCAAAGTTCATTAAAAATTATATACGTAATTATATTATGATTCCTTTAATCATCTATTAACATCACCACTCATAAATGAGATCAAGCATTCATTGTGTCAAAATCTTGTCTACAACAAATCAAGATCTCCAATTTACAAGGAGAGTTTCTAAATTGATTGAAAACAAAATACAATATGTATAATAACCACTTGAAAATATATCATTAAAGCACAAGAAAGAAATGAATCTAACATTATTTCATTACCAAGAGCTCCACTCTTTCACCCAAGTAAAATAAAACTTAGTTACTCATAGACAAGAAGAAAGAAAAAGAGAAGAAGAAGAAGAAGAACACATGACTTCAATTTAAAACAAAGGAAAACTACTACAAGAAAAACTAGTAACAAAATAACATTATTTTGATAACTAACACCTAACACCTTCAATGATCTGCCAAGGCTCCCTTTTATAAAGGATTAGAGATACAAAATGACAAGAGGTCTGAGTCATGAGTGAGTGAATAAGTGAAAAATGAGTGAAAAATGTCAAATGACTTTTGATGAGTGAAAAATTATGAAGATTCTTTATCTCTGAAATTCAGCTCTGAAGTCATTACATTCGTCATTTTTTCACCAAGTGGTCTTCATAAAAGTTGTAAGCCTGGATCTTAGCTTTCAAATGCCACCACAATCACCTCAAAAGGTCACCTACAGCTCGAGATATGGCCCAATTACTGCATAGTATTCAGGCTCAGTTACAATTCCTCTGTTCTGACTTACAAGCCCAATATGACTTCCAAGGAGTAGGATTTGAGTCTTGTACTCTTCATGAAAGTTGTTGATATGGGTCTTAACTTATAGATACCAAAATTTGAGCCCAATCTAGATCTTACAACCCGAGTTATGCTCTGATTACTGCACATTATTCAGGTTCCAATCACAAAACTCGTATTCTAACTTCCAAGCCCAATTAGTTCTACTAGATGTCTGACTTTGATCTCTAGCTCTCATGAAAGTTGTAGAGCGCTTTCTTATCTTTCTAACAAGGTAAAATACATAATTAGTAGACATCTAAAACTCAAGATATGGCCAAAATACAGAAACAGTGTAAGACGTAAATCATGCTGAAAAATCAATTAAGTACAATTTGAGTCCAAACTTATAAAACATAACAAAGCTCAATCAATTAAGTATATAGAGAGTGTAAATGACTAAAAATAAAAGTTTATTAATGTATCAAATATGTGATTATCATGTGTTGTTATATTATAAGAACTTTATGATCATAGTGAAATTCCTTACATTGACAGAAAGTTAAACTTTTTATACATAATGATTTTCCATTGAAAATAAATTACAAAAGGACGACGTATTGTAATAAGGAAAGAAACTAAGACTTCTAAATCAAACCATGAAGAAGAAAAGAGTCCCTTAAAGTAAGGAAAACAAAAAAAAGTTTTTTTTATCAAACTGTCACTGTTAGTAAAATTATTTATTAAAATATTATTTTTTAAATTATTTATTAAACTGTTATTTTTTAAAATTATTTACTAAAATACCACTCTTTTGAAATTATATACCAAACTGCAACCCTTTTGTCATACGTGACATTTTTTAACATTTTTTGACTATGTAGAATGCATCAAATAGGATGACACATCTATGGAGGTTATGCCAACATGTTTGGCGTAACCTTCATGGATGCGTCATCCTATTTGACACATCTCATGTGAGTTTTAAACTGAATACGCTAACACGCTTAGCGTAACCAAGCTAAATACGCCAACAAATTTGACGTAACATAGGTATATATTTAGGCACTCCTCCCCCATCCGTGGCATTCACTCCATTTTGCAGTTTTCTCACTATCTTTTTACAAATTCCTTCTCTCTAAATGCTCTCAACTCTTTATCATGTTACTAGTATTTGACTGTTACTACTAGAAGTGGTGTCTGGATCTCCAAATTTGATCAAATCCAGATAGTATTTATTATATGTAAGTACATATTATAATGTTTGAATTTTTTTGTTTATGCTTTGTTGACTATTTTTTTATTATATTAGTGTTAATTATACATTTACGTTATTTTATACATATTTAGAGGTTTACTGATTTTTTCTTGACTAATTAATAATGTGATTAATAGGATACGTAGTGTGAATTGTATAAATTATTTGTACATAAAATAATAGTATGAATTTTTTTCCTGAGTACTTGACATGTTTTAAATAAGTAAATGTAGTTTAATTCAAATTAGTAGGGCTTAAGAAGTTATTTGTACGTAAAATAATAATAATACAAATTCATTGTTATATGTACAATTTTGTTGTAATTGACATGTGTATATTGATTTCATATGTGTTGAAATGTTATTGTTTAGAAGTGGAATTAATATAGCAAAACTCCTTAATGTACACATTTACTTCAATGGGACAATGTATGATGGTAAAGAATGTCTCATGTATCAAGGTCCTCCTCCTAGGCCTATTGTGATTGCAAGCAATATGACTTTGGATGCCTTGAAAATAAGATCCATTTAAAGTTGAGGCTCCAAGCAAATGTACATGTGTCAAATGTTGTCTATTGATATCCTTAATGCTACAATCCATGGAGATTGATAGGTTTTCCATTAGAAGACGACGATGATGTAAAATACATGATAGATTCCTTTCTGTCAAACTCCGAACATGGCCTCGATAGAGTTGTATGTTGAGGTAGAAACAAATGGGCAGGAAGGATTCAAAGCCAATTTGGTTACCAAGTTTCATATCGAAAAGCTTGGAAGGCAAAACAATTGACCATTATGAATATTTTTGGGGATTGGAACAAATCTTACAAGGTGTTGCCCAGATAGCTAATGGCTATGAGAAGAGACATGGAAGGCACAGTGGTGGAGTTTTAAGACGAGGAATGTTTTGTGAATAATCGACTTGATTATTTTATCGATTATTTTGGACATTTAGACCATGTGTTGCTGGCTTCGGATATTGCAAGCCCATTATTCAGATTGACGCCACTCATTTGTATGAAACATATCGTCATAAGTTGTTAATTGCAACAACCCAAGATGGAGATAGAAAACCTCTGCTAATTGTCTTTGCCATTGTGGAAGGGGAGTCAAAGGATGCCTGGAGTTGATTCTTAGCCCACTTGAGATTGCATGTCACACAACAAGAGGGCTTGTGGTTGATCTCTGATCGACATTGAGGCATCTTACAATCAGTGGCAAATGAAAATCTTGGATGGCAGCCACTGAATGCGTATCATGTCTTCTGAATACGGCACATTGGTTCCAATTTTAACTCCATACTCCAGAATAAAGAGTTGAAAAGATTTTTTTTATTAACACAGATATTTAAAAATTTTAACTTTTAATCTAATTTATTATACTAATAGTTAGGTTCTAATACCAACTCAATCCATTGTTGTATGAGGGTATGAACAAATTACAATTAAGTTTTATACCAGGCTAGAGAAACTGACAGCTACTACCGAGATGGTAAATTGGATTAATGCGATTCCAAAAAAAAAAATAGAGTTTGGCATATGATGGTGGTTGCCAAGGGTGGGCATGGTTTAGTTCAATTCAAAAAACCAAACCCAATCATGATAAACCGAAAATCTAGTCCACTTTGAATATAGTTTGCACCTAAGAATTGTAACTACTTTATTTAAATAAAAAAAAACCAAACCAAAATAAACCAGTTTATTCGGTTTGGTTAACTAAACCAATTTCAACACAAAACCCAGAATCATAAAATGAATTAGCAAATTGCGGCACTCAGCTTCAAATAGGAAGAGCATGAAGAGGAAATCAAAGCGACAATGGAGGTGCTAGCAGATCACACAATGGAAGCAACGTTGCTAGCATTGATGAGCGGTTTATTGCCATGGAGGTTGCGCAGGTGGAAGGTCTTGAGGTAGTAAGAGATAATTCTCAGTGAACTGGGCAATAAACTATTCTTCATCCCCTTTCAACTCCCACTGCCAAGATCCTCCACCTACACAACAACCACAACATTGCCACAGTCCTCCACCTAGACAATCGCGATGCCATTGTCATTGGAGACAAACTTTGATGACATTCATGAACTAAACAAGTAGCATCGTTGCTCTGTTTTACAGAGTTTGAATTTGTACAGACACACTTCACTTTCGCTCTCTCAAGTATCATCCATGGTAGACTTTTGATTTTGTATCAAAGTTCAGTTCATAATTTTTTTTTGTAAATAGAGCTTTAAAATTTCTAAACTTTTGAACTAGTTTGGGTCAGTTTATTATAGTTAATCGAATTATATATGCTAAATAGTTAACCATACCTCTTTAATAAGCAAAACCAAATTGATATATAAACCAATTTTAATGGATTAGATTCTTTTGGTGCAGTTTAGTGCAGTTTTGCAGTTCGGTTTGGTTTATGGATAATTTTACCCATCCCTAGTGGCCGCAGATTTAGTCATATGACTACCAATTTGTCAGAGCGCATCAACGGAGTGTTGAAGGGTAGCATAAATCTACCTATAACTGCATTGGTTCAGTTGACATATACGAAATTGGTAGAATACTTTGTCAACCGAAAAGATGAGGCGAATGCAAAAATGATGACATTTGGGCAGAATGAAGTGATGACTTATTGAAGTACTAGAGAATCAACATGGCAAAGGCGAGCTCACACCAAGTTTGCCGGTACAATAGAGAGAACATCAAGTTCATGTTGAAGAGGCTTTTAACCCTATAACACAACAGGGTGGAGTTTCTTATACTTTAAACTTGGAAGAAGGCCGATGTGACTTTGGGGTGTTTCAAGTATTACATTTTCCATGCTCTCATACGATTACTGCGTGTGCTTCTGTGGCAATTAACCCATTCTGATAAGTGCATAGGGTTTACAAGATGGAGAGCATTTACAGAGCTTACGAGTTTGAATTTGAACTAGTTCGAGATGAAACATGTTGGCCTGCAGGTCTTGACATAACTTTGGTGCCTGATCGTGCATTGCTAAGATCTAAAAGTTGACCAAAATTAACCCGACTTAAGAATGAGATGGATTGGAGCGAAGTCGAGGGTTAGGACAAACGTGTACAAGATACCATCAACTTGGACATAATTCTTGCACATGTCATGCTGATGAATCGAGTGCCTTGAGAGATGATGAAGTGGGGCCATCTAGTTGATATAGGACATATTTTCATTATCAAACTCTTGTATTGGCCAATCATCAATGTGTATTTTGGAGCTATATTATTGTGTATTAATTCACTATGATGTTGTATTCAAATACTATTAATATATATTAGTTGATTATTAGCGTGCAAATCATTTCTCTAACATAATTTGATTCTTATATTGCTTTAAGTAATTGTGTCTTCTTTTATACCATTAATAACAAATATTATATAATATTTTTCATATTGTCACACTAATTATTGTTCTGGTTTAGCATACAACGTGACAGATGACATTTTGGTAAACTCAGGCCCAGAGGATGACTTGGTTTTAGAGTTGCAGGAGTATCATGTTTCTCAGCATGTATGGCAGGGACATGAGGACCGGCACTTGCGTGTTAGACGTGCTCAGAAAATAAAACATACGGACCTCCCTGTGCTGATTCTTCCATATCTACAACATGATGACTTCTTGGGGGTTGCCCATATGGGCTATTGCAGCATTGATCACTTCTTGATCACTACGTTGGTTAAGAGATGGCGCCCAGAGATGTATACATTTCACATGTCTACCAGAGAGTGCACCACAACATTGGAGGACATCTGTATCATATCGGGTCTTCCTATTGACGACGCTACAGTTATTGGCCTTACCCATCGGACTGATTGGCTCGATCTATGTGATCAGTTGTTAGGGATTGATGAGACTTCATCGCTCATATCTGGTGCACGCATTGATATGATATATCTGTGGCAGCTGAGTGTTACAAACGTCACTGACGATGATGATGATGAGTACGTGCAACGGCGTGCATGACATTACATACTTAGGTTGCTTAGGGGTTTCTTGTTATTGTCAGGATATACAGTTGGGAGTTTACAGTCTTGGCGTACTTTTATAGAGAGCTTTATAAAGCTACGGACTACAAGGTACTCGAGATCAGAGGGGCTTGCATCTTATTGCAGTATTAGACATGGTACAAATTCCCCCGGCTTACCCCTACACTAGCTGACCATGTTGAACCCGATGTGTTCTATGGTGCTGATCATGGTTAATTATGTCCATTAAGATGGGAGTAAGTTTCTTTTCATATCATTTCTTTATATTACTTTGCTTTATTACATACTTTGCTAATATTTCTCACTTGTGTTCATAATACTTTCATTTACAAATAGGTGGCGCAAGCATAAAGTTTTGAGTGATACTGTGATCGGCGTCCTTGAATATTATCGCCGATTCTTTAATCAGTTGAAGAATGATAAGGTATGTATTAATTTACATTCATTTGAATTAATTACTTATGTATATGACTTCTTAATTTTGTGTACATCTCATTTTGCAGATTATATGGCAACCATACACAGATGAGAAGGTGGCATCACTTCCACCTTTTTGTGTAGCAGGTAAGGACATAGCACTAGCAGTGGTCCCCTTCATATGTTTTCACATTGTTGAGTGGCACCATCCAGACCGAGTGATGCACCAGTTTGGTCTTGACCAGCCTATACCACGGAGACCGCTCCAACTTGATAGTTTGCACTCAATTACACTAGTAGGTAGGCATAATGAGGATTGGCCAGCTACACATGCTGTTTATATAGCCACATGGGATAGTCGAATGGAGAAGCTTGTTAGGGGAATCCAATTGCTCACACCCCTCGCTTCACGTTCTGAGTACATGCGTTAGTATAATAGAATTATCAGACGTTGAATTTCTCCTACTAGTGCATCTATTGGGAATGCGGTAAACTCTTTACTAATTCGCTAGTGACTACATGTATTTTGTATTCATTATAATGACATATTTTATATCTGTTTCTTAGGCGGACATTGCAAAGCATTTGTTCAGTTCGACTACTGACGCTATCGCTCGAGAAGCTGCTACACAAATCCTACGTTCATTGTAGGAGCATAATTGCATTACAATGGAACATCTACGTCCAGCTCCAACAGCAGGTGACATTTCCGAGCCACCCAAGGAGTCCAGTCAATAGGGGACGCGGCGTAGAAGGAGGATAGGGTTAGCGAGCACTCGGACACAACTTCGACATCCCAAGGACTCTGATTCTACAAGCCAGTACATGACTCAGCTTCCTACCACTGCTACATACCCAACCACTCAGCTACCACCTATATATCACCTACCATACCCACCATATCCTTTCCCACTGTATCCTTACCCGTCACCAGCTTACCCATTATATCATTACCCATCACATGGTTACCCACCACTAGATTACCCACCATACCCATCACAACCAGGTCCTTCTTCTGATCCCTCTCACAAGCTACCACATTCTGATGCAGCCCATTCTGTTGACGTGTAATTATATGTCATTAATGTATCTAAGAATGTTATATTTAGTGGTTTTATTTAAATTACTATTGATGATTTTCTATTGTGATTTTGGTACCCTTGTTGGATTAAACATATTTGTCGCTTAGTTTTTATTGATGATCTTGGTAACTAGTTGAATTAAATAGGTTCATGTGCTTTTAGGGATATCCAATATTTAGAAAAAACTCTGTCAAAATTTTCATAGAATCTGAATGATTGAACTTTGGTTGAATTATGTTAAACAAGTTTATGCCCTTTTGTGTTAACTAAAAATATAAAAAAAAATGTTACTCCTCAAAATTGGGAGGGTCATGATTGGGAGACTACTCACCAAATAAACGTTTGAAAAAATAAATTTTTTCTCAAATAAACATGTAGGAACATACACAAAAAAAGAAAAAAAGAAAAACTTATTTTGACTTTAAAGACTCTTTTGTTGTGACAAGCAAATATGTATGACTTTGGTGTTATAGTTAACATATATTAATATTATAATTCTATATTTTATAGTCTTAAACTGGATAAATTATGGTGATTTACTTATGTTTATTGGTGAATTTTACATAGATCCTTATAATTATCTTCATTTTTATTAATTGAATGAGATTTATCATATTTAGAGTGAAAGCATGCAAAGACATCGTGTTTTCGAAGTAAAAGATGATCATTTTGGCTCTCATAGGGCCCTGTGAATGATTGAGAAGTTACATACGACTGTGTGTAACTCATAAAACGCTTCTGTTTGACTTTTTTTAGGATACACGATCATGTCTAACTTGAAAAACGCTTTTGTTTAATTTTTGGAAAAAGACACGGCTGTGTGTAGATTGCACCAAAACAAATGGGGTATTTGCCTTAGTTACGTCAACAAGGTTTGCATATTCTATGTAAATACGTCATCACAGATGACAAATTTGATTTTTTGGATCCTACGAACACCAAAAAATGTCACATAAGATAAAAGGGTGGCAGTTTAGTATATAATTTCAAAAGAGTGACATTTTGACAAATAGTTTTTAAAAAGTGGCAGTTTAGTAAATAGTTTTAAAAAATAACATTTTAATAAATAGTTTTACCAACAGTGACAGTTTGGTAAAAAAGCCCAAAAAAAACCTTAAATATTTGCTCTAATCTACCATTAATTATTCAAAAGTATCTAAATCAAGCGATGAGACATAGTTTATTGAGTTGCCTTTTCGACAAATTAAAGACCAAATATCTGTTCACAAACATATATAGTATATGATTTTTTATGTAATTATTTCTTTACGAAAAAAAGAAAAAATGATTTATTAGCTTCTATAAGCATAAAGGAAATAATTCACTTATTACCCAAAAAAGGACATAATTCACTAAGTAATAACGAAAAAAAATTGGCGAAGAACTAAAAACAAGAGTAAGAAAATTCATAAAGTATAATAATATTTACAAATATTGATTAAGAAAAAATATACAAAAAACATTGATATTCCCTATCATATTCTAAACCCTGTATTCCAACTTATCACTAATGCAAATCGGATTCTGTTTAATTAACCAAAGCTTTGCGACCATTCTCCTTGAAGTCCACTTTTTATGTGTGTTAATGAGTAATGTGCTATTACTTATTTGTCATTTAATATTAAAGTTCTTTTGAGTTAAGTTTAATTATGATAAGTTGAGTAGATGAATGTAACTTTTAGTTTTTAATTATTTAAGAGTCATTTGTGCAATTTAAAAGTTATTTTTTAGCCTATAAATTGATGTGCATGTGTAGCAACAATTAAGTGTGAAAAATAAAGAAGTATTAAGCTCAAATACTCTTCTTTTCGCTCTAGTTTTCTACATGATTTTGCAATAGCATAATTCCACTATATGTCATAGTTTCTTGAGTGATTTAGTTAAAAATATCACCTCTAGAATACCACTAACAAAGTAGAATCAGAGATACAGATCCTTGCAACAAAGAAATGTGAATAATAGAGGAGCAGACGAAGAAGGAAGGTGAAGAGTTATGACTGCAACAAACACCTCATCAACAACTAACAGCACAATCTATAGTAATGCCCAAGTTCCTTTGTTTGAAGGAGAAAATTATGATTTTTGGGCTGTAAAAATAGAGACTTTGTTCACATCTTTGGATGTCTTGGATTTAGTCAAAATGGGGTATGTAGAACCAGGGGCTACAACGGAAGTTACAAGTGCTCAACGTGAAGAATTGAAGAAGAAAAAGATCACAGATGCTGAAGTTCTGTGATGATTCAAAGAAGAGTCTCACTAGCCATATTCCTAATGATTATGAGAGCAAAGACAACCAAGGAAGTATAGGAGACTCTACATCAAGAATTTGAAGGAAATTCAAAGGTGAGAACATTTAAACTTTAATCTCTTAAGAGAGATTTTGAGAATGAAAAAATGAAAGAAAATGAAAGCTTGAATGAGTATCATAATAGATTGTTTAAGTTGGTGAATGAAATGAAGTCACATGGAGATACAATTGATGATCATAGAATTGTTGATAAAATTCTGATTAGCTTGATTGAAAAATTTGATCCTATTGTGGTTGTTATTGAAGAAACTAAGGACCTGTCAACCATGACGGTTCAAGGGTTGATGGGTTCATTGAGATCCTATGAGCAAAGATTGTTATGTAGCATTGAAAAATCAGTTGAGAGCACATTTCAATCTAAGCTCACCAATGACCCCAAGAATGTTGAAAATAAACTTTTAAGCCAAAATGTGAAAATACATTTGCTCCAAATGGTTTAATATGTTAAGTTTTGAAGATGACAAATACAAGACAAAAAGAATACTTTGCTTATGTTCTTTGTTGCATCTTATATAGAGCATATCCATTAATAATTGATAAATATCTTATTTGGATGTGTCTATGAAAGTCTTATATGCATGTTAAACTAACTAGAGTTATACATGTATGAATAATGCATATGAAGATATTGAATTATGATTTTGGACTAACTATGCTTGTTTAAGTGAGCAATACTTTGTAGCTTAGTTCAAATACCAAGAGTGAGTATTGCAACAAGAAAGCAAAAGATATCTATTAAGCTCAACATAAGGAGAATGTGATTAAACATATGTATTTGAAGATTTGTTTTGATGATAACAAATGTGAAGACAAAAATGAAGATGATGGAAAGACCAAGTCCAAGATCTTATAAGGATAGCTTTAGAACTTAGAGTCTCTCTATTCGAGGATCTCGTTGGATATCTCATAATGCATCAAGATAAAACAAAAATGCTTCCTTAAACTTATACCAAAACTGTTTTGATCTTGAAAATAACTTTAAAATATTTTGGTATTTTTGATAAACTTTTTGGGATGTTTTTCAAATATTTATAACTGTTTTACAAACTGAGTTATTCGAATAAGTCATTGGTTATTCGAATAAAACTTTAAATTTTGCTACTGCGTGACTCTGTGTTTTAAAGTGTTATTCAAATAACACTCTTGTTATTCGAATAAGAGTTTTCAGAATGGCTTATTTCATATTAGCTATTCGAATAACTCGTTAGTTATTCGAATATAATTGTTTCCCAAAAATCTGTTTTAACCAGTGTTATTCGAATAAACTTAGAGTTATTCGAATAACCAATTTTCTAAAGGAAGTTTTTGTAGCAGCATTATTCGAATAATACCTGTGTTATTCGAATAACCTTTTTCAGGAACGTTTTTAAAAGAACGTGTTATTCGAATAGCAGAAGGCTTATTCGAATAAACACGGTAAACACAGATCCTGATATAGTATATAACAGACACTTTTTTATAATAATCATAGAATTAATTGCTACAATGGTTAATTTTCTATCTGACTCTATAAATAGAGACCGTGGGTCTCATCTGTATAGAGCCCAGGTATCTGTTTAATTTACGCTTGCTTTGAAAAATGTGATTTATAATTTACGCCTATTTTCTGTGCTATTTTTGCTGAAACTTTGAGATATCATTTGAGAGCCTCTTAGCACTTCAATTTGTATTATTTGCTCTGAATGAGAGTTTCTCTTTATCTATATTTATGTTCTTCTGTATTGAGGATGAGGTATCCTTCAAGGTTTGTATAAGGGTGAGGTATCCCTACTGGCTGAGACTTTAGCACAAGGGTAGAGTTTCCCTGTGTGTGAAAAATACTTTTTTATGTAACGGTTGCAAATACCTATTGAAACTTGTATACATAGTAAAAAATCTCGGATTATTTTCGAGGACTGGACGTAGACCACAAGTGGGTTAGTGGTCGAACCAGGATAAATACCGTGTCTGCTTCTCTCTTCTCAATCTCTTTATTTTACACTATTTTATATTATTACACTTTTATTTATTTGTTGTTCTTAAAGCTTTTATTCTTCATCTCGTAATTTCTTTTATTTTATTTAATAGCTTAAATATTTGTGTTTATTTTAAGAGCATTTGTGAAAAGTTTTTATACCCAATTCACCCCCTTCTTGGGTAATGGTTGTCATGACTAACACAAAATAGAGGCGAGTCTTCTAGAGGTGGCAGATTTGGTAGAGGTCGAGAAAGAGGAAGAAACTCATATGGAAGATGTAAAGGCAACTTTGGTGGATGAGGAAATGATGGAGGATCTAATAAATGGTGTGCAATTGGTAAGAAGAAAAATCATGAAGAGAGAGATTGTTAGAACAAAGGCTAGCCTCAATGCTATATTTACAAGAGGTTTGGCCATGTGCAAAAGGATTATCATTTTAACAACCAGCAGCGTTGCATTTATAGAAGCTGAAAAGGATGATGACAACCGATTCTTTCCTTGTCAAAAGGTTGCTGAAGAGCAGAAAAATATGTGGCACTTAGACAATAGTTGTGGCAATCACATGATAGGAAATAAAGAAGCATTCCTTGACATGGATTCTTCATTCAGCTCAAAAGTTAAATTGGACAATAGAGAATATGTTGAAGTTAAAGGCAAGGGCAACATTGAAGTTACAACAAAGCAAGGAAATAAAACTATTCATGATACTCTTTATGTACCAACATTAGATGAGAATTTGTTGAACAATGGACAACTTTTAGAACATGACTATTCTCTAAAATTTGAGAATCGAGAATGCAGAATTTTTTACTCAAAAGGTAAATTTGTTGTTATGATTAAAATGACCAATAATAGGAGTTTTCCATTCTCTTTCAAGTATTAGAAAATTTTTAGCTTGATGGTTAAAAAAGCAAATGACTCTTGTTTGTGGTACAAGAGACTTGGGCACTTGAACTACAATAGTCTCAAGTTGCTTTCTCAAAAGTATACAATGTATGGGTTGCCAACAATCAAAGACAAATTTGGAGTATATGAAGGTTGTATGCTTGGCAAGTACCATCGCCAACCATTTTCAAAGGAAGGAGCATGGAGAGCTAAAGAAGTGCTGGAATTGACACACATCGATGTGTGTGATCCTATGAATACCTTGTCTCATGCTCAAAACATGTATTTTATTTTATTTATTGATGACTTGACCCTCATGACATGGGCATATTTTATGAGTTAAAAATCTGAAGTATTTGTAGTATTTAAGAAATTTAAAGCACTTGTTGAGAAACAAAGTGGCAGGTTCATAAAGACTTTGAGAAGTGATGGGGAGAAAGAGTACACCTCTGATGAATATCATAAATTTTGTGAAGATGAAAGTGTGGAAAGGCAGCTGATTGTTGGCTATACTCCTCAACAAAATGGTGTATTCGAAAGGAATAATCAAACCATGATGGAGATGGCCAAATACATGTTTGAGAAATGGATGCCTAAATCATTTTGGCTCAAAGCTATTAATACAATTGTGTATTTGCTGAATAAATGTCCAACAAGAGCTATATTGAACATGATTTCATTTGAAGCTTGTAATGGAAGAAAGCCTTTGGTGAACCACCTTAAAGCATTTGGGTGTGTTTGCTATGATCAAGTTCCAAAATAGAAGAGGACACAGCTTGAAGAAACAAGTGAGAAATGTATTTTTATTGGCTATAATTCTATTTCAACGGGCTATAGAGTTTTCAACTTGAAAACCAAGAAAGTGATCATTAGCCGGGATGTTGTATTTGATGAGAAGGCTTCTTGGAATTGATAAGAAGAGAAGGATAAGTATAAAACAACCCCAGTTACAATTTTGTAGCAAAGTCCAGCAATTGAAAATGAGCAATTAGCCCCTTCTACACTGAGTTCTCCATTCTCATCAAGTGTTCCATCTACACCAAGCTTTACTCCAACAAAAATAAGGAGTTTGAGTGATATTTATGCTAAGTACAATTTTTATGTGGTGGAACCATAAAATTTTGAAGAAGTAATAAAAAAAAGATGCTTGGGGGAAGGCTATGCAAGAAGAGATTGATGCAATTGAAAAGAACAAGACATGGTAGCTAGTTGATAAGCTAAATGACAAAGAAGTTATTAGTGTAAAATAGGTATACAAAGTGAAGCACGATTCATATGGTTCAGTCCAAAGAACTAAGGCTAGATTGGTGATAAAAGGCTATGCACAACAACTTGCTATTGACTATAATGAGACTTTTGCTTTGGTAGCTCGTTTGGATACCACTAGAGCAATTATTGTATTGGCTGCTCAAAAAAGTTAGAATTTATACCAACTTGATGTGAAATCAGTATTTTTAAATAGAGAATTAAATGAAGAAGCCTATGTGCAGCAACCTCAAGGGTTTGTAATTAAAAGTCAACAAGATAAGGTGTTTAGATTGAAAAAAGCTCTTAATGGGTTAAAACAGACCCATAGAGCATAGTACAGTGAGATTGGTAGCTACTTCATTGAGCAAGGATTCCAAAGAAGTAAAAGTGAGCCTTCTTTGTATGTCAAGCATCAATGTAAGACTGATAATCTTATTGTTGCACTTTATGTTCATGATTTGGTGTATACGTGTAACAACAAAAGAATGATTGAAGATTTCAAAATGGAGATGATGAAAAATATGAGATGAGTGATTTTGGGTTGTTACATTATTTCCTTGGTATTGAGGTTTATCAAGATGAACATGGAGTTTTTATATGTAAAAAGAAATATGCTAAAAATATTTTGAAAAAATTTGGCATGCTTGGCTGCAAACTTATCGATACTCCTTTGGTGGTGAATGAAAAATTTAAAAAGGAAGATGTTGGAAGATTGGTAGATATAAGTATGTATAGAAGCTAGATTGGAAGTTTGTTTTATCTCATGACTTCAAGGCCTGATTTGATGTTTGCTGCTAGTTTACTCTCTATATTCAAGAGTAAAGCAAGTCATTTACATCTTGGGGCAACAAAAAGAGTGCTAATGTATGTCATGGGCATCATGGAGTATAGGATCAGGTTTGAGAAAAATTCAGAATTGAAATTAGGAGGCTTTTATGATAATGATAGGGTTGGAAATGTTGATATTATAAAGAGCACTTCAGGCTATATGTTTTCTTTTGGATCTAGTGTGATTTCTTGGTGTTGAAAAAAGTAAGAAATAGTGGTGCAATCTTCAGCTGAAGCAGAGTATTTGACAGCTGGTTTAGCAACACAACAAGCAATTTGGTTGAGGAGAATTATGGAAGGTATTGGAGTAAAGCAAGGGGAAGTTGTTCAACTTCGTTGTGTCAAATTAGTCATTGTTATGGCAAAGAATCTTTATTTCACTAGATAGGTAATTGAAGAAGGAGAGACACAACTAGAGTTTTATTGTTCATAAGAGCAACTAGCTGATATTTTCATCAAAGCACTTTCAAGAGCAAGATTTCAACAACTTAGAGAAGCTTTGAGAGTGAAGGAATAACACATTAAAGGGGATTATGTTAATGAGTAATGTGTTGTTACTTATTTGTCATTTAATGTTAAAGTTATTTTGATTTAAGTTTAATTATGAAAAGTTGAGTGGATGAATATAACTTAGTTTCTAGTTATCTAATCACTTGTGCAATCTCTAATCACTTGTGTAATCTAAGAGTCATTTCCTAACCTATAAATTGATATGTATGTGTTGCAACAATTAAGTGTGAAAAATAGAAATATTCAACTTAAATATTCATCTTCCTGCTCTATTTTTCTGCATAATTTTGCAGTAGCATTAGCCCACCATATGCCATAGTTTCTTGAGTGATTAAGTTAAAGTATCATCTCTAAAATACCACCAACAACATGCATGCTCTTCTGGGTATCTATGCCTTACACAAAACATATCCTCACAATAACACTTAAACCCTATTAGTTCAACCTTTTTGTTGCAGTTCTTACACCTCCTTTTTTTTTGTTGTTTACACTTGCAGAGGTAGTAGCATCATCATCAACAGGGCTCTCAGAAGCATATAGTTTTCGAGAAGTAGATGACCCAAGAACAATGGTTTCACCCTTCAAGCCTTCATCATATGATTTATTGATATTTTCTTTGAGATAATCTTTGTAACATTTTGAGCAAAGGTTCTTGTTGGAAGCAGAACCGTAGAAGCCACAACCATTAGCACGAAGTGGTTGATCCATGTTGATTCACTCTATTTGGCTTAAAGAAAATCTTAGAGAAAACCTTGATAGCAATTTGCAGATTTGGAGAAAGAGAAATTGGTTTTTTTTAATAAAAGACTCAAAGTTGAAAGTTGTTGGATGATTGAGTAGGTTGGGTTAATTCAAAGGGGATATTGACTTGAAATAGGAGTGCTCATAACCGAATTAATCTATTAAAAATAGAAAATTTTGAAAAAATAATTGGATTAAATCAGTTTTTAGTTCGATCTTAAAAAAATGAAAAATCTAATTTAATCCAAACTAAAAATTTTATACATCTTTTTTAAAATATATTACTTAGGAAATTATTATGTTACCCATATTTATTTATGTAGTTTATCATTATGTTCCAAATCAAATCAATTTCCTCTCTAATTTCATAGTTTGGACATTGATTTGGATATATATTATACGATTGATAATTAGTTTGGATTTATATTTGGAATTTAGATTTTTGGTCTTTAACCAATTGCTCACGTAATTTCGGATCGAGAATAATGGTAAGATAAAGTCCTCTCCAAAGTAACAACTCTAGGATTCGAACTCTTCATATTGCAGGTAAAGTTCACCTGAAGTCATAGTCAACTTCCACTACGACAACCATTGTTGAGTAATTAGAATTTAGATTTATTAATTTCTATTAAAATATAAATTTAGAATTTATATTTATATTTAATGTATTTTAATGAATTAGTTTATAATTTTATTTGTTGTATTTTGATAAATTTAGATTGATGAGTTCTAATGAAATTATGTATTTAAAAAAATATTTTCATAAAAATATGAAAAACTAATACAATCCAAATCAATTTAAGTTGAATTGGATTTAATTAATTTTTAATTTTAAGTCTAAAGGATTGAATGATAATATAAAAAATAATAATTAGATTGGATCTGCTAATTTACTAATCCAATCTAATTCATAAACACACGTAGTATAACATAACTTCCTCGAATACTTATCTTAGATGTGATAGTAGACCATATCCAATAATGAAACCTATGGCACTCCAATGCTAAGTGGTGTGGAATTGCCTCATAGTCTCGCCCATTTAGTTCGTTATAATTTAATGGTCCATTATAATTTTCAAATAAATAAGAAATCCTTTTTGCTTAGCACCTAATCACCTAATCTAAAGATTTTGCCTCTCTAAATTTTATGGTGGTTGATTTTTTATAATTGAGGTAAGTTCAGATCCCTGAGGGTTTGTTTTGCTTTTAGGAGTGGAAACGGGTCAAATCAGGATAAGTCTTGCCTTAAACAGGTCTGATATGTTTTTCAAAAACAAAGCCTACGTTTGGCCTATTTATCTAACATAGGTCAATTTTCAAAGCTTGACATTTTTAAAATTTTGGTCTGACCTGAAAGTTTATTTTGTAATAAGGCCTCTAAATAGGCCAAGTCTACATCTAAATAAACCAACGAGATAGGCTAATAGGTCTAAGCCTTTATATAGGTTAAGAGATCTATACTTTTAAAAAATATTATATTATTTATTAAATTAATTATATTATATACATATTAAAATTTTATAATATATATATATATAAAATAATAATATATATAATTAAATAGATAGATCATCCTATTAGACTAGGCTTAAAAGTAAAGGTGTGCAAAAAATCCAAAAGAATTAAACCAAACCTTAAACTGAACCAAACTACTCCATAAATAACCACATTTTTCTAAACCAATTTTATAACCCGAACCTTTTTTTTTTAATGTGGTTCAGTTAACCATTTTTCAATCAAATTTGGTTCACTGTTAATAACCAAAACCACTCCTCTTTAGAATCGATCTAACTTTTCACTTTTTTCTCTCATAGTTCTCACTTTTCAAAAATCCCTCTCAAAATTTATGAACCCTAACCCCAATTTACTGAACCTTAACCCCAAATCGAGCACCACTACTTGCTCAAGTGGAGACACCTTCAGGCTTCAAGAGTGGTTGCTACTCACTATGTCGTTAGCTTGGGGCTGATTTGCTTGCAAGTTACGACGATTCATTGCGACTTCATCTCTCTACATCGAATTGCGTCTTCGTCTCTCTTCATCGATTTCCTTCTGCTGTGTCTTCATCCAGTTACTTGGGGGGTGTTGCTCAGTGTCAGTGCTCGTGTGATTAGCTTCTATTGGTGCTGGATCTTCATCTTTCTAGTGAGTGGTGATTTCTTCTCTAACTTGAACCCTTGATTGCTTGATTCTTCTATTGGGATTGATTGCTGGATTGAGTTGTTTTCTAGAGAATAGATGTAATCGATAAAAAAAACTCAAAATAATACTAAGAGGTACTGTGGATTTACAGTTTACTTTTATTACAACTTGTTGAATAAATATTTTTAATACTGAGAGGTACTATGGATTTTTACAATTATTTAACATTACTTCTCTTTTTTCACACAATGTGTTTAACTTTTTGATCCACATGTCATGTCTGGTTTTTTCAAAAATTGATGATAATGATCCTCTTGTCGTGGAATGTTTCTGTGTGCCCTTTGGTAATTTGGTTCATCTGTGATTGTTTATATTTGTTTTTTAAGTTCCATTCATATTTAATTTCATTTCAGTCAGGAAAATCCAATATCAAGTTTCAATGTGGAACTTGATGCTGCCAATGCAACTTGGTTTTTGAGTGATGTGACCTTGTTGTCAACAAAAAACTGGTGAATTGTTATTGCTTACCCTTGTTTATGGTAGAATGTATGTCACTCTTCTTTTTTCATCTCTTTGGTTCACATTCTTTATGTTGTGGGTCATATGTTCATTTTAGCTGATTGGCAGGTAGTTGATTTAGTTTAGGATTACGCTCTAACTGATATAGGAATATAGCTTTTACTTGGGAAAGGAGAATCTTCTTATTGTTAGTACTTCAGATCAGATAACTATTTTCAACATTACAAATCTTTCAATGTTCTGCTCTAACAGTGGGATTTATTTGTCTCTTTCTTCCTCTCTTTTGTCATTCTATCATCTTATGCTTCTTTTATCAAAGTGGAAGGAATTACAACTTAAGGCCTTATCTGGTTTCTACACTACAGTTTTAAATTTTTTTTGTATCAACAGGGAAACAATTTTAGTTTGAGTTTCTAACATTTGGCCTATAGTTCTAACATGTTATCGTGTGATATGATATTCTTTACCTTGTACTAACATGTTATCTTGTTTTTTGAAGATATTTTTGCTTAAAATATCCTTTTATGTGCGGTGAATCTGTGGTATTGAATGTTTATTGAGTAGTTTTTTAATTTTTATCTTCCTATTTTAAAGGGGATCTAAATGTGAGATAATTGATCAATATGAGTAGTTACATATGAAACAAGTCCACCAGTTACATGATAGACAATCCTTTTAAAAAAGAAGAAAAGAAAAGACTATACAAGGGCAAGGTTGTCAATCTGAGTAGTTATGCATGACTGGTCTTGCTGAGAAACTGATATGCAGACATGTCTATTTGTTAGAAAATGATGATGCATTTTTTTCCTTGAGCTCATTGTGGTGATGGTAGGACAGTAGCACTTGTTGCTTTACTTGTTGTTGTGAAGGTGATGAAAGGTTACTTGTTGCAGAATATATGCCCAACGATACTTTGGCAAAGCACTTGTTCCATTGTAAGTACATAACTGGCAACTAATTCAGTTTCTCTGCATTAGCTTTTGCATTTACTTGGTTGTATTCTAAATACAACTCTTATATAAGCAGTGACCTAAAGTAATCAGGTGTCATTAGGCAATCTTTTATGGAAAGCCCCTTTGCTAGATGGCTCTTTAAAAATTGTTTACCTTGAGTTTGTTTCAAATTGAAGGAACTTCGTTTTTATCACTCTTTTGTATTCTTTCAATACTATTTAGTGAACTTTAGTTATGATTCTTTGTTGCTATTACTTCTTCTTGTCATTCTCTTAAATACAATTTGGTAACTTACAATTGTTTACACAATTATGCAGGGAAAACTCAGCCCATGAAATAGGCAATGCGACTGAGAGTTGCTTTACACCTTGCCCAAGCTCTTGAGTACTATACCAGCAAAGGACTTTGATTTTCATTTTTAATATTGGATGACTTTGATTGGTTAATTACTTTTGTTGCTTGCTTGTCTTATGTGATGGCATGAAATTCAGGAATTAAGAGCTTCACAATGTTATTTTCTTATTTGTTATTATTGTTTCCTGTTTCTTCTTGGTCATTGTAAATTGTAAATAGTTCTGAACTGGTTTTTTGAACTAGTTTTTTGAATTGGTTTTTGAACCAGTTTTCTGTACTGTTTCCTGTTTCTTGTTGGTCATTGTAAATTGTAAATAGTTCTGAACTGGTTTTTTGTTTCCTGTTTCTTGTTAGTCATTGTAAATTGTAAATAGTTCTGAACTGGTTTTTTAAACCAATTTTTTGAACTGGTTTTTGAACCAATTTTTTGTAGTGTTTCCTGTTTCTTGTTGGTCATTGTAAATTGTAAATAATTCTAAACTGGTTTTTTGAAACAATTTTCTGAACTGGTTTTTGAACCAATTTTTTGAACCAATTTTTAAACTAGTTTTATGAATTAGTTTCATAGAAAAATCAATTTTCTGAACTAGTTTCATGAAAAACCAGTTCTGCATTGGTTTTTGAACTGGTTCAGAAACTTAAACAGGTTCAGAACTAGTTTTAAACCGGTTCAGAATTGGTTTTTAACCGGTTTAGAACCGGTTCTAAATCCAAACCATTTCTGAACTGGTTCCAAACTCAAACTGGTTTTGAACTAGTTCAAACCGGTTCATTGAACCAAAACCGGTTCGGCCCCAGAAGAAAACTGGTTTGATTTTCAAACCAAACCACTTTACTGGTTCGGTTCGATTCAATTTTCATGCCGAACCGAACCATGCCCACCCCGACTTAAAAGACTTTTTCTAAAGCCTATAGCTTAGCCTGTTTAACTAAATAAGTTTTTTTAAAAAATCTTAACCTAACATTTTTATTAAACAAGTTAAGTTAAGTTCAACCTTAAATAGGTCAAGTCATATGCTCTCGAGGAACCGCTTGAGTTATTTCTACCCCTATTTACTTCTAACCCCAGGTCTGTATATGGAATATAGAGATGTATTTAATGGCTAATTATATTTAATGAATCCTCTGGGGTTACCAAAAGAACCACACCTCTTGCAGTTAATCATCCTTAAATTGATATTTCATGAATAATTTTTGTCTTTAATATTTTATTATTAAAAATTGTTTTTAATGACTAAGATCTTCTTTAGTCAAATAATAACTTAAGAGAATCCTAATTCATGTAAATAATAAGTGAGTTTTGAGTAAAATCTCCAAGAAATGCATGGGCTTTCTTGATTCATACCTTCCACATAATCACGTGAAAACATCCCTACTGTTCTGTTATAATTTTATTATCATATGCTATTAATACTTAGATTAGTGGAATTTATAGCTGTTGGTTTTGGTGGCTGCACCAATAGTTCCAGATTCAGTTCTCTGCGGTTCATGTGGTGAGTAATAAATTATTTTTATTCAGAGTGGAGTGGATCCTACTATTATTGAAACTTACTTTGAGATTTTTAAAAATTTTTTACTTATAATAAAAAATTATTTATTAAAATATATTTTTTTAAAATTATATATCAAAATATTATCTTTTTTGTCTAGTGTAACATTTTTATTTTTTTTTTATCTACGTAGATAATATTATTTACGATAACATTTTACATAAATAATGTCAAAGAGTTTGGCGTTGAAAACGTATTTATGTGAAAACGTCATAATCACTGGCGTTTTAATGCCAACAACGTCACATGTTTTAACGTTTTCTTTGTAGTAACATTATTATATTTGAAGTTTTCTATGTTATTTTATTAAATTCAGATATTCAAGATTGTTTAGCAAAAAAAATAAAGAGTGCATTCAAATATTAATAAACATTCCAAGGCAACCTTGAAAACAAAAAAGCCAACCACAATTTTTTTAAAAAAAAATGAATTTAATAGCCGTTACATTTAAAATGTCAAACGTGAAATATTAATTTTGTTAATATCGTCCAACAGTGTTGCTCAACTGCTTTGGTGACGCCTAATATTATCTCCCCTCTTGTAAATTGTGGCTTTCATTAAGAGGCTTTGCTAATAGCCTAATATTTCTAATGTCATCATATAATATCGTCAAACTTCAAAAAGAATTTTATAGAATTTTGGTTACTGCATATCGTCCAACATTAAAATATACACGCATAAAAGAAAGAAATTCCCAAGCCACGTATCAGCAATTCATATACATAGGAAAGATAATAGCAATGTTGTTTTGAAAACGAAACTAAACTCGTGCTCACAGAGATTGGAGAAGAAAGAAAAAATAGAATGCAAAACATTGAAGGTCTTCTTATACTCTGCCATACAAGAACTTTCAAGTTCCTAGACAACGACGACAATAATAATAATAAAGTTGGAGAATCCTTGGATGGCTCTAATAGCACAGGAAAACCCAAAAGATTCTCCCTTGGATCTCACTTGATCTAACACTTCCCTCAACAAACAAAATTAATATCGACTCATAAAACAACTGACTCATATTAACTTCTCTTTTTATTTTTTGAATTTTGTGTGATTGATGTTTTCGTTTCTAAGGTTGCCTCGGAACTATTTTTTAATATTTGAATACATTCTTCATTTTTCGTGTCAATCAATCTTGATTATTTAAATTTAATAAAGTCACACAGAAAACGTCAAATGGAATGATGTTACTACAAAAAAAGTCAAAACGTATGAAGTTATTAACATTAAAACGTCATCTATTCGAGTGTTTTCATATAAATAATGACATCAACGTTAACGCTTTCACGTGAATAACATCAAACTCTTTGACGTTATTTACAAGAAAGTGCTAACGTAAATGACCTTATTTACGTAGACAAAAAATAAAAAATATCATCTTTGAATAAAAGAGTAATATTTTGATATTTAATTTTAAAAAAATAATATTTTAATAAATAATTTCATCATTAATGACAGTTTAGTAAAACAACCGAATTTTTAATATAGCTAGAATTATTTTTTCTACATCTCTTAGGGGGCGTTTTTATTTTTTGTTTGGGGGGGGGGGTTGTAATAGGAGGGGTATATAACTATGAAACCAATAAAATTGATGAAGGGAGAATGGTTTTTTGGTTTAGATAATTTTGCAAATTGAAGAGAAAAAGATAATAAAAATAAGCGACGAGCAGTAGAAATTGAAGATATAGCTTGTTAAAATCTTGTGAGTTGCTAACTTAAAACTTTTTTTGGGTACAGCTACTAACTTAAAACTTAATTGAATAGGAATTTAAATTTTATCTTTAATAGAGTTTAAATACCTGAAATTTATAGTTATGTAGAAGGTGTCAGTTAAGCTATAAAGTAATTTGTGGTGAAAGTAAAGATCTAAATTAAATATTTTATAAGAAAGGATAAATAAGAGAAATTGTTATCTCTCTGGATAACTCAATTAATATATTTTAAAAAAAAGCTATGCAATAGACGAGCACATACACAAACACATGCATAACACGATAGTCCCCCCCCCCCCCTTCTTTAAACATTAGGAATCCAAGCATATTCATTGAACTACAAACTATTAGTTAAGTGGTAAACTTTATCATTTTCCTCCTCTGTATGTGTTGATTCTCCGAAGCCTTCTAATTATTTAATATTTGTCACAATTCACAACGAATCAATAAAAAGGCAAAAGCATGAAGGTATAAATGAGGTAATCATCCCCATTTACGATAATATTGTTAAGGCATTGGAGTCTAGTTGTTTGATTAAATTATGCAAAAGCAGCTAACAAGGACAAAATCCAATTTTTTTGCCTTCAACTTGTTCGTATCCTTTATTATTTTTTTCGTTTCCTTTGCTCTCTTTTCTTGGTTTTTTTCTGGATCTTCCTTTTACTAACAGACACAACTCAGAGGTTTGCAAATAACAAGTGGTACAATTAGTTCATGTTTCCAGTAAATGTCACCACCTTTTTCAATGTTTATAACTCTGGGGCCCTACTGAACATCATTGGCCAAGCAACTATTGGTATTTCTGTATTGTGTAACTTATGTAGAATAGATAGAAAGATTGAACCCCGCCTTCTGAACTCTATCTCTTCTATGTTTTTTTTTTAAATTTTTATTATTATCAATTTTCATACTCTCACTTTCTATTTGGCCACACTTGATTAGTTAATCAAAATAAAGATGGCACATGACTTTATTTAAAGTTTCGTCACTTTTTCTTTTTCTCTCTTTGCCTAAAATAAGCCCCTTGAATAGTCATGAAACAAATGCAAGTAAAAGAAAAAGAGAAAAATTAAGGACCTCTTGAGATCTATGAGAAGAGGCTCTCAAGGCATTTAACCGTTGTTGTCCCCATGTGGTGGTGGCAGCCTGATGCAAGTGGGCCAAAACATGAGTGAGTTACACGATACGAAATGCAAGTACAACTCCCCAGTTACAAGCCAGTCCAAAGAACTGTAGAATCCAAGTTTGGAAGGCCCTTTTTATCTCGATGGAATCAATCACAAGTTTGGAAGGCCCTTTATAGGTAATGGTTAAAAATAAATTATAAAAATTATGCATAAAAACTTGTTGAAAAATCAGCAAGTATATCGAATTGCACAAACAATAAAACAGAAAGTCCAAGTATCCTTTTCTTAAGGGATTGAAAAGTTA
The DNA here is from genome assembly GCA_029884595.1 of Ormosia semicastrata. Lineage (NCBI taxonomy): Eukaryota > Viridiplantae > Streptophyta > Magnoliopsida > Fabales > Fabaceae > Ormosia > Ormosia semicastrata. The sequence goes on along the minus strand of JAQQTO010000063.1, from coordinate 131,531,833 downwards.
CTAAGTATTAATTTCACTTATTGAACACTATCTAAGTAATCCATGTGAGTTGAGAGAGTACAATTGGCATAAAAATATAGAATTAAGTAAAGAACAATATTGTTAGAGTTTCTAGAATGAAAAATATGATAAGAAATGGGTGATGATGGAGTTAGAGGTTTGACTTGACTTAATTCATGACTTAATTTCATTAAATTCATGCTCAAACCTAGTTCAATTCAACAATTGAAGGCAAGAATACACTTAAATGGTTAAAACTCAATTTTTTGGTGAAGTTATTCTCTTTTAATTACCTAAATTACCAATTCTTTAATTAATTTTAAGCAATCAAAATCAAGGATCAATTATCTCAATTATCTCAAGAAGCAAACAATATCAAGGAATTTTTCAATTCTCAAAATACTCAACAAATCATTCAATGAGTGGTCAATTCAAAGAAAGCATTAATCATAGAGATAAAAGCTCAATCGAATGAAAAGAAACTAGAGAATTAAACTTCAAATTTAGTTACATCAAGGTTTGGGTTAAACTAGATCTTCCCCTAGCTATGGGAGATCTAGTTACCCATGCAGAAAAATGAAAAGAAAAAGAGAAGGAAAGAGTGAACTCAGATCCATGGAGGTGGAGAGGAGAAATCTTCACTTCCTAAACCTTGGGTTGAAGTTCCAAGCCCTCAATAATGGGTGAAAAATAAAAGAGAAAGAGAAAATGAGAGATCAGTAAAATGAAAAAATTCCACCCTGAAAATCGATTCAAAAATATATTTATAGTGGGTCATAAGAGATCCACGTGCTTCAAAAATTTTGGGTATAAGGAATCCACACATATACGTGGAACTCTCTATTCTTCATGTTTTCTTTGTATCAAGAATCCACGCATATGCATGGATTTTCCATGCATATGTGTGGACTTGTTGCTTCCATTTTCTTCTTCCAATGCTTTCCTTTGATCCTTTCTTGTTTAGATCCATGTTCCTTCCTTCGTAACTCCTCTCCAAAGTCCTTCTTAATACCTACAAATTCACATCAAACCTTGAGTATTAGATCAAAGTGTCAAAAGGAACCCATCAACTCCATGCAATGCAATTGGATAAAGTGAAATTGGCTTGAAACTAAGTATGAACAAATGTATAACTTTAGGCACAATTTATTAAGAGAACTAAGGAGAATTTTGACTTAGCATTCACATTTTCATTCAATTTAAGGCTAAAATAACTCCATTTTGTGCAGTTATCAAAAACCCAAGAGTTAGCCTAATTGTAGACAAGTATGTGATAAGTGTGTAGGTGCACAGTCACATGTTTGAATCTTAGCTATGCTAATTTCTTGAGATTAGGGTGGAAACAGGTCAGGCCGGGTCAGACTTTATCTTAAACAGACCTAGTCTGTATCTCAATTATAAGGCCCGAGCCTGGTCTATGAGCCTATAATAGGTCGATTTTTAAGATTTGACTTGACCTTTTTAAAAGTATAGCCTGACCTGAAAGTCTATTTAAAGACCTACTTTACAATGAGGCCTTTAAATAAGCTAACAGACCTACCTTTAAATAGGCCAACAGGCCTTTATATAGTTTAACAGACTTACTTTTAAATAGATCAATATGTCTTACATAGGCTAACAGACCTACCTTTAAATAAGTCAATATGCCTTTACACAAACTAACAGGCCTAAGCCTTGAAATAAGTCAATGGGCCTACTCAAAGCCAATAGGTCTTTGTTATAATTTAACACTCACCTTCTAATTTTATAAATACTCACTACTTTCTTACTCTAGTCTTTGGTCGATGTGGGACTTGGAGATATACCAAGTTGCTCACTTTCTTACTCTAATCTTTCAAGTCTCACATCGACCAAAGATCAAAGTAAGAAAATATAGTGAGCATCTATAAAAGTAATGGGTGGATGTTATAGATGTTTCCTACTTTCTTACCCTAGTTTGTGGTCGATGTGGGACTTGGAGATATACCAAATTGCTCACTTTCTTACTCTAGTCTTTTAAGTCTCACATCGATCAAAGATCAGAGCAATAAAGTAGTGAGCATCTATAAAAGTAATAGGTGAGCATTTATATGTTATTTCTATTCTAACTTATTAATTTAAGTTTTAATTATTGACTTTTATTAAAATTTAATTAAAAATTATATTTATATATTATAATAAATTAATAATTATAATTATAATTTATAATTATTATAATAATATATATTATATTATATATAATTAAATAGGTCGTACCAAGTTTAAAAGGCCTATTAGATGGCCTGAGGCCTAACCTTTTTTAGTTAAACAAACTTTTAAAAAAGTCTTGGCCTAACTTGTTTATTAAACAAGTTAGGTCAGACCAAGCCTTAGGCAGGCCAGGCTATAGGCTCCTGATGGACAGCTTGGCCTATTTCGACCCCTACTTGAGATCAAGCCTCTTACTTGACCCGAATACCACTTGATCACAATACTAAAAGAAAATGTATAAGCAAAGAAGACTTCCTGATCAAATCATGAAGGAGGGTCCCTTAAAGAAGTCAAGTTATTTTACACATCAGATTGAGTTTTAATCTACTTAAAAATTGAATAAGGGCATAAGCTCTACAAGAAAATTAAAGTTATTTGTAGATGAGTTTGATTGATCTATTATTGAAATTAGTCTTCTAAACTAATATCTATTATGTATGGTCACACTGCCTGGAAACTTTATTATCATAGTCAAACTCTTTACATTGATAAAAAAAATTAAACTCTTTGTAAATAATACTTAACATATTATAAACAATTATGTTGCCTAATCAGAAAAAGAAGACTTCTTTATAGGGCATTAAACCATGAATAAGAATCCCTTAAAGAGTTAAAGTTAGAAAAACGAAAAATCTTGAAATCTTTGCTCAAATTCTATAATTCCCTATTTCAGTGGGAATTTCTAGGGGACCCTATTGAGTAAGATCTTCAATGTCAAGCATTTTATTAAATACTAATTTTATAATAAATACTTAAAATCTTATTAAAATAACTAATAATCAATGAAATGCTTGATGGATGATATGTTACATATAATTGTCCTATTTGAGTTTAACTAAATTGAGCACAGAGACAATAGTTTCTTGAGTTGACACTTCGGCAAAAGACCGTTCACAATGTAGGATATGATTTTATATGTAATTCTTTCTTCAAGAAAAGGAAGAAAAAAATATTAAATTAACTTCTACAAACATAAAGGAGATAATTCACTAATTAATAGCAAACAAAAAATCATGTCGAATAACTAATAACAAGAATAAGAAATTCATAAAGAATAGCAATATCTACAAATCTTGATTAAGAAATATAAAAATTTGATAACTCCTATCCTATCTGACCATATCCTAAACCCTGTGTTCTAACTTATCACTGATGCATAGAGGATTTTGTTTAGCCAAAGCTTGACGACCAATCTCCTTGAAGTCCACTTTACATGCATGCACTTCGGGGTATCTATGCCTTCCACAAAACACATCCGCACAATGGCACTCAAATCCTATTAGTCCAACCTTTTTGTTGCAGCTCTTGCACCTCTTCTTTTTGTTCTTTACGCTTGCAGATGTAGCACCATCATCATCAACAGTAGGGCTCTCAGAAGCATATGGTTTATGAGTAGTAGATGGCCCAGGAACAATGGTTTCACCCTTCAAGTTCTTGGTTTCACTCTTCAAGCCTTCATCTCTGATTTAGTGACATTTTCTTTGAGGTAAACTTTGTAACATTTTGAGCAAAAGTTCTTGTTGGCAGCAGAACCGTAGAAGCCACAACCATTAGCACAAAGTGCTTGATCCATGTTGCTTCACTCTATTTGGCTTAAGAAAAATCTTTGAGAAAACCTTGATATCAATTTGCAGATTTGGAGAAAGAGAGAGAGAGAGAGAGAAAGAGAGAGAGAGTTTTGAATAAAAGACATAAAGTTGAAGTCATCGAATGATTGAGTAGGTTAGGTTAATTTATAGGGGATAATGACTTGAAGTAGGGGTGTTTATAAACGAATTAATATGATCAAAATAAAAAATTTTGAAAAAATAATTGGATTAAATCAATTTTCAATTCCAGTTTTGAATATAAAAAATCCAATTTAATCCAAACTAAAATTGTTATACATATTTTTCTAAAGTATGTTACTTAGGAAATTATTATGTTATCCATATTTATCTAGGAACTTTATCAATATGCCCAAGTCAAATCTAATTTTCTATCTTGTTTCATATTTTGGACATTGGATTTGGATATATATTGATTAGTTTAGACTTATATTTAGAATTTAAATTTATATTTTGATGTATTTTGATGAATTAGTTTAACCTTGTATTAGTTTTATTTTGAATAATTTAGATTGATGAATCCTAATGAACTTATGTATTTAAAATAATAATATGATAAAAATATGAAAAACTAATACAATCCAAACAAATTTAAATTGGATTGGATCCATTTTTCATTTTAAATCAAACTGATGGAATGATAACATTAAAAAATCGATTAGATTAAACCAATTAGCTTACCAATTTAATCTAATCCAAGAACATCCTTAGCTTAAAGTAACTTTCTCAAAAACTTATCTTACAAGTAATAGTAGACCATATCCAATAATGAATCTTATGGGTGTACGCGGCTCGAACCCGACCCGACCATAGCTCGATAATGATCGGGTCCAAATTAAGCCAACTTGATATATGGACATAATGTATAAATTTGAACATTATGCATAATTAAGTCATAAAATTATATAAGTGGAAATCTAAAACTAAGGTATATTTTCCAATATATATTTCAAAACAAATAATATCAACATAAATATATTATCATGTTATATAAAAATTATTAATTTAAGTCAATAAATATTATTATTTATAATTAATTATAAAAAAATATAAAATTTAAAATAATTTAAGATATCATGTCGAGTTGGAATGACCCAAAGTTTAATCCAAACTCAACATAAAAATAAAATGAGTCTAATTTCTAAAATTTAAACTCATCCAAATTAATTTTAGACCAGTCGAGATAGCAGGCAGGTCAAATATTGAATATCGCTAATGAAACCTATGGCACTCCAATGCTAAGTGGAATTGCCTCATAGTCTAGCCCATTTAGTTTGTTATAGCTTTTTGGACCGGCCCATTATAATCTTGAAACAAATAAAAAATCCTTTTTGCTTAGCACCTAAAATAAAAACTAAAGCAACAAAAAAGATAAACCATGAAGTGACTTTAGATTATAGCTTATTTTAATAAAATGTCTTAAATATCTTAAGTTTTTTTTAAACAAAGAAATATGACATTTAGCCTTCAAATCAGATGAATCATTTAGTTCAGATGAATCAGTTCCCTCTTTACTTGCAAATTGTCTTCCACCATCAGCAAAAATTTCTAACACCAGAGAAAAAATTTCATAGTCTAAACATAACTGTCACCAGCTCGAAACCCCTTCCTCCTCAATTATGTCAAGAATATTTGGTGCTTATGTGCTAGAATGCCTCTTTCCTTTGTATTCACCTAATTCTGGCTTCCCTTAAAAGAATGGGCACTCGTAAAACATATCTTCAACTCCAGTAGAACTAAAAGCCTAAGATTTGGGCATGAAGATAATGTCAATTTCATGGTGAGGAGACCACCAACACTTTGGAGAGCTAATTATGAAAACATATATTCAACTCACCATTTTTCTTATTATTTTCTATTAGATAAAAAATTCATTCTTTTACTACCTGAAAATTCCGTTGTTATTAGCCCTTTATATAGGAAATTAAAAATCCAATTTTACTCCCATATGGGAAAATTTTGAAATGGATCTTTTCATGTGAAAAACTTGCATGACAGAATCATGTGAAGAAAAAATAGACACAAGAGACACTAAATAGGGCCCCACCAATAGGATCCAGTCAAAATTAGTGAGCCCTATTAAGGTCTTTGCGTCAATATTTTTCTTCACATAATAGGGTCAAGTGAAAAACTCACATGAGAAAATACATACCAGGAAAATTTCCTTGGAATCAAGGCAATATTGAAGATCCATAAAATTATGAAATCCAGATCCAAATTGATTTCTTTTCAAAGTGGGAAATTTCCCATATCGATATGCTCTAGCACATAAATACATTTCAAACCAACTTTTACTCCTTTTGCCTCAATGAAATTTGTCTGCATAAAATCACAAAAAAGCAACCCTTTAGATGCTGCACTTTACAATTCACAGCAATATGATTGAAGGACTGCTCAAGAGAAAGTACCAAGATTGGAACTGGCCTAGGCAGGTTGAATGAAGGAAAGCCCAACCAGTACTTTCCAAGGCCAAAACTGGTCTATACCAAATTTCTCATCTGACTATTGATTTTAAATCAACCTCTTTTAATTTACTCAGTTAAGTCTCTATTGCAAACTATGGGTTTAGTCTGTTGAGATTGTGCATTGTAAGAGAATATTTCTTCAGCAATGTAAAAAATCCTGGATTCTGCAAGATAGCTGAACGTCAACTAGGGATGCATACCATCCTTCCCAAAATTTCTAAAACAGCAACTTCTGAGAGCAACATCAGGCAAAAACCATAAATGTAAGTGAAAATAATGAAACTTCAACTGGAAGATTTACAACTTTCAACAACGCTCCTAATCCGTTCAATAACTAGGGGAATCTCCTCCAACATTATAGTAGTAAAACAAATTCGAAACCATCCCGGTTCTATGCAATGGCAGGCTGATCCAGGAGTTATATTGATCTTAGCAACACTCATAAACTTCTCCCATAACTCAAGTTCTCCTTTCTCACTATAAGGTCGGATTAATCCACTCATATCAACCCAACAGTACATACCAGCACTGCTCTTGGCACACTTGATTCCTAGTTGACTTAAACCTTTCACAAATTCATCATGAGCTTCTCGTATTCTGTTCTGGTTGGTTTCAAAGTACGCCTGAATAAATTTTTTATCTGAAAGCATTGAAGTGACTAACCTCTGGGTTGGAGCAGATATAGAGGAAAATCTACTTAACTTCTTGGCAGCAGCCAAAACACTGCTGTTGGAAGAATATATAACCCCAACTCTAAAGCCAGCAAGCGAAAGGTCTTTCGACAGGCCATATATTATATGAACCCGGCTCTTGTCTATATATTCTGAATCAAGAATTTCAGCTATGCTCACAAACTTGTCACTTCCATATGTGGAGCCTGCAAATACTTCATCTGCAATGATATGGATGTTTTTCTCTTCAGCAAAATCTAGAAGACTATAAAGCATGTCTTGTGTCATCATATTGCCAACAGGATTTGAAGGGTTGGAAATGAGAATTCCACGAACTTTGACTCCTCGTTTTCTTGCTTGACTAAATGCTTGTTCAAGAGCAGTGATACTTAAATTGAAATTGTCAGTACTACGACAGTGAACAGGTATTAGGTCTACCCCCGGACGCCATTTCACATCCCTGTCAAAGCTGCACAGTTCCTTTTAAATTAGCTTTTAAAATTAGCATAAGAAATAGGAACCAGGAGCTCAAAAGAGTGCCATTGATTACCCCGGATAATAAGGTGTTGGGACAAGGAGAGCATTTCCATGGTCTGCCAAGCAGAAGGATAGTATCTCAATTGCAGGAGTTGCTCCAGCTGTTAATACCATATTAGATGGGTCAAATTTCACTGACCCTCCCATCACCTGATGCATAAAATCCGACAAGGCCTGCAAAATCAAATAAAACAATAGCATAACCTTTAAATGAACTTTAATTGGAAGATAATAGCACAGCATAAACATAAAAAGAATATAGAAGAACAGTGGTTAACTAATGGCCAACTGCACTATCAAAGATGGCCAAAATAACAACCATAGGACAACATTTAAATTTTAATCTTTAAGACAACAAATAAATAATTAAAACCTAAATGCCTATTTGCTGCATTAAGATAAAGGTATTTATTTTCAAAATCTGGTGATTACACTGTACGTTAAAAAGTAAATTATGAAATGCAATGAGTCTAAAAGTTCAAGTTCTTGATTTAGTTAGCATATTGAGAAGCAAGATACGCGTACATCAATAATAATTATAAAAATATCAGCCAACGAGCTTGTAGCTCAACTGGCACCACCTCTGTCTGAAGACTGGGGCATGATGATAACACGTCAAAGGTTTGATCCTCCACTACGCCATTGATGCACCTCCAATGTAACATAATAATGAGAAATTCTTAGGTGCTCTCGAAGTAAGACATTTCTCTTGTTCTATATAATTGAATGTGTAACACATCAACTTTATGGGTCATCACTGTCTCCCATTTTAATTACATATTTAATGCTACAGCAGCTGATGTGTCATTCATTCAATGGTACTGAGTAAAGCAAGAGATTTCTCTTGCTCTAGAAGCACCTAAGAATAATAATAATAACAACAAAAACAACAAGATAAAGCTATCAAGTATCAATACCTGAAAGGTAAATAACAATACAAAATACATATGAATTTCAGCATATAGGCAATTGTCCCTTAAAAACAAGTTGATTCAGACACTCCACTCCATCATTCCCCTCAAGTATAATGCAGAATCAATAAAAACAGCTATTGCAGAACTTCACCACAAGAATTACTATCTATCAAGTATCACAGTAATCTCTCTTACCATTTTCAATTCCTCCAATCCATCATATGGCTGATACGTTGCAATCCCATTAATACTCAAACCAACATCATCATCACCACTTCCCATCATCGATTGCCCCCAGTTTCGAGACACCCAATCCCCAATCAAATCCAAGCACAGCTACAATCACTCCAAAAAAAAAAACCAACAACAACAACATTAGCGACATACCCAGAAAAGAAAAACGAAAAAACACATCGTAGAAACCGAAAAAAACCAACCTTGTTATCTGACAAACCGAGCTGAATGATCCCATTGGGGTTGTTGAATTTATCGTACGGGTCTTGTGACACTCTCTGCAACCCAATGTAATAGGGGGATTCATCATCGGGTTTGGCGATGAGGGTGGCGAGCTTGGAGACCCGGACCCGGGAAACGGATCCACGGGTCGAGAAATTGGAGCGGGAAGAAGAGCGGGGCAGTTCGGCGAGATTGGGGGAGGAGGAGGAGGGAGAGGGAGGGTTGGAGTTAGGGGAACGTCGTCGTTTGAGGTAGAGTTGGAGGAAGTAGAAGAGGGCACAGGGGACGAGGGAACCGAGAAGGAGACCTCCACGGCCCTGAACCACGCTTTGGAGAGGCACGATGAGTTTCATGCCGGTGGTGGAAGAAGAAGAAGAAGGGTTGTTTTGTTTATTTCGGGTTTGGCGATGTGGGTTGGTGGGTTTTCGGGTTTGGGTCATGGAATCGGCGGCGAGACCCGCCAGGGTGATTTGGTTTGTGTGGTTGAAGAAGAATCAGAAGAAGATGCGAGTGGCAACTGCCAACCAGTGTTTGCGTCTGTTTTTTTTTTTGTTTTTTTATTATCCTTGCTGAGCATCAGCAATCGGCAACCTCGTAGTTGTAAACACACAATACGCAAGTGCATGATTTTTTATTTTATTTTTTTTTTTTTTTCCAAGGGAGAAAGAAACAAAGAAAGTGTTTGGTTTTACATTTTTGAAATCTTTATTGATATTGGGTTTTCTGTTTTTTGTTATAGAAGGATGTATTGGATTATGCCGGGATTCTATATACTAAGTCCAAATATATAAAACTTTAATGTACTTTTAAGATTTTTATTTATTTTTGCACCCGTAGAGTGTATTTTAAAAAAATTTAGCATGTTATTACTTATTTGTACGACAATTCTAATTTTTTTTTAGTAAAAAGGACATGTATAAAGTTTTAAATTAAATATAATTTTTTTGTAAATTTTTTATTTTTGACCAAAATATCCTAACTGTCGAGGGGTTAACCTCTAGTTTAGGGATTGTAATGAGGTAAAGTTCTCTCTAAAATAATAATTTTAAGATTTAAACTCTTAACTTTATTGATAATATTTGCTTAAAGTCGTAATTCACTTTTATTGTGATCAACTACTTTTGGGTTATTTTTTTAAAAAAAGTATATTAAGTCACCCTAAACTTTAAGTCAATTACAAATAATTACTCTCAATTTTAATTTTGTCCTAATTGATTCTTAAACTTTTATTAATATTTCAATTGCTCCTTTGAGGTGTTAACTCTCTAACGATAAACTAATCATAATCGTCTATCTTAATTAAATTTGATTTCTTCATTAATTTATTTTATAAAAATTCATTTTATCTAATTACATGATTTTTTTAGTGAATTGTTACCACATTTCAGCAGAACAATAAAAGTTCATGAAAGACATCATTCAATCTCTCAATAACAATAATTACCTAAATGTTAACATCGATAAAATAAATTTTTATAAAATAAATTAACGAATGGATGAAATTTAATGAAAATGAATAACTAGAATTAGTTTGTCATTAAGAAGTTAACACCCCTTTAACAGAAGGACTTATTGAAACATTAATGAAAGTTTAAGGGGTCAATTGGGACAAATTTAAAGTTGATGGTAGTTATTTGCAACTGACTTAAAATTTAGGATAGTTTTATGCATTTTTTTCTTATTTTTTTTAGGTTTAAAATTAATAATTTATTAAAATATATGAACTTTAAAAAGAAAATTATGAAAATAAATATTTAATACGATAATTAATAAAAATATTAAGATGATAAATCTAATATTTGATTGCAATACTTATTATTATTTTATTATTTTATGAATAGATAGATTGGTTTGATTTCAGAAATTATATAGATGATTATGATGATTTCTAATTAAATACTGAAAATGAAACAAAATGAATCAAATTTTGTAAATTCGAAATAAGATGAAAATAAAAACGAAATGAAATAACGATAATTATTAGTGTTTAGTTTTGTCAAAAGCATAATGACATTGATTTTATTCTGAATCTGTAAATGAATTTTCATTTTTTATAAAATGAGAAGTTTAGGACAAAGAAAAACTTTCTTTATTCTAAGGTCAGGCAAATCATCGACTTCGGTGAATATTTGTAGTGAGATTACTAGAATTGTACATAAATCATAAATATTATATTAAAACTAAATAAGGAAATAAATAAAATTGAATATATATTTTTATTATTTGAAATCACCAACCCCACTTAGTTAAAAAAAATCTTTGAAAAATCAATTATGATTATGTGAATTTTTTCCCAAATTTAGAAATTTTCATTCCCACACAAAAAAAAAGGCAAAATTAGAATTGCCATTTAAGATACTAAACATAAACAATCAACGTTTGAATCCGAGTCTACGTTACTTTCGAAATAAATGTACGCAACAACCAGCAACTACCATGTGAAACTATCTCTTATACCAATCTCTTATTTATAAATAAGTCATTAAGATTGAATTATTAGCGACAAAAAGTTTGAGTAATTTAGACGAAATATTAGGTTGGAATCTCTATACTGCAATTATATTTAAAAAAAACATTAGCCATATGACTACTAGATTGAAAACCCTTGTTAGTTTGAATAAACATACATATATTGTTGATTATACTCCCTCTTGTTTTTTTTCCCCCAGAAGATACATATTTATTAGCCAAGTAATGAAAGGAAAATAAGTTCAATGGATACAAAGTAATGGGTGATTACCAAATATTACTTTTTATAAGCTAGGAAAGAAATAAGGAAGAAATAAGTTAAAAAATTATCATAACTCCCATTAAATCTGAATAATGAAATTAAGGAGGAATAAAAAGACGAAAGATTAAGGGGGTGTTTCCCAGCCTTCAAACTCAATTTAAAATGGTACAAGATAAAACCAATTATATAAATTCGTATAAAAATAAACCTATTCAAAACTAAACCTAGTTTGATTCAAAATTGGTTCCAGAGTTTTAAAAAATAAAAGTTCAAATAATTTTAAAAAATCGTGTCTATATAAATTTATGTTAATTTCCTATAATAGATAAAATGAGAATGAAAATGAGAGAATCAAGAAAAAGTTAGATTAGAAATAAATTAACTTTGAAATGATTTTTTAAAAAACTAGTTCTATCTCAAAATTGAGTTAGATAAGAACCAAATTTTAAAAATTTAGATAGTTATAAAACATCTTATGTTTAAAATCTAGCACCACTACACTTAGATATATGATTTTTAGAAGTTCTCAAACACCCCTTAAGTTGCAGGGAAATGTTTTTCATCCACTCAAAATACAGTAGATGTATGTCTATCGTATTCTAGTGTGAGACAGATGTCAACTTAAGTAGTATGTGACTATAACATTTCCGTGGGATACATAATGAGTTTATGAATAGGTTGAAAAAAAATTAGAATATAAAAGTTGGACGAATAACGAGACTGTAAGTTACATTAATAATTTTCATTGAACTTAGATGTCTTGATTTTATTCCAAATAAGGTTTATTCCCTATGTCAATGTCTCATTTTTCTATTGCACATCCATGATCTATAGCTTTACTTAGTAGGTCTAAAGATTTTTCTATTCCTTTAGGCTAAAATATGCAATTGATATGAAAAAATTAAAGGTAAAAATTTCAAATCTATTATAATAGAAGGCATCTCTGATAAATTGAAAATCAAATTCCTCAAATCTATATCCAAAAGATAATAGATGTAGATTTAAAAGATTTGAATAAAATTATTCGAGAAAAACAAAGAAAAACAAGCAAGGAAATATAGAGGGTTGTCACTGAAAGATGCTTGCAACAACCCCCATAAAAAAAGAAAAAACAACAACAACAAAAGAGAACCAAAATACCACATAAAGAGAAAAAATCTTCACAAAGGAAAAAGGAGAAATTAGAGCCAAGTAAACACCACAAAGAGAAAGAAAACTCTACTATACTCCTTCTTGTATTCATTCACTTCATAGTTTGTAATTTACTTTGAACAATTAAAATGAAGTATAGTTTATAATGTTATTTGCTTTTTGGTTTTGGTCTTTGCATGGTATTCTTATATATTAGGATGTGAGATTAATTTCATTTTGATTATTGAAACTGCCTTTCCCAATATTGTGCAAGTTTTAACCTGTAATGTTGCATAAACTCTTAAATGTAATGCTATTTGCTGATATTGATCAAGTTTGATAGATAGTCTTCCTCTAACATTCTCATGTAAGCTGTTGTTTGTGTTATAGTTTAATGAGATGAAAGTCTGAATTTATAAGTTTTTATAACTTTGAATAATTATTTACTATTAAATCATTCATAATGGCTTAAAATAGAGTTTACCTTTATATAATGAGTTGAGTCTCACAATTTTATCCGTAAAAGGGGCTTCATTTGGTTGAAACAAAACACCTCCTTATACGTATCAATATTAAAAAGAAATTCTTAGAAAAATATTATTTATTATAGGTACTCAAATTAACGATAGATATTTTGAAATATGTTTTTTAAAGATAAATACATATTTAATATGATTCAGACAAAGCTAATTGTTCATTTGACTGCTTATTATAAACAACGGTAGCTATCTAAACATTTCTCCAATACTAGATTACTATATAGACTCTTAATTACTTAGGGTCAAGATTCTAAAATGTTATCCGCATCATTTGATGCGATCGCAATATTGCAGATGCGACCTGTGTCGCAATAGCATTAGGCTACAATTATATAGTGAAAGAAAATTACGTGAAACGATCACAATGTGACGATGTTATAACCACAACGGGTCACAACGAACCACACAAGCCAATTTTGTTTTTTTACATTTTGTACAAACTTAAAAAAAATTACATCGTAACAATCGCAATTCACATTGCAACAACCATAATATCTGCAATCGCAACGACTGTGACTACGACTGCAATTACAATTTAAAATCCTACTTATGGTGGTTTGACTCAAGGAAAAATTCTTGTATACATGGTGACCCATCACATTAAATTTTCACACAACTATCAGGAAAAAGCTAACATATAAAAACGAGTCTCACTAGAATCACACATCATAAAAGACCCATATATGCAAATACTAAAAAGAAGGGGAAACTTAATCCCCATTGACGAAGCAACACCATTTGAAGTCTGAACAGAAAAAGCCAAAAAGGAATGGATGAGAAAAAAAAATTAGGAAAAAGAGAAATGATGTAGTGGGTCAAGTTTTCTCCTAGAGAAAAATTTAGAGAAAAGAGAAAAAAACACCATTTCCTCCCAGAGAAATTATTGCAATCACGGTGAGAAACAGCACTGCTATTAGCCATGTCCATGCTTGATGGAACTAAACCTTGTTTTGTGGCATACAGAGACTCCAGCTCCCTTTCTCTGCTACCCATTTGATAGAACTGCGAGGGGACTGTCGTCGTCGTCGTCGAAGTGAGTTGGGCCGATGAGATGATAAGAAGCAGGAACATGGTGGGTTCTGTTCAGAGATGGGTTTCTGTATCTGAGGTGGTGTTTTTTTTTATTGGTGTGATCCTTTTTCTTTTTAGTAATTGCAGAGATGGATATCTTGTGATGAATTGATTTTAGGGAGATCCATTTTTATGTGTTACTATCTTATTATTAATTGTGTGTAAATCTATCGTAATAAGTGAGTATGCATACAAAAAATTCTCTTGGTACCAGTGTTGTTTCCCAAGTTGGGGAAATCTAGTGATGGTGCCTTGACGTCCTCACTGATGGCAAAGGGGCACATTAATAATTTTTCCATAGTTTATCTTCTATTGATTGATTTATTTGTTTATTAAAATCAGTTGAAAGTTTCTTGTGATTTATATTATTGTATTGTAACGTGTATTGGATTTTGGCCCTTTGGGCTTCTCGCTCGACATGTTAGTGTACCGAATCACGTGTAGGGGTCAATACATTGCATCCAGAGTTATACTATATCTTTTTAAAATATTTTTTAATAATTTTTTAAATATTAAATAAAAAATATTTAATAAAAAATAAATATATTTAATATTTTAAAAACTTAAAAGTATTTAATATTTTTTTATTTAATAATTAAAAATATTACTAAAAAAATTATATAAAAAATTTAAAATTATTCATGAACCCATGATTGATGGATGAAACTAAGACAACTCTTCATAATAAATATGTGTCTCTTTTCTGCAACATTTGATTATTAATTATTCATTCACTATCACATTAAGTGATATTATCATAAGAGGAGGAAGTAACGAGAAGAAAATCATATTCCTTGCATGCATTTTATGTGTACGCTCTATTGAGTATTTCTTGAAGCGTCTTAATAAAAAAATTAATATATCTTCAAAAGGTACGTAAGTAGTGTTTATAAATTGGTTTTCTAGTATCACGCATCAATAATCTAGGGTATTATATGTATGTGTGCAAATCTTACATTCAGATCATCTACTTGAGGGACATTATATAAGGAAAATGGCCTAAAAGTTTAGCTTATTAAGATGTTTTCAATTTTAGTTCATGTAACTTTTTTAACCAGATAATAACATAATTTAATCCAATAAAAACAATTAACTACTAGTAAAGAAGTTTGTTATTTTAGTTCTTATATTAATTAACCAATTATCAAACCAATTAAGCTGTAATCTATTTATAATATAACCAACAATAAGAATAGATAGATTATTGGTTAACTCTAGGAAGATTATTAATTAAATTAATTTGATACTTAATCAATAAAAAAAAAACACTTCTTCATCGCCAGATCACTAAATTATTATTTTTCCCGATATATATTAGCATCAAAATCGCCAATGCGTAAACTGATAAGTCATGAGGCTTATAAGGATACACTCTACTATAACCAAATGAGGCACTTTTTAAGCACTTATAAAGATTGTTGTAAAAATTATTGCAAAAAAATAGAGGAAAAAACTGAATGGTTGTGATAAGAAGGTATTGGACCCAATAAAAATCACCTTTTGATTCAAGTACTGCTGGTACTATACCCAAATGGACCCGGAGGTCCTGATTTTCCTTTCTCATTGAGTGGCAAAGAGAAAAGCTTGATGGATTCAGACTCCAACTTGGAGATACTGATGCAGTTCAGTACTGCTTTTTTGTTGGTTTGGGCAACCCCACCAGTTTTCTCTTTTTAGTTTATATTGTTGCTCCATTTTGAGATTTTGATAATTCAAGTGAATGGAAACGCAGAATTGATAAGTCTTGTGCAACCTAACCCTTATACATTTTTCCTTTCTTTCTCTCTTTTTCCTTCTTTTTTTTCAAAAACGCAAATCAAGATTCAAAAGGCAATTTTGAAATTATATTTTTCACATTCAATCTTGAGTTAAGTAGTTGGCATTTTTTTTTTTTTTTGCTGAGAGTAGTTGGCATTTAAATGACAGAGTAGTTAATATTTTTATTATGTAAATTTTTAAATGACGGGTATCTATACAATTTTAAAATAGATAAACTAAATATATAAATTTTTAAAAACCTTAAGTGGTATCCATATTTTTAACTGTACTATGTTATTTAACATTTATAATTATTATGCATGCAAAGTTGCAAAACTTATAGTCAAACTTAGAAATAATATCTTCTATTAAATAAAGATTATTCATTTCTCATTTGGACCCAATCTCCGTTACATTTGTATTTTAAGATATAATTGCTCAGACCAAAAGAAAAAAAAAAGATATAATAATTGTACGTTGAGTGACTATCCACCGCGCCCATCGAATTATCCAGGCATCAAAGATAAACCTTATCTATAGAAATTCAATTTATTATTTCAACTAACATGATAATTGAGAGACATTTGACGAAGGATTCTAAATAACTAGATTGCAAGAGATGATAAATTTAAATTTTTAATCTATTAATATAAAAATGTGTCTAAAAGCAATATTTATTAAGCAAAGATAAATATGTTCTTAATTTAGCTGAAGTGCTCTTAATTCAGTTATGTTTGTGGATATACCTAATAAAAAATTTAACTAATAAGAGTTACGTGTAGTAGGAAGGCTGTGAATAGGGATGGCACCCCCAATTTTTCCCAGTCTCCATCTTCGTTCCTCGTCTTGAAGAAAAATTTCTCCACGTTCTCGTTCCTTGTGGAGAGGTAAGGACTCGTGGGAATCTTAATATTATTTAAAAAATTTAGAAAAAAAATTAAAAATATATATAAAGTTGTAAATAATTTTAATTTAAGTTAATAATATCAATAAATTAAAATAACAAGTTATTACAAAGTAGTATATTTTTACTTTTTTTAATTTTAAATTAATATAAAAATAATATAGATGAAAATTATTAAAAAACACAATAATACATATATAATATAATCAATAATAATAATTTAATAATTTATTAAAAATAGAAATCCCACGAGACAAGAGATATGATCCCTGTTCCTATCCCGATATTTGTTCCAGTCTTAACAAGAAAAAATTCATAAATTTGAGTTTTTAAATAAAATAGTTCTCTCGAATATCTCCAAATGTAAAGAAATTTTAACATCCATACATGTAAAGATATGAAAAACTTAAATTCTATCTTTCTTAAATATTTGAATAATTATTTTGTTCGTTTTTGCAAGGTAAAAAAGTGATGGAGTAATCATTCTAGTAAAAAGCATAAAAGGAGGAACAAAGATGATACTTATGATTGAGAAATAAGGATGAAAAAAAGGTATGTTGGTATGATGAGATCATGAGGAGCTTTTCAGGAAGCATGTTATTTCCTTCTATCGCTAGAATGCACTTTTCTAGTTTTTGAATTAGCTTTTATGTTTCCACTGTGGGGGCTTTGGCTTTCCCACCTTTGTTTTTTTCTCCGACTAGAATGCTTTGTTTTTTCTTTTTTTTTTAAGTAACGATATATGCATAATACGCATTATATATATATATATATATATATATATATATATATATATATATATATATATATATATATTATTAAATATGTCTAATGAAAGGAGTAAATATCGATCATATAATTATATATGAATTATCAAAATTAAAACTTACTTAAAGATCATATGATTACTTAAATAACTCACACGTATTTATGTTCTAATCTTAACTATTCATGTAAAATCTAATGGTCAAGATTCACTCATTTTATCTTTTACAAATAAACACTTCTCTTATTATATATATATGACATATCTAATGAGATGAGTTTTTATTGTGAGAAGAGTAAATATTGACCATACAATCATACATGAATGGTTAAGATTAAAAGTTACTTAAAAATCATGTGACTACTTAAAAATATCACATACATTTTATGTTCTAATCTTAATCATTCATATAAGATCTAATAGTTAAAATTCATTTATATCATCTTTTACAATAAATACTTTTTTCACTAAATATTCTCCCATATATATATATATATATAATTCCCACCCAATCATGCTAGATACATAAATAAATTTTCCATATAAATTCACAAATTTCATTTTCGTGTTACAGTACAATGCTTTTGAGGGAGTTGCACCTTATAGAGCAAATGTTCAATCATCATTTTCTAGCGTAGGTATTGAAGCTTGTGTAGGCAGAATATGACGATGAATTGAAGAGAATTGTTATATTCTTTGTTTGAAAACAATTTTCTTTGAGCTCAAATTCTTTTTATACATGCAACATAGAACCCAGTTATCCAGCTAAATCACAAGATTTAAGAAGACAAACAGTTTAATAATGAGTCAGTAGCATTAAAGCTGGTATCCTATGCCACTATTAGTCATTTCTATCCAAAAAAAGCGGGGGGGGGGGGGGGGGGTTTCTTTGCTTTGAGAATATTGAGGTAGGCTGTGACTTTCAGCCAAGGAATGTGAGGTCAAAAATAAAATATTATGGCTTTTCGCTACATTGACTTTGGGGGTTTTTTAAGAAAGGAAATATATATTATATTTTTTTTTTTGTGTTAATCGAAACTATATAGCTAATATTATATATATATTATATTTAAGTATCTTCTTGAATTGTGACGGATCCACCTTATGAAGAGTAGATGGCTAGATGCACATGCTCCTACTAACTTAACAATAATTTTGTATTATTATATTATTAATTAGTTCACCAGCTGCACTTTGTCGAAATTGGGATCGCGACAAGATGATAAAAAATATGAGATTTTTAAAAATTAATGAAGTCGTTGTCAATATTTATTTAAATTTAAAAAATAAAAAAAATTAATTAAAAAAATTAACCTTTTAAAAAATGAGTTTAAATTCAAAAGTTGATTATATGTAAGGAAGATATTAGTACTTTATATTATCCGTTTATAAATAATACTTTAAGTTAGTTGTGTAGATTTTAATAATATTAAATATATTTATTTTACCTTTTAAAAAAACATTATCGCTATTTATAAAAGAAAAAAATAACTAAATTATGAAAATGTTAATTTTAGCTTGACAAAATAGAAGTTCTGTTTTTATATATCCCCAGGTGTAGTGAAAAATTCAAAGTCACGTAATTATTTAAAAAAAATGATTGTGGTTTGGTTGTTTTTAATATTGAAAAGATCTTTGTTTTGATAACTCATTTGATTTTTTTTTATATATGTTTAGAAAAAGGTTTAAATCATCAAATTGACACAATTTAAATAATTTTAAAAGTTACAAGATTAATAAGTTGTCACAACTCAAGTTAGTTCGATTTATTTTTGAATTAATTTTAAAATAAAAAATTTTACAAAAAATAATAAATAAATAAATAAAATTAAACTAACAAAAACGAATAAGTAAAATGAATAACACGTGTATATAATAAAATAATAATACAAGAAAAAAAAACTTATCTCCAATGCATATAAAAATGTTATGCTTCAAGAAGTTGACCCCACACATTCTCTTCAAATCAAACCTTGAAAAATAACTCACGTGCAAGAAAAAATTTACTAAAGTCCTCGAGCTCTTATATTTAATATTAAGTCTAAGTGTGTAATTTTTTTGGATGCAAAAATAATTAAGAATCACCCCTTTATATAAGAGGAGGAGAGGAAGAAGGAGCATCACTTTTCTGATGTGAGACTTAGTGACACAATGAATCTAAACACCTTAGTTTTTCCAAATTTCTTTTTTTTTCTTTTTATTGTTTAGATTTTCATTCATTTTTTCAAGTTTTAGAATTTTTCATTTTTTTTATCTCTCTTTTTTGTTTTTTTGTTTTATTCTAAATTAAAAGATTTTAATGACCTAGACAAAATTGGATATTCATACCTTGATTAAGTAACAAAAATAAAAATTTTATGAACAAAATTAAGTATCAGCGCACTTCAAAGTCATTTATAAATTACCTTCACCCATGAGAATTGTTAATTTTGATACCACCAACTTTTTTTATATGGAGAGATAAAATCTCAATAAGAAACTCAATATTATTTGTATTTTGTCTGAAATATGATTCCATTGAAGCCTAATATTAGCACTGGGGATTGAGAAACAAAATTTGGAGGTTCCTTGATCCAAATATAACTACCATGAGCTTTTGCATAATTGACTATAGAGTATGTAGCTCTATTACAAGTACGGGGTATGAATCCACAATCAAATTGACCAAACCAAGATGCATAGGTGAAGATATCCTACATGATTGACCCATTGTATGAGCAATCCTCAAACCCTTCAATAATGTTTTGATAAACTTGTTGAGCACCACCCTCCAGGAAAATTCTTCTATAGCTAATATCCTTGGCAAATGGTAAACCTTCCCTCACAACTAGAGCTGTCAAAATGGGTTATCTTGATGGGTTAGTCTGAATAGCTCGACAATAGGTGTAGGTTGGGTTAGCAAAATTTAAGTCCAAACTTAATTTAACTTGATGTGGCTGACCTAAAGACATGCTAGAAATCGGGCTGGCTGTCTTCGGGCCAAGCAAGCCAATTAACCTTAATTTTTTTTAATCTAACAAGTTACACTTAAGAGGATACTACCATTTTTTTTTGTTTAAAAAATTAAAACACAATTGACAATTGAGCTAGTTTCTTAATTTATTTGCCATTGACCCAAAATTAAGTAACCCAAATTTACTAATTTTCATTGATTTAAATTTTTTGAAGCTTAAATTCATAATTTCTTTTAAAATAAAAACAAAACAAAAGAGTTAGCTGGCACCAGCTTGCCTAACCCGCAACTCGAAATATACTATGCCCAACTTGGTCTAGCCTGAAAATAGCTCAACCCAAAGTGGCCTAGCACATTCATTTTGACACCTCTACATCTGATTCGTCAAAATTTGGTTAAGTCTAACCCAATCGAAACAGGTTGAATTAGTTTATTCATGTTTGGTTATTGATAGGTTAAATTTTCATCATCCAAACATTATCATGTGAGGTGACATATTCACTTAAATCTGACTAAACTCTAGCCAAGCTTACCTCTACCACTAATGATAAAAACGTCATGCTAACATAGCACTTGTTTTCATGCCTAAATACTCAGTATATGTTTTACTTACTGGACCATATTATAAGTTGAGTATATTTTCCCCTTCTTTTATGTGTCTGATTAGCTGCTTCTCTATATTGTATTTATAAATGATCAATGACAGAAATTTTGGATTTGTTTTTCTAATCTTTAATGTAAGTAGAAAATTGTGATTTATGAATAAAAATGAGTTACTAATACAGCAATAATGTGGGCACTAAAGGTTGTCCAATCTTAAAGGCCGTGGGAAGAGGAGGTCATGTTTTTGCTTATGGATTTTCCATCCATGTAGAGAATGTTGATGTCAAATAGATCCCAAAAATCATAAAATTTAACTATAATTTGAAATTATGAAATATAGGATTCTGACTAGAGTTTGGGATTTGAAGGCTAGATTGTATGATGGAATGCCATCATTACTAAGTCAAGGATAACCTACCAAGTGATCATCTTCATATTTACAATTTGTGATGAAACAAACATTGCCTCTCATAGCCAAGTCGAAGACTTATGTTGTTTCTCACAAATTAAGGGTCACAATAATTTAAACCATAGAAAAATTAATGGAGTGTCACAGAATAAACTACAAAAATGATTATCTTATGTTAGACCACCTGATTACTTTATCATAAGGCACTCTCCAACCAAAGGTTCCTAGGTCCTACCATCTTTGATTTGTACATTAAAAAAACACCTAGGCTAGATCCATGCTGCTTTAACTTGATGGCTTATGTGAGGCCCTTGATAGCTTCTGTGAGGCCCTTGAACAGTATCATCTAGAATTAAAATATCTTGCTTGACTTTTTGTGGAACTATTGTCCCATATGTGGATACATATATGTCTTCTTTTATTCCCAACTTCCCTTTCATATTCTTTGTCCAAGAGATTTCAAACTTTTTTTAAAGTAAGTTTAGAAACACGTTAACACTCACAAACTTTAACTAGGATGGTAATAGATCGAGTATTCGACCTGATCCAACCCAACTCAACCCAATTGATTAAATTAGTTTTGATCAATATAAACTTATGAGTTATGATCAAGTCAGGTTGGATTCATTGAAATTCATTGGGTTTTTAGGTCTCCAAATGATCAAATGAGAACCTTGCTTGTTATCTCTTAAGTCTTAACTCTGCAGTAGTATGGTCTTCAGAACCTTTGCCATGAATGGTGACAAAGCACCATCACCCTGGTCTTTGGGTCCTCAAATCAATATCCACCACGAGTTTTGATGTCACAAGCATTATGTTCCTTGGGAAAACATTTGATGCATCAGATCAATGAAGAAAAGCATTCGACAAATCAGATATGTTGATGGCACAACATAATCTTTGTTGAGAGCATATAAATTCATCTACCACGAAGGTTGAATCCATGGGAGCTAAGTGATTTAAGGTAGGGCAGGAAATGAGTCAAGTTGAGCCGAGCTTGACTTAGGATTAGCTTAATTTTAGAAGTTGACTATTTAATTCTCTATGGTTCTATATGGTTAACAAGGTCTCACTTATTTATAATTGCCCTACATCTTCAATAGAAGGGTGGAAGGTGGAGATGTAGCCAAGTGTAAGTGTGTGGTGAAGATGGAATTCTAGAACCTTTTCAACCAATTTTTGAAAATATCTAGATATTTATAATGCTTATAAAATATCTTTAGTAAATATCTCTAAATATTTTTAGTAAATATCTAAGATATTTACAAATAGTTTTCTAGAAGTTCCTTTAGAGCCTAATTGTTCTTTTTAATGATTTATATCATTCTTGAACCCTTAGGTTCAAATTTGTAACTCAATATTTTTTGCATATATTTAGTTTAAAAATAATATATTCAGGAAAAAATATTTTAAATGCTAATATATATAAAAATGAAATATTATTGTTATTATATATATATATATATATATATATATATATATCGAATTGACTGAGCTAATGAGTCGAACAAGTAAAAGCTCTACCTCAACTCATTTAACAAACGAGCTAAAATTTCTAACTCATTGAAATGTTAATGAATCAAGCCATAAGCATGTTTACGAGCTGTCTTAACTCACTGCCAACCTTAGTTAAATGGTGAACTTGACATTCTTTTTGCGAGTGTTTATAATTTTCTGAGCAGCTGTCGCAACCGGGATCGCGACGGGACGACCAAAAATATAAAATCAATGGAGTCGCCACCAATGTTTATTTAAATTGGAAAAACATTAGAAAAAACCTTTTATCAGGAAAACTGGTCTTTTGAAAATGAGTTTGAGTCCGGGAGTCGATTACAGATAGGGAAGGTGTTAGCACCCTATACTGCCCGTTCCAAGAACGGTACCTTATGTTAGTTGTGCAAAAATTAATAATCTCAAATATATTTATTTTTACCCCTTTAAACAAAAGACTTTGTAATTATTTTTTTTATTTTTCTCATTTTTTGGAAAGAAATAAAAGAAACAAACAAATCCTGAAAATTTATTTTTTTTGGCTTGACAGAATAGCGATTCTGCTCTTACATATCCTCGGGTGCAATGAGGAACTCAAAGTCACGTAGTTCTTTACAAAATAAGTGTGGGTTGATTGATTTTAATTAAGAGAAAAAGAAAATTTTTTTATTTGAAAACCAAATTTATGCTCGCACAGGGTTCAAGTTAGCACAAGGCTACTCAATAAACCCTTATGATCCAAAAGATAATGAAGATAGCATTCACTATTCAATCATCATCATTGGTCATTGCATGGATTAAAAGATTTTTTTTTATTTTCTTTATTATTTTTTTATTTTGCTATTTTTATCACTTTTAACTCCCAAAATCTAGCCCAACAAACTGATGATACATGAAATAAAAAAGAACAAGAAAACGTGAAAAGAAAACAAAGAAACAGATAACCCAAAATTAAAAGATACAACAGTAAGGACCTCGTTTACGACCAAATTAGCAGGAGAGGGTGGCTGGCTTCTTCGGTTCGACGGTCGAATGGAGGTAAGGATGAGATGGATTCGACGGTCGGTTGGAAAGGGGTGATTCTGTTTTGGGGTTTGACAGTCGGTTGGAGGTAAGGATGGGATGGATTCGACGGTCGGTTGGAAAGGGATGATTCTTTTTTTGACAAATCGGTTGGGGGTAAGGATGGGATGGATTCGACGGTCGGTTGGGAAGGGGTAATGGATTCGACGGTCGGTTGCAATTGATGAAGATGGTGGAGTCACAGTTTTTGGGATCCGACAGTCGGATGTGGTAGAGTTTGGTTGATGGTGTGAAGGTTTGGATGGGTTGTCGGTGAGGGGTAGTAACCGGTGTGGTTCGACGGTCGGTGGTGCGGATATGGTAGTGTTTGTGAAGTTGGTTGAAGGCCGGTCACGGGAGTTCGACGGTCGAATGGGGTGTGAGGATATGATGGTGTTTGTGAAGTTGATTGAAGAAGGCCGGTGCAGGGAGTTCGACGGTCGAATGGGAGGTGAGGATATGATGGTGTTTGTGAAGTTGGTTGAAGGCCAGTGCAGGAGTTCAACGGTCGAATGGGAGGTGAGGATATGATGGTGTTTGTGAAGTTAGTTGAAGGCCAGTGCAGGAGTTCGACGGTCGAATGGGAGGTGAGGATATGATGGTGTTTGTGAAGTTGATTGAAGGCCAGTGCAGGAGTTCGACGGTCAAATGGGAGGTGAGGATATGATGGTGTTTGTGAAGTTGATTGAAGGCCAGTGCAGGAGTTCGACGGTCAAATGGGAGGTGAGGATATTGGGTTTCAGTCAGGGAGGCTTGAGTGGATATGTAGTCTTCATTTCAGGTTGAGTGTAGAGGGATTCAGGGGTTGTGTGCAAGTGAGAATAGTTAGCAGAAATGAGCTACATGACATAAATGCGAAGGTTACCCGTGGAGTTCAAGGTGGAACAGTTGAAGTGAATGCTATTCCTCGGCAAGGCTTCGTCTCCTTCTTGTTCCCTTCTCTCTGTCTCCCTGTGATGGCTGTGCTCTTGGAAATTTATGGGGATGAAGGATTGATAAAGACGATGGTCACAGTGAGAGAATGGGTGAAGGTGCTATTTTTGGTGATGAGGGTGGTGTTTTGGTTGAAGAAGATGAATAGTGGAGGGTGGTGAAGACGAAGATGTGGGGGGATAGAGATGCTGGGCTTTGGTGGTTGTTGTTGGTTTTTGAAAGTGGGTTCAGGTTACGCGAAGGCTTGAAGAAAGTAAATTGACTCAGTTCAAGATCAAGCCAGATGAAGGTGATGGAGTGGTGAGGCAAGAAATCAAAGTCAGTGGGTGAGAGTGGGTAACAGGTCCGAGAGCCAAAAAATCCGTCCGAGAAAAATCCTTTTTTTTCAAGATGAACCCCTTCCTCTAGTGTCTCCCTCTCTGTAAAATATCCTCCCCTTATCAATCTCCTTTTTTTCTTTTGTCTACTTTCTTTTTAATCCTCTGAAGCAGCGGGTGATCGAAAAAATGTAGCTTAGGGTCCTCTTTTGCAGATGTAGGAGTTTCCATTTTCATGAATTTTCCTTGTGATTGAGACCCTCCCCCCTCTTCAAATCTCTGCCAACTTACCATTTTTGTGCTGTCTCGAGCCTTGAATTTGCAGGCTTACAGCAGATAAGAGAGGTTGACATGATTTAGTTGAACTTCAACTTCTGGTTGAGACTGTAACCAAAATAACCAACGAGCTGCAAAACGTAATCAAGACCCCTTTTTCTTCTTTTTTTTATTTTTTTTGTTTTTATTTTATATATATGTTTTTTTTTATATTTTTATATTTTTAAAAGAAGACTTAAATAAGATTAGAGTAAATAAAAGAAAAGACAAGAAATATGTGTTCATTGCAATTAAGTATCACTTAACATAAGAAACATAAACTCTTGATTAATCAACAAAATTTTATGGACAAAATTAGGTATCAACAACTGTCCCTTTTGCTTTACATTTAAAATAAATGAGAAGCAAAGGAATTGATTTAATTTTGTCCATGAAAATTTTCATTTCTTTCTTCTTCTTTTTCCTTTTTTTTTTAAAAAAAAAGCATATTGACGCGAAATACCAGGACATTACATTAGGTAGAAAGTTTGCGGAGTCAATGCACTACCAAACTTGACAGAAACTTAAAACAGAAAAGGCACAAAACTTGCGGAGTCGGGTATCCGCTGAAACTTGACAGAAACGAAAAAAGGTGACGGGCACAAGGCCCCTGCTTGCCTTGGAAGCGATGGGTACGAGGACCCAAAAAACTAAAAAAGCAATGGGTGCAGGGACCCAAAAAGAAAGACAACGGGTGCGGGGACCCGAAAATTAAAAGACAAAGGGTGCGGGGACCCGGAAAACTAAAAGACAATGGGTGCGGGGACCCGGGAATGAAAAGACAATGGGTGCGGGGACCCGAGAAGCTAAAAGACAATGGGTGCGGGGACCTGAGAAGCTAAAAGACAATGGGTGCGGGGACCGAATTAAAAGACAATGGGTGCGGGGACCCGAAAACTAAAAGATAATGGGTGCGGGGCCCAGAATTAAAAGACAATGGGTGCGGGGACCCGGAATGAAAAGAATTAATGGGTGCGGTGCGGGGACCGGAATTAAAAGACAATGGGTGCGGGGACCAAACTAAAGGCAATGGGTGCGGGGACCCGGAAATTAAAAGGCAATGGGTGCGAGGACCCGGGAATTAAAGCGATGGGTGCGGGGACCCAAAACTAAAAGACAATGGGTGCGGGGACCCAGAAAAAAAAAGGCAATGGGTACGGGGACCCGTAAACTAAAAGACAATGGGTGCGGGGACCGGAATTAAAAAGACAACGGGTGCGGGGACCCGAAAACTAAAAACAATGGGTGCGAGGGACCCGAAACTAAAAGACAATGGGTGCGGGGACCGGAAATTAAAAGACAATGGTGCGGGGACCCGTTAAACTAAAAGACAATGGGTGCGGGGACCGAGAAATTAAAAGACAATGGGTGCGGGGACCCGAAATTAAAAACAATGGGTGTGGGGACCCGAAATAAAAGACAATGGGTGCGGGGACCCGAAACTAAAAGACAATGGGTGCGGGGACCCGAAAAAAAAGACAATGGGTGTGGGGACCCTGAGAACTAAAAGACACTGGGTGCGAGGGCCCTTAAATTAAAAGACGATGGGTGCGGGAACCCGGAATTAAAAGACGATGGGTGCGGGGACCCAGAAACTAAAAGACCAAGGGTGCGGGGACCCGGGAATTAAAAGACGATGGGTGCGAGGCCCCGAAAACTTAAAAGACAATGGGTGCGGGGACCCAGGAATTAAAAGACGATGGGTGCGGGGACCCAGAAATTAAAAGACGATGGGTGCGAGGACCCGGTAATTTAAAGACAATGGTTATTCATGTGATGCCAGAGATGGTGCATGATGCAATGGATACAACGAATGTGATACCAAAGGATAATGCATGTGATGCCAGAGGCAATGCATGTGATGCCAGAAGTGACGCTTGAGAACAATGCATGTAATGCTAGAAATGATGCATGATGCAATGAATGCCCTACTGTAGGGATTCGCATGAGCAAATTGAGTAAGTAATTTTTTTTTTTTTTGCACTTTTTGTAGCTTTGATTGAGTCACTTTAATTCCACAACCCTTAAGGACTTTATCCACAAAGCAGAAATGAGATTGAACAAGAACATTCGTTGATTGGCCTTATGATTTGCCTCGATGATTCTTACTTTTCTCATCAACTCTTGTTAGGATTTCATTGCGTTTCCCATGACCTTTTGAGATTGTTAAAGCAAATCTAAATGCATTTGTCATATTGTCACATGTTTCACATCTCAATATAAAACTATCATAAAAAATACATATTAAATCAACAATGGGTTGCAACAAAAAGGGATTATCATTATAGACAGAAAAGTACAAGAAAGGCAATACAAATGGAACTCAAATTGAAAAGGTTTACAAAAGAAATGTTGGAGTGGAATTTTCCAACTCTTCGAGTGATGCTCTCTTTGAATGAACAAAGTGCTAATTTCCCATGTAATAAACCTTGAACATCCCTTTGTCTATTTCGAGAATATGATTTGACCCACTTTTACATATTGGGAGTGTCTCCCGATAAGACTTCGTATATTCAAACCGCCCTGGTTTGGCCCGGATACTCTCAAACCGCCCCAATTTATGACTTGAGGTATGTTCACTTCTCCTGGATGTGTCAAGTACCTTTTTAACCCTAACTTTTGCCTAGGTCGCTCTTCCGAGTTTTCAACCTAGCGGGTCGCTCTAACTTTTGCCTAGGTCGCCTTTTCGGTTTTCGGCCTAGCGAGCCATTTTTTTTTTCTTTTTTTTTTTTTAAGCATATTATATTTTGACTGCATCTCGAATTTATAGGAAGTGGTAGATCTTCGCCATCCATGTTTGTGAGAATCAAAGCTCCTCCTGAGAAGGCCTTTTTTACGACATAAGGTCCCTCATAGTTTGGAGTCCATTTTCCTCGAAAATCCTTTTGAATGGGAAGGATCTTTTTGAGTACTAAGTCTCCTTCTTGAAACCGTCGAGGACGCACCTTTTTCGCATAGGCCTTCATCATTCTCTTCTGGTAAAGCTGACCATGACATAGTGCGGTTAATCTCTTTCCCTCAATGAGGTTCAACTGATCAAGTCGAGTCTAGACCCATTCGGCTTCTTCTAGTCCTGCCTCCATCGACCCTTAATGATGGGATTTCCACTTCAATAGGAGTACCGCTTCCATTCCATAAACCAAAGAGAAAGGGGTTGCCCCAGTTGAAGTACGAACGGACGTGCGATAACCATGCAAGTGCAAATGGTAGCATTTCGTGCCGCCTCTTTGTATGTTACAACCATCTTCTGGACGATCTTCTTGATATTCTTGTTTGCTGCCTCAACTGCCCCATTCATCTTAGGGCGGTAAGGTGAGGAATTGTGGTGCTCAATTTTAAAATTCTCACACATCTCTTTCATCATCTTATTATTCAAATTAGTGGCATTATCTGTAATAATCTTGCCTGGCAAGCCATAACGACAAATCAACTCCCTTTTGACAAACCTGACCACTACATTCCTGGTGACATTGGTATAAGAAGCAGCTTTGACCCATTTAGTGAAGTAATCAATTGCAACGAGAATGAAGCGATGTCCATTTGAGGCCTTTGGTTCAATGGGTCCTATGACATCCATTCCCCACATCGAGAACGGCCAGGGTGCCGTTAAAACATTCAAAGGTGCTGGTGGCATGTGAATCCTATCAGCATATGTCTGGCATTTATGACACTTTTTCACATAGTTGAAACAATCAGTCTCCATTGTCAACCAATAGTATCCCGCCCTTAGTATTTTCCTTGCCATTGCATGCCCATTTGCATGAGTTCCAAAAGAACCTTCATGAACATCTTTGATGATCTTCTCTGCATCCGTCGCATCAACGCATCTTAGCAGCACCATATCATGGTTCCTTTTGTAAAGCACTTCCTCATTTAGAAAGAAACCCATTGCGAGTCTTCTAAGGGTCCTTTTGTCATTTTCTGAAGCATGTGGAGGGTACTCTCTGCTCTTGATGAAGCATCTGATGTCATGATACCACGGTTTCCCATCTGGTTCCACTTCTATCATTTGACAATATGCTGGTTGATCACGACTTTCCATTTTTATAAGCGGCAAGTCCCTATCCTGACTTACTTTGAACATTGACGACAATGTGGCTAGGGCATCAGCCAACTGATTATCTTCTCGAGGGATATGCCGGAATGTAACTTTGTCAAGTTGTTCAATCAACTTCTTGATGTGGGCATGATAGAGGATTAATTTGGCATCTCGAGTTTCCCATTCTCCCTTTAGCTGATGGATGACCAAGGCAGAGTCCCCATATACCTCCAGAACCTTTGCCTTTGAGTCTACTTGCTGCTTGATTCCCATGGCACACGCTTCATACTCAGCTATGTTGTTTGTACAAATCGAAAGCACAACCTAGCGGTGATTGGGATGAAATTATTTTCGGGGGAAATCGGTATGGCCCCAACTCCATGCCCCAAAGTGAATTGGAAGCTCCATCGAACAACAAAGTCCATTTTTCTTTTTCCGAGGGTTTTTCTTCTCTCGAACAAAGCCATTACATCTTCATCGTGAACTCACACCGCATAGACCCATAATCTTCCACCGGTTGACTAGCCAAGAAATCGCGCAGTAGCGCCGCCTTTGATCGCTTTTTGCGTGACATAGACAATGTCATATTCTCGATAGCAAAACTTGCCGGCGTGCAATCCTCCCAGTGAGGGGGTTTTTCAAAGATGTACTTGACCGGGTCCATTTTGGACACTAACCAAGTGGTGCAACACAACATGTACTGCCTTAACCGGTGGGTCACCCATGCCAAGGCGCAGCATGTGCATTCCAACAATGAGTATTTTGCCTCATAGTTGGTAAACTTCTTACTCAAGTAATAGATGGCTTGCTCTTTTTTGCCAGTTTCATCGTGTTGTCCCAGTACACAACCCATGGATTCATCCAACACAGTCAAGTACATGATGAGAGGCCTTCCTGGCACTGGAGGTACCAAAACTGGGGGTTCTTGCAAATACTGCTTGATCTTCTCAAATGCCACCTGACAATCCTCATTCCACTCTACTGTCTGGTTTTTACGTAACAACTTGAAGATCGGCTCACATGTTGCTGTCAACTGGGATATAAACCTAGCAATATAGTTCAGCCTTCCCAAAAACCCACGAACTTCTTTTTCAGTGCGAGGAGCTGGCATCTCTATGATTGCTCGAACTTTGTCTGGATCAACTTCTATCCCTTTCTCGCTAACCACAAACCCCAAGAGCTTGCCTGATTTTACCCCGAAAGTGCACTTAGTAGGATTCAGTCTGAGCCTGAACTTTCTCAATCGTCCAAAGAGCTTTTGCAAATCGGTTAAGTGATCTTCTTCTGTTTTTGACTTTGCAATCATGTCATCCACGTAAACTTCTATTTCTTTGTGCATCATGTCGTGGAACAATGCCACCATCGCCCTTTGATAAGTTGCTCCGGCGTTCTTCAATCCAAATGGCATCACCTTATAGCAAAAGGTTCCCCACAGAGTGATGAATGTGGTCTTCTCCATATCTTCAGGCGCCATCTTGATTTGGTTATATCCCGAGAAACCATCCATGAAGGAGAAAAATGCATGTTGAGCAGTGTTGTCCACCAAAACGTCAATGTGAGGTAGAGGGAAGTTGTCTTTAGGGCTGGCCCTATTCAAATCTCTATAGTCAACACACATTCGCACCTTCCCATCTTTCTTTGGGACAGGGACGATGTTAGCAACCCATTGAGGGTATTTTGCAACTGCGAGGAAACCTACATCAAACTGCTTTTTAACCTCTTCTCTAATTTTTAGTGACATCTCTGGCTTCATTCGTCTCAACTTTTGCTTGACCGGAGGACATTCTGGTTTTAAAGGCAATTTGTGCTCAACTATGCTAGTATCTAGGCCAGGCATATCTTGGTACGACCAGGCGAAAACATCACAATAATCAGATAAGAGCTTAACCAACTTGCTTCGCTCATTTTCTTTCATGGTAGTGCCAATTTTAACTTCTTTTTTATCATCCTCTCATCCCCAAATTAATCAATTCATTGGCTCTTCGTGGGGTTGAATTTCCTTGGCCTCTTGTTCCATTAATCTCATTAGCTCAGAGAGGGTTCCCAATTGTCATCATTATCCTCATCAACATGATTAACGGGATGGTCAAAATCGTATAATGGGGTCATAGCACTGTCATTTTCAAGAGAGTCACTTTCAGATCTGCATTTATTGGTGTTAACACAAGTAAAAAAAAGGTAATGAATAAAGGTTAATGAAATGGTCGAGCAAAAAGTTAAAAAGAAGAAAAAGGAAATAGCAAGATAATCTGAAAATGCATTTATTGATAGTAAATATTGAAATGAAAACATGTGAGCCCTCTTTCACAACACATTATCCTAAAGCCTTGGGCAGAGCTAAAGGATTAGCATTACAAAATTACTTTGAATCAATTTCACAGGTCATGGGAAAATCAATGCTCTCCCAATTGTTGAGTTCTGTATCTGGGGAGCAATGGTACACCAAGTTGACACCATGATTGATGGATTGATCGTCTTCGATAGCGGTCACCTGGTTCAGAAACATTAATCCCGCACTTCGGAAGTTTCGTCGGATGTCACAGATGGGGATCCTCTCAGCTTTAGGCTCCCGATTTTCCAACCTAGCCAACCTCCTCTCCCTTTTCTCTTCTAGGACCCTTCTTCTGTCTGCTTTGGTGGGTTTATACCCTAACCCAAATCTGTCTTTGTTTTCGCAGGGTGCCCAGAACTTCACGATGCCTTGTCCATTCATTCCTAGTCCTCTTCCATATTGATATCCTTTTCCAAGCATTACCTTGGCCATCATCATGGATGTATTAGATGGCTGAGGCTTCAGACCTTGAGCTCCTTCTTCCACATAGGTGGCATTGACAATCTCTAGCGCTTGGAACGCGGTTTCAAGAGCTTCTTCTGCAGCTTCGATATAAGGAGTGTCTAATGGCTTGCTCACCAGTAGGTCCTCTTCGCCAAAGACAGTAATCATCTTATTATCAACTATGAATTTTACTTTTTGGTGCAAGGTAGAAGGCACAGCTCCAGCAGAATGAATCCATGGTCGTCCTAAAAGACAACTGTAGGATGGCGTAATGTCCATCACTTGGAAGAGTATATTAAAAGTGCAGGGACCAATTTGAACTGGTATTTCAATCTCCCCCATGACTTCTCTTCTGGTGCCATCGAATGCCCTTACTATCATCGTACTTGGTTTCATACAAGTCCCGTCAAAAGGCAGCTTGGAAAGGGTTGATTTTGGTAACACGTTCAAGGAGGAACCATTGTCAATGAGCACTCTAGCCATTATATGCTTTTGACATTTAACAGAAATGTGCAGTGCCTTGTTGTGCCCCATTCCTTCAGCTGGTATCTCATCATCAGTGAAAGTGACATAATTATCAGCAGTAATGTTGCCAATAATACCACCTAACTTGTCAGCTGTAATGTCATGGGAAACATGAGCCTGATTCAGTATTTTCATCAATACTTTTCTGTGCGATTCAGAGTTCATCAATAAGGACAAAAGCGATATCCTCGCAGGGGTGCGATTCAGCTGATCCACCACTCTATATTCGCTTTGCTTTATAAACTTCAAGAACTCACAAGCTTCTTCATCTGATACCTCTTTTTTGTACTCCTTCGACTTTTCTGGCCTTTCTTTTTCTTTTGCTTCGTTCCCAATGGAAGTCTCCCCTTTCTCGACTTTACCTTTACGGTTCCCCTTTCTTCTTCTTCTTCTTGGGTCTTTCGCAGCTCCTCGGAATGTAGATGCGACCACTCCGGTCACTCCCCCAATCCCCGATATATTAGTAACAATAGAAGTCGAACCAGACGCAACTTCCGACTGATCATTCGTGGGATTGCTTCTAAGGACCTGCACATTATAATTCCATGGCACGGCTCGGGTGTTCTTGAAGGGAAAAGGACTGGGAACTTGAATGGTGATAGGTTTCGGGCTACAAGGGGATGACGCATATGCAGCTTCAGTATAATAGATAACCAACGGTTTGATAGCCGGATTTGCAATGGAAGGGACAAGAGAGTTTACGGCTTCCTGACCTTCTTGCAATTGTGGAATAGCACACTTATCCACCATGTTTACGCCACCATTGTCCAATAGATGACCTATTTGCACTAATTGCATATCCATTAGATCTTGGAGGATTTGTCTGAACTCCCCACAATCCTCAATAGAATGCCCTACATTCCCATGGAGATTGCACATTATTTCACCTTCGTCACCCCCTTTCTCCTTAATATGAGCTTCCATCATTCCAGATTTACACAGTTCTTTAAAGATAACCCTCATGGGGGTCTTGACATCTGTTGCTTGTCTTATGAGCTGCTGGGCAGAACACTCCCCTATAGCATTAACTGTGGGATTCCCGTGGTTTGGTAAAGGATTGTGACCCACACTAGGAGTATTTGTCTTGAAATTCAACCACTTAGCATCTATTAGGTCTTGCACCTTAAACTTCAGCGTTATGCAATTCTCTCGTGGAATGGCCTGTAGCCCCCGCATGGTAGTCGCACTTGGCATTTGGGTCAAATCCTTTAGGGTATGGGGGCTCCACTGGCTTCATCGGGCAAGGAGCCAAGAGAGAGTTACGGATGAGCTGGGGTAACAGCTCGGTATAAGTCATAGGGATTGGGTCAAGATGTTTCCTTTCTTGGCTATATGGTGGTCTTCTTTGGTTTGTGTTTGGGCTTTGGGTCCATGGTTGAGCTTGTTGAGGCGGTAAGGTAGGGGGTGTCTGGTATTGATTAGGATATGGCGTTTGGTGAGGCCTCATTGGGTGATGAGGCTGAGGATGAGGAACATGTGAAGCGTTGGCGACATGGGGGTGATACGGCTGGGGATATGGAATTGGTGGAGTAGTGGGAAAGTACGGGTGGTAAGGTGCGAAAGGAGTTTGGAAGGATGGTTGATGGTTCACAGGTGTGTTTGGCTATATCTCTCTCGGGTGAAGTTTCTCTGGTCAAAGGAAACAAAGATGAGTTTCTCCCTCTTTTTCTTCCCCATTGGGGGCCTCTTGGCATTGAATGTTCCTGTTGAACTTTCAACGATCTTCCCACTTCTCATTCCTCCCTCAACTCTTTCTCCAATGATAACCATGTCTGAGAAATTTGATGACATGCTCCCTATCATTTTGTCATAAAAGGGTGATTGCAGAGTGTCAATGAATGTAGCCACCATCTCTCTTTCCGTCAATGGGGGCTCTACTTGAGCAGCCATTTCCCTCCACTTCTGAGCATATTCCTTGAAGGTCTCAGCATCCTTCTTAGCCATATTCTGCAATTGTAGTCTATCCGGTGCCATATCGATGTTATACTTATACTGTTTCAAGAAAGCGTCAGTCAAGTCTTTGAAACATCGTATATGGGCACGCTCAAGATGCGTGTACCAATTCGAAGCTGCCCCAGTTAGGCTATCTTGAAAGAAGTGGATTAACAGCTTGTCATCGTGAGCATGCGAAGCCATCTTGCGGATGTACATGGTTAGGTGGTTCTTTGGACAAGTAGTTCCCCTGTACTTGTCAAAATCTGGGACTTTAAACTTGGGAGGAATCACCACATTTGGGACAAGACAGAGCTCTGAGGCATCCAAAAGACCATAGCCACTTGCCCCTTCAATGGCTCGTAGTCTTTCTTCCAGAATTTCCCACTTTTCCCTAGACTGGGGGTTTTCCACAGAGGAATTCAACGGGTATTGTGGCATAATGGTGGGAACAGAATGTTGCCCCAGTGGGGTTCCATTGGCATGTGGTTGAGCTGCACTTAAGGAGTTTAAAGCAGGCAGGCTGCTGTCCGGAGGATTGGCAGTTTGCGGTGGTACAGAACTGGGATGAAGACCATATGGCGGGATGAAAAAAGGGTATGGGTGTTGTGTTGGCGGGGCTTCATTGACATTTAACTGAGTGGCTTGATTTTGGGTAAGGTTCGAGGGATTTGAAGTCGGGGACACTGTTGGCATGTCATTATTGGAGGAATTAGTGGCTAAGGGTGGTATAAAACCTGGAGGGAGGCCATACGGGGGAAAAGACGCCCCTTGGTTACCCTGTGAACTGGCGACTGAAGGTTGAGTGGTGCCGTTTGGGCAAATAGTGAGCGGCATCTTAATCCTTTGAGGATTAAAGCCTTGGTATTGCAGGGGGAACGCAGCAAAACTAGGCGGGCAAGGAAGTGTGGCCGGATGTCCTTCATTTGTCACTGAGGGATTCCCATCTGTGCTCCTTCTACTCTCCATAGACTGTAACATTTCCATCATCTTGGACATTTGCTCCCTAAGCTGGTTCACTTCATCCCTCAAATCTTGAGTCTGCTCTATCTCATCCATGATCTTTGCTTGGGAACGAGTCCTGTAAGGGTGTCGTGGAAGCTGTTTTCCTGCTATAGTGTCTACTTTTCTGCTCGAGGAAACATGATGTGATTATTAGTATTGACTAAACCAAAATGACACAATGTATGCAAAGTATCATGCAAATGAAATTTTTTATTTTTTATTTTTTTTAAAAGAATGCTATGAATGTCATGGTAATGCACAATGATGTATCTTTTTCTTTCCTTTCCTCTTTTAGAGTTAGAAACGCGATGAAAATGGAAGATGATATCTTTTATGGGGATGTAATGCAAATGCAAGATAATGTATTTCTCTCCTTTTTTTTATGCTAAGAATGCTATGGAAATGCAAGATAATGCTTTTTTTTAGGAATGTTATGAAGATGATATTTTTTGCTTTTTTGATGCTAGGACTGCCATGAAAATATACAATGATGTTTTTTTCTTTTTTTATGAATGCTAAGAATGTAATGAAAATGCAAAATGATATATCCCCTTTTTTTAAAAAAAGGAATGAATGACATGAGAGATAGGTGAATAAAAAGAGTTAAGAATGAAAATGCTATATGAAGTATTTGTCTTTTTTTGAATTTTTTTTTTTATATACAGAATGGTGCATGGATGAATGACATAAGTGATAGAGATGAGGAAGTTTTTTTTTTTATCTTAAAAAAATAAAAGAAAGAAGAAGAGAAGAAAAAAAAATGCTAGAAATGATAATGCAAGATAATGTATTATATGCTGGAAATGTCATGAAATGTATGATTTTTTTTTATAATGCTAAGAATGTTATGAAGATGCATGCAATGAATGACCTTTTTTCTTCATTTGATTTTTTAATACAAGAATGAATGATATGAGAAACAGATAAATAAAGAAGAAGTATGCTCCCTTTGTGTCCTAATGGGGTTGCCTTAAACTTGGGAATTCTATCTTAAGGATCTAAGAGTCTTTTTGATTCGTGAGAACTTCCATAAGGTGGCTTTTCTATTTTAGAGGTCTCTAGAGCCAAGTCCTATTTCAGAATGTTGACCACGAAATAGTGGGTAAACCACTAGGTGTGGGGACATTCATAAAAAGCGCACTCTAGATGAGGTTTTCGCGATAACCAAACAGGATGTACATCCAAAATGGCTACCACTACGCAACCTCTACCTATCCTAGGATTCACTCAGACCCGGGTATAGGGCCCCACTCAAGCGTGTGTGATAAACGTGTAGGTGCAGTGGGTCTGGGAGCGTACAAACTTATACAAAAATACCAAAATTACCCCCAATCTACAAAGACATATATACAACAACAATCAAGATCCTCTACCCTAGGGTTTCAATAATTTAACACAAGGTATATATACAGTCACAATATACATGAAATAATGCTATCCAATATTTACATAAAAATACTAAATAAAAACATTTACAAACAAATAAGAAAATGAAAACAAAGACAAAGAGGGTAAAATAAATAAATAAAAGATTATTAAAAATTTGCACAACTAACAACAAGAAGAGGGCCGACTCTCTAAGTGTCCCAGGTGAGTCGCCACCGTCGCAACCGAATCGCGACGGACGACCAAAAATATAAAATCAATGGAGTCGCCACCAATGTTTATTTAAATTGGGAAAACATTAGAAAAAACCTTTTATCAGGAAAACTGGTCTTTTGAAAATGAGTTTGAGTCCGGGAGTCGATTACAGATAGGGAAGGTGTTAGCACCCTATACTGCCCGTTCCAAGAACGGTACCTTATGTTAGTTGTGCAAAAATTAATAATCTCAAATATATTTATTTTTACCCCTTTAAACAAAAGACTTTGTAATTATTTTTTTTATTTTTCTCATTTTTTGGAAAGAAATAAAAG
Organism: Ormosia semicastrata; assembly: GCA_029884595.1. NCBI lineage: Eukaryota > Viridiplantae > Streptophyta > Magnoliopsida > Fabales > Fabaceae > Ormosia > Ormosia semicastrata. Next base: position 131,493,778 of record JAQQTO010000063.1, on the reverse strand, counting down.
AAACAAACAAATCCTGAAAATTTATTTTTTTTGGCTTGACAGAATAGCGATTCTGCTCCTACGTATCCTCGGGTGCAATGAGGAACTCAAAGTCACGTAGTTCTTTACAAAATAAGTGTGGGTTGATTGATTTTAATTAAGAGAAAAAGAAAAAAAATTTATTTGAAAACCAAATTTATGCTCGCACAGGGTTCAAGTTAGCACAAGGCTACTCAATAAACCCTTATGATCCAAAAGATAATGAAGATAGCATTCACTATTCAATCATCATCATTGGTCATTGCATGGATTAAAAGATTTTTTTTTATTTTCTTTATTATTTTTTTATTTTGCTATTTTTATCACTTTTAACTCCCAAAATCTAGCCCAACAAACTGATGATACATGAAATAAAAAAGAACAAGAAAACGTGAAAAGAAAACAAAGAAACAGATAACCCGAAATTAAAAGATACAACAGTAAGGACCTCGTTTACGACCAGATTAGCAGGAGAGGGTGGCTGGCTTCTTCGGTTCGACGGTCGAATGGAGGTAAGGATGGGATGGATTCGACGGTCGGTTGGAAAGGGGGTGATTCTGTTTTGGGGTTTGACAGTCGGTTGGAGGTAAGGATGGGATGGATTCGACGGTCGGTTGGAAAGGGATGATTCTGTTCGGGGTTTGACAGTCGGTTGGGGGTAAGGATGGGATGGATTCGACGGTCGGTTGGGAAGGGGTAATGGATTCGACGGTCGGTTGCAATTGATGAAGATGGTGGAGTCACGGTTTTGGGATCCGACAACCGGATGTGGTAGAGTTTGGTTGATGGTGTGAAGGTTTGGATGGGTTGTCGGTGAGGGGTAGTAACCGGTGTGGTTCGACGGTCGGTGGTGCGGATATGGTAGTGTTTGTGAAGTTGGTTGAAGGCCGGTGCGAGGAGTTCGACGGTCGAATGGGGGGTGAGGATATGATGGTGTTTGTGAAGTTGATTGAAGGCCGGTCGCGGGAGTTCGACGGTCGAATGGGAGGTGAGGATATGATGGTGTTTGTGAAGTTGGTTGAAGGCCGGTGCGGGGAGTTCGACGGTCGAATGGGAGGTGAGGATATGATGGTGTTTGTGAAGTTAGTTGAAGGCCGGTGCGGGGAGTTCGACGGTCGAATGGGAGGTGAGGATATGATGGTGTTTGTGAAGTTGATTGAAGGCCAGTGCAGGAGTTCGACGGTCGAATGGGAGGTGAGGATATTGGGTTTCAGTCAGGGAGGCTTGAGTGGATATGTAGTCTTCATTTCAGGTTGAGTGCAGAGGGATTCAGGGGTTGTGTGCAAGTGAGAATAGTTAGCAGAAATGAGCTACATGACATAAATGCAGAAGGTTACCTGTGGAGTTCAAGGTGGAACGGTTGAAGTGAATGCTATTCCTCAGCAAGGCTTCTGTCTCCTTCTTGTTCCCTTCTCTCTGTCTCCCTTGTGATGGCTGTGCTCTTGGAAATTTATGGGGATGAAGGATTGATAAAGACGATGGTCACAGTGGAGAATGGGTGAAGGTACTATTTTTGGTGATGAGGGTGGTGTTTTGGTTGAAGAAGATGAATAGTGGAGGGTGGTGAAGACGAAGATGTGGGGGATAGAGATGCTTTGGGCTTTGGTGGTTGTTGTTGGTTTTGAAAGTGGGTTCGGTTATCGCGAGGCTTGAAGAAAGTAAATTGACTCGGTTCAAGATCAAGCGGATGAAGGTGATGGAGTGGTGAGGCAAGACATCAAAGTCATGGTGGGTGAGTGGGTACAGTGTCCGAGAGCCAAAAATTTGTCCGAGAAAAATCCTTTTTTTTCAAGATGAACCCTCTTCCTCTAGTGTCTCCTCTCGTAAAATATCCTCCCCTTATCAATCCCCTTTTTTCTCTTTGTCTCGCTTTCTTTTCAATCCTCTCAGCAAATGGGGTGATCGAAAAATGTAGCTTAGGGTCCTCTTTTGCGGATGTAGGAGTTTCCATTTTCATGAATTTTCCTTGTGATTGAGACCCTCCCCTCTTCAAATCTCTCGCCAACTTACCATTTTTGTGCTTTGTCTCGAGCCTTGAATTTGCAGGCTTGCAAGAGATAAGAGAGGTTGACATGATTTAGTTGAACTTCAACTTCTGGTTGAGACTGTAACCAAAATAACCAACGAGCTGCAAAACGTAATCAAGACCCATTTTTCTTCTTTTTTTTTATTTTTTTGTTTTTATTTTATATATATGTTTTTTTTATATTTTTATATTTTTAAAAGAAGACTTAAATAAGATTAGAGTAAATAAAAGAAAAGACAAGAAATATGTGTTCATTGCAATTAAGTATCACTTAACATAAGAAACATAAACTCTTGATTAATCAACAAAATTTTATGGACAAAATTAGGTATCAACAACAGCTCTTCTAAATAATTTATTTAGAATTGTTCAATATCTTGTCTACAATATTCTCATAACTAGGGAAATAATAAGGAAAAAAAAGGCAATGCTAACTCAAAATGTGATTGGTATATTTATTGTACGAAAATAGACCTACTACTTGCATCTTATTTGAAACTCATATGTTTTATGCTCAAAATCCACCTACAACGAACCTTTTAAGTTTCATTATTTACTATAATTTTCAATGCAAATTAGGCCTAAGTAGGCTAAATTGCCTGGCAGCCAAATTAAACACATATATCTTTGGTGGTACAACAGTAAGTGTTGGTTTTAGAAGTTGACCTATACTTTGATGTGCTAACCTTCCACCTTTGATGTGCTAACCTTCCACCTTATCTTAATAATAGTGGAATACCCATTTTGAGTCTCATATTCTTCATTTCAACTTGTGATGACAAATCATTGTTATAGGTAGTCAAACCATGGGGGAACATATAGGCTAGGTTTCTCTAATTCTAACATGGTGTTAGACTTTGTGTATCTTGTGTGTTTTACACTTAGAATCTTTGTGTATTTTGGTAAAGGCTTTAGTCTCACTTTGCCTAGCATAGCTCTCATTGTTTGGTTGGAGAGAAGATAAGAAGAAAGAAAATGGGGAAGGAGAAAAGGGGTGAGAAAAGTGATTTTCTCTCATTTGAATATTGAGAGAAAAGAGAGCATAAAGAAAAAAACATGTGTGGGCCCACATAAACATCTTCTTCACTCAAATGTAAAGAAAACGAAGAGAAGCAAGACTGATGTTACGCCACTATGAATCTCTAACATGAACGGTGGTAAACACATTCACTCCATGTTTTTCCAACACAGCAATTCAACAAGTGCCTCAATGCTACTCACTACAGCATGTAGATGAAGAAATGGAACAAAGGTGAAGGTGGGCGGGGGTGTATAACGGGAATGTAGTAGAAGAAATGGTACAACGGAGGGAAGGGACTAGTACGATTAGTTAGGGAAGAAGGTGGGTGGTGGGGGAGAGGTGTGTGGATGGGGAGGTAAAAAGATTGGTGGGGATGTGCATGGTGGTCAAGGGGAAAGCTTGCTAATCTACCACTTTAGGTTTTCTCTGGGAGCCATAGGGTGGTAGTATGAGTGCCAAATATGTTGAGCACGATGAGTTGTCCCAAATAGCTCTATAAAATGGGAGGGCTGAGTCAAAAAAATTGGTGTAAAAATGAATTTTGGCCAAACTGAGCTAGCCTGATTTTGGCCTAGCCCTACACAGCCAACCCGCAAACTCGATATTTAATTTTTAATTAGGATGTTATTAAGTAATTTATATAATATATAAATATCTTATTTTTATTTTTTAATGTAAATTAATATTTTCATCACAAAAATAATTTTATCTAATGTTTGATGAGATTTAAACATGTTAAAAAAAAGAATTGAAACATAAGAATAAAATTTTTTAAGTGTTGAAAACTAAAGAAAAAACAAAAAATAAACCATATAGTGCGGGCCGGGCCAAACCAACCCATAACCCACATAGAGCCAAGCTAGGCAATAATTTATCAACTTGCAATGTTTATTGCCCGACCCAAAATATAATTAGTCTATGCGATTTGGCCCATTTTGACACCATTATTCACAACCATTAATACACCTCTGTAAGGGTGGACTAAACTATTGATTTGTTGAGTTTACCTTGCTATAAATATTATTTATATTTATTGAATACAAAAATTTAAACGTTAATTTACTTCTTGTATTTGTATATTGTTTTTATTTCTACTATTCAAAACTTCAAGATTAATCACTATTTTTTAGCGATCTTAAGGCCATACTTCCACATTGATATGTTATGTTTTGACTCCTAATTGCTAACCCAAAATTAAATTATAAAGAGTATATTACAAAGTAAGTGAAGATGAGCATGTGGAGAACGGCAGTCAGAGTTCAACCGAGGAAGAAGATCAAAGAGGTCGGAACACTAAGAAAGTCAAAATGCAAGGAGATGATCAGGTTCTCTTGGTGGAAATGGATACAAGTTCAAAAGGAATGAAGGATACTAATAAGGAAGAACAAGTTGTTGATGTTCTAATGGGAGAAAAGGAAGGCACCAAGGTAGATGGGAAGACTGAAGGAATGAAACTATCTTACAAAGAAACCGTGATGCACATAGAAGGTTTTAGGAATGATATTGATTCGGGGGAAATTATCAAAGCAGTGACAAAGGATCATTGTCCAGAAGATATTTAGTAGCAAATAACTAAAGAGGTGATGGCTCCTTTCAATCCGAAACCTACTATTGATGTGTCCCTGGAGGAGTATGAGGAATGGTGTAAGCCCTGTAAGTTCTCTCTAAAGTAGGCTGTAACACAAGAATGGGGTTGAATTGTATTTTTTTTTTTTTTGAAAATTTTAGCCTTCTCACAATTTTCTTAAGTTAATCAGACTTGGAGGTGAGAAAGTTACTTTAAGACACAATAGTTAGGTAAAAGAGTTTAGTAATGTATGAAATGAAGATTCAACAGTATAGGGTGAGAGAATTCGTAAGAGAATTTTTTAGTTGAGTTAAAATGAACTCTATTACAGTTTCAGTATTAACAGTGGAAACTTCTCAAGTTAATATCTCAAAACACTAACACTTTATCTTTGAAAAATCTTTCTTAACTACAAAAATAACTTCCAGAAAACACAAAATCAAACCTTAGAAAAGTTTGTTCTTATTGAGTTCACTTTAACACAAATATCACCTTCGTTCTTAGTGTAAAACTCAGATTTTCTTTGAGTATAGAATCAGAGTGAGTTAAAAGAGCTTAAGTGATGAAAGAGAAGCAAGACACAATGATTTATACTAGTTCACCCCTAAACTATTTGGGGCTATGTCTAGTACCTAGCAAATACTAGGATTTTCACTATAAACAAGTATTCTTTCTTACTAAGCCTCTTTAGGCTCTTACACTAAGTATTCTTTTCCCTTAGTCTCTTCAAGTGTAAAACAACTAGTATTCTTTTTCTTCAACCTCTCCAGGCACAAAAACAAGCTTAACTAAGCTTCTTAGTGACTTGTACAACTAACTCACAAGCTTACTACTAACACTCAACAATCTAAATTAGGTTTGAGGTTTTTAAAACAAGTAGATAGGTCTCGAAATCACTCAAAGAGTGTATAAACACAATTTAACAAGGCCTACAATACACTTACTGGAGGTTTGAGAACTTGAAGAAAAGAGTAGGTAAAGGTGAGATAGTTGTTCTTCATATGCTCAGCTCGATTCTTGCTTAGATTATTAACCCACTTTTTTCAAGCTTGGAACATTTTATATAGCCTTCAAAATGTAACTTTTGAAGGCTTCCAACGGTCATTTGTCTTTTTTGTGGCAAGTAGTTGTTATTTTGTTTTGTGTGTTGAGCAAGTCAATTATGTTCTTGCCCAAATAAGAAAATTCTCATGATCAGGAACTCTCTCATGAACCTTCTCAACTAATCTTCTCAATAACCTTCTCAAACTAGATCTTTCACAAATCTTCTTATCCTTTGATTCCACCATCAGTTTCATGTTTCTTCTTGATATATCTTGGATGGTGATAGATTCATTCTGATCTTTGATTTGCTCTTAGATTTGTCTTTGTAGAGATTCTTCATGTTTCTGAACTTTCTCACAACCTTCTTAGATGAACTCTCTCATATTCTTTAAGAACTTTTTCAGGATGCACTTTGAACTCTCTCAAGTCTAAATTTGATCTTCTTATCTCTTTCTAATCATCCAACTTCTTTACTTTTAATTTAGTCCTAAAAATGGTTACTACTAACAGGAAAATTCTATAATGGTCATGTTAGCACAATTAAAATATATAAGAGCAAACATTCATAATTTTTAATATAATTGTTATTATCGAAACATAATTTGTAATTTTATGCATAAAAAGGCTTTGGAACTTACACTCTCTAATTATCCAACTTCTAGGGAAAAAGTTGGGGATAAAAGTTATGGCATTCAAGTTACAGAACCTATGGGCGAAGAATGGGGAGGTGAAGGTTTTGGACCTTAATGAGGATTTCTTTTTAGTCCACTTTGCAAATGAAGGCGACTATAACCATACCCTTTTTGAGGGACCATGATTAGTAGCGGATCATTATTTGTTGGTTTAGAGATGGCGGCCTTTCGTTAAACCTTTGGATAAAGAGGTTCACAAAATTGCTGCCTGGGTTCGGATACCAGACCTTTCCATGGAATTATATAATCAGAAGTTCTTATGGAGGGTAGGTTCCAAACTAGGTACTATGTTGAAAATTAATCAGCACACTTCTATCCATTCTAGAGGTTGTTTTGCTAGAGTTTGTGTAGAATTAGATCTTCGAAGGAAGCTGGTGCCTACCATTCATGTGTTGGGCCAATATTTTCATGTGGAGTATGAAGGGCTCCATCTCATTTGTTTTAAGTGTGGTAAGTACGGCCACCGGTGGAAGTACTGTGTGGATTTTCATTCTCCGATGGAAACTACTTTGGTTGCCACTAGGGGAGGAGAAATGGTGAAGTCAACGAGAAATCATGAGGGAGCATTAATCTCGATAGGAAATCATGGGACCGGTAATTGTGTAACAGGAATTGTTGGTGGAGGAAGTAGCGTTGATTCTTAGGTGGGCCCAATTGTCTTAACAGCAAAAAAGCTAAATTCGGTTGATAATGATGAATATTCCCTATTTGGGCCTTGGATGTTAGTTAAAAGGCACCAAAATATAGATTCCCTAATGATAAGAACAGAAATTAAGGACTCGATAAGGTGGTGAAAGATAACGTTCCAGCAGCCAAAAGGCTAAGAGGATCATCAGGGATATGGGCTTTGATAATTTCTTTATTCAGGATACAGTTGGTTTTTCTAGTGATATTTGGTGCATGTGGTTTAACTCTTCTTAAAGTGTCCAGGTTCTTCAAGCTCATCATCAACTGGTTCGTATGAGGGTTACCTGGAATGGGGAGATTGCTTGGTTTTTCACTGCTGTTTATGGCAGCTCCCATCTTAGTCCCAGACGTGATCTTTGGGCTAGCCTTTGTGATATTGGCCAATCCCTCTCTGGAGCTTGGTGTGTGCGGGGAGATTTTAATGCCATTGTTTCTCATCTAGATACTCATAGGGAGAATTTTAATCTTGGCAATGCTAATCGGTTCTAAGATTGGTTGTGGTGGATGAAAATCATCTATCCCATTCTATCACTTTTTCTATCTATTTATTTAAATTTTGTCAAGTAAAAAATAAATTAAAAAAAAAAAACATGTAACTAAGTTTTTAAGTGAGGAGACTGAAAAAAAATAAGTGATCTACAGCCGGTTATGGCGTTATGGCCTAACTAATCTTTGTTTTGTGGGACAAAATTTTACGTGGTAGAGGGGTAATATTAGGAAACGTCTAGCCCGTTTTGTAGCTAATGTTGATTTGGAGTACTAGTTTTAGTGAAGCTTGTGTTTATCACCTTCCTAAACTAAAGTCTAATCATGTTCCCTTGCTTCTCAGGATGGAGCCTATGGAAGCAAACTTTCGTCCTCAAAAACCTTTTAGATTTCTAGCTACTTTGTTGATGCATGAAGGTTTTGAGGATGTTGTTCGGGATAGTTGGAGTTCTCAAGATCTTTTGGCTAATATTGATCAATTTATGTCTAATGTGCAAACTTGGAACTGTGATGTCTATGGTAACATTTTCAGGGAAAAAAAGACGTATTATAAACAGGCTTGAAGGAATATCTAGAAAGCTTTCTATTCATGGTAATGTTTTCTTGGAAAATCTTTAAAAGGAGTTATGGAGATAATATGAAGCTCTTCTAATCCATGAAGAAATCTACTGGCAGCAAAATTCCCATTGCAAGTGGATTCAGGCTGGGGATAAGAATACGAAATACTTGCATGGTCTTGCTTTAGGTTGTAAAAGACGAAATAATATTTGAGCTCCGAAAGATGATGATGGGAAATGGTGTTAAAAGCAAATATTCTTCGTCTGAAATCTGGCAGGGCATCACTAGGGATTGGCCATCCTTTTGTACTAACCTTATTTGGAGGATTCAGAATGGTAGCACTGTGAAATTTTGGCAAGATCACTGGGTTCCTGGGATTCATTCTCTCTTGGACTTCGCTTCTAAGCCTCAGGACACTTTTGATGTGAATGCTAAGGTTAATGAGTTTTGTACTCAACAATGCACATAGGACTAGATTAAAATCTCTGACCTCCTGCCCTATGACTTCTTGAAGATTTTTACCTCCCTTCCTCCTCCGATTGTAAATGAGCATGTTGATTCTATTGCTTTGGTTGCCTTCTCGGGATGGCTGTTTTTCTGTCAAATCTGCCTATGTTGTCTGCTGTGATGGTACTTTTGGGATGAAGAATAGCCTTTATACGGATATCTAGAAGCTGAATTCTCCTTAGAGACTCCGCTCTTTCATGTGGTTAGTAGCCAGGGATGTGTTGCTTACTAATGCTATGAGATTCCGCCGCTATTTAGCTGGAAATGCTACCTGTAATTTGTGTGGGAATGATGATGAGCCTACCCTTCATGTTCTTAGAGATTGTAATACAGCTTCTTCAGTGTGATTAGAAACAAGCATGGTGGTTTTATGGCTAATCTTGGCTCTTGTTCGATTATCATGGCTGAACTTTGGGATATATATCCTTTATGGTTTGAAAAACTTGCCCATGCTCAGGGGTGGTCAAAATCATTTTGGAATACGATTCAAAGGTTGCGGTGGAGCTGCTACCTTCACCTTAGGAGAAACTGACATCCGTGTATTTTTATGATCACTCATATTCATGTGATGTGTCATCAGAATTGGGAAGTTCATCTTCACCATATATACTGGGAATCCAGTAGATGTCCTGATGCTCTTACTAGTCAAGCTCATTTCGCTGGGTGTTCAGTTTTTCACTCATCCTCCCCTTTGTTTATCTGTTCTGCTTGTAAATGATACTAGTGGCATTGCCCTTGATAGGGTTGTCCTTAGTTAGTCAAACTCTAAGGTTTCCCAACCTTTTCTTCTGTAAAAATAGTGACTGACCCAGAAAATTTAATAAACAAAATATACAAACATAAAAAAATTCAAATAAAAAAAATTAATTTACAATTATAAAATATTAATTTACAATTATTTTGGTATAAATAATCTTTTTACTATTAATATTATCAAATATTTTTTATTTATATATATATGAATAATCTTGACATTTAATTACATGAGATCTATCTTAAAAAATATATTATAAAGATTTTAACTTCTCTTATAACAAATTTATTTATTTACACATATTTTTTTTATTATATAAGAACAAAGTTAAAAATATAAAAAAATAAAAATATCAAATAACTATTATAGGCAATAAAAAAAAACTTAAAAAATTAAGTGAGTTGAAATATGTGTCATCACTATTATATAATTAAGTAGGTCCGTTCCATATAACAAATGAGGGATAGTAGTATGTTTTTCCTTTGATGTTTCTCTTTAACAGTATGTTTTCCTCTCATTTTAAGCAATAAATTAATCATATATTTGGCTAAATAAATGAGGGATAGGAGTATAAGATCTTTAGATCAACGTTGTTTAATCTTACCAGTTGATTCAATACTCAATGTCAAGATTTACCAACTTTATTAATAATAGAGGAAGTGCGCTAATCGAAGGTTTGGTTGGCCCTTAGTTGTTATCCGCAACCGGAAGACTCTCCTCAATTTTGAATTGGCAGGAGCGTGCACCTTCTTTGATTGAAAAGGACAAAAAGCTGGCCTTTAATTGAAGTGCATAAAAAACATTAGGTTAGGACAAAATCAGAACTATTTCCATAAGTAGACAATTAAAATTTAAAAGAAACCTTCCAAAACCCGTCAAAAAAAAAAAGACAGAAACAGAAACCTCCCAAATCGTAAGCCTTTCTCTGTACTGCAACCATTTTTTCCATGTGGAGACAAACAGGTGGTTTAGCCCTTTAGAAGTTTGCATTATGAACAGAATGAGGAAATGACCATGTCTTATACTCCTTCGTTTCTTTTCATATGTTATTTTATAAAATTTATCTTATTTTAATTTATTTGTTATTTGAAAATTTTAAAGGTATATTAATCAAAAAATTTATTTTTATCTCATTTTTATTGTGTTCACTAAATTTAATAATTACACATATTAATTAATTTCTATAATTTTTTAAAAGAGTGAAAAATACTGATTTAATTATGTCAACTTATATTTCACTTAATTTGAAATTATTTAGTAGCATAATTAATTCTTATACAAAAATTTTAAAACACAAATAAAAAGAAAATAGATAAAAAATAACAAAGTGAGTACTCTTTATATCTTTCTGCTTTTTATTTATGTATGAATTTAAATTTCAAAAACACATGTAAAAAGAAGGATTGTGGCGATTGTCATAAATGAATCAAACAAATGGTACATGTTTCCCCTTCTTTCTAAGAGAAGAATGAGGAGATGGGAAAAAAATCTAACTCAATTCACTACACACAACAGAAAATTAAACACACGAGAGGAAAGGATGTTTTAAAATTTTGAATGAAAAAAGTTTTTAAAATCTTTTTTGGTTGAGAATTTTTCAAGTTTTACATTTTTTATACATTTCAAATTTTACATTTATTCTTCTATTTGTTGCTTTTCTTTTGCCAGATTTAAAATATTTTTGGTCTTTGACCAATTATTCATGTAATTTTAGATAAAGATAATGGTTAAATAAAATTATCTATAAAATAACGATTCTAAAATTTGAATTCATATTATTACAAATAAAGTTCATCTCGCAATTATCTCGATTCGCAATCTACTTCGAATGTGACCAACTACTATTGGATAAAAAGATTTTAAGTTTGCAATACTTTAATTCTTTCCATTCTTTTTAACTAATTTAAACATGGCTTTCATATAAACAAATTAATTAAAATGCAAAATACCCTTTTTTACTGGAATATTTGGGAAACAATTTTATATAACTTTAATTTTGGTAATTAATCTGTTTAAACTTTTAATATATGAGATAAACCCATAACACATAATTTATAATGATATTTGTAAAGAAAATTAAAAGATGTACAAAATAAGAAAACAAACGAGATTCTATTTTGACCCAATCAAATGTAATAAGAAGTCAATATGAAGATGTTTTTTTTTTCTATTACCTGAAAGTAGTATAGTATAATGTACATTTGAATCAACCAATATATATTTGGATAAGCATCAAACACCTATAATAAAATTCAAGGTTGTATAGCTTCAAGTTGGTCTAATAGTAGACAAGTATATAATATGTGATAGGTGCATGGTTACATGTTTAAATTTTAATTTATTTAATTTTTAAATATTCTTATGAATTAGTCTCGATATAAATAATTTGTCTTTAATCAAATTAAAAATATATATGAATTAAGATATATATAAATTGACACAACACCACTTGACTGAATTATAAAAAATTCAAAGTTGTATCTTACAAGTTGAGTTAAGACATCAATTAACATATCAAACGTATGTAGGTAAATAATAACAATCCTTTAATAAATTAAAACTAGAGATTTGTTAATGTGCACTAAAGATATCATTAATAAATTAAACAATACTATCAAAAAGAAAATATTTAATATTTTTAAAAGTGTTAGTTAATTTAGTTAAAAAAATTATTTTACAAGTGAATACAAGAACTTGAGATCAATCTAAGCTTCACCTTCTCCCTTCTCAAGTATAGTGTGTGTGTGTGTTTCTAGTGAAAATGTGTTGTATCTACACATATGAATTAATTACTGATTAAAATTTGTTGATTCATATTATTTAACATACATTTCATTAAAATAAGTCACAATGATAACTCACAAAGTTTAAGTAATACATATTAAATAATAATTTTTACTCCAAAAATACTTAAAAATTGATATAAGAAAAATATTAAATATTTTACATGTTATCCAAATATTAAATGCATTAATTTTGTAGAGCATAATGGACTCATGCGAAATCCAAGTTTATACCCCACATGAAGCAAAATTCAAAATTTGGTAACCTTGTCAGTAACTTGGGCGCCATATAAAAACCCAAACGAAACATGTCTCTCTTTCTGCCGTTCCCATTATCACCAACGAAATCTTCGCCATTCTCTCCGACATCATTTTCTCTTCCATTTTCCCCCCTCTTATTCAATTATTGTTAGGGTTTCACAGCATCACCCCAACACCCCCCCCAAAAAAAACACTAATTAAGTTAAATAAAAGGAAAATTAAATATTAATTAATAAACATCCCGAACTTTCTCTCTCTCTCTCTCTCTCTCTCTCTCATTTTCCGGGAAAATCGAATAACGACGAATTTCCCAGGAAGGAGAGAGAGGTGGGGACAGGATTCTATGCTGATTATGGAGTTTTGGTCCTCTCTTGAATCCCAAATGAACTGCATTTTCTCTCTCAGTCGGTGCTGATCATTGCTTCCCTCCTCGCATGGTGGATAAGGCTCTCTGTTCATCGTTGTTATTGATGCACCCTCTTCTTCTTCTGTTCCCACTTGGCGAAAAACGAAGACCCCACTTGGGAAAACATCGAAAAATCAAAACCTGTTTTTGAATCTGAATTGGGTAGCCAAAATGGTGCACCTGTTTTGAACATGGTTAGTTAAGGCTCTGAAGAGAGAGAGAGAGAGGAAGAGAAAGAGAGGCATGGAAGAAGAATTCGAAGAATTCGAGGAGATTGAGGTTGACCCTTCTCTGTGCGGGGATGAAGAAATTGATCTTGATTACGAGTTTGATGCTCCTCGGTTCTGCGATTTCGCAAGACCCGAGACATTTTGGGATGCTCTAGAAGCAGAGCAGTGGTTCGAATTTGCCGCAAGTTATCCACCTTCACGTAAGAATTTCAGAAACATCGTTGTTTTCTATCGTAAATGATGATGTTTTGATGTGTTTGAAAATGGGGTTGTGTTGTTTTTGGTGAAAATTATGGGAACAGAGTCACCAACTCATAAAAGTTGATGACTTGTTGCATTACAATTGAGTATATTCCAGAAGAAAAAAAAAACGTTCAGGTTTTGACTGTCTGATTAAACCTCATTGTAATGTGAATGATGGTGTTCAATTGTGTTTGAAAATGGGGTTGTGTTGTTTTTGGTGAAAATTATGGAAACAGAGTCACCATCTCTTAAAGTTGTTAACTTGTTGCATTGCAATTTGAACCTTCTAGGAAAGAAGTTCAGGTTTTGATTGGTTTTGTTTTGATGTCTTATATTCTTATGTGTAGCATTTCTGTTGAAGTTGAGATGGGGAAACGCCGGTGCAATGGAAAGTGTGAATGTAACTGCTGAGGATTCTGGTCCTTGCATGGAGACTGAAGAAGATTCGGCAATTGAGGACAATAGTAGCACAGGTATAGTTTTCACTTCATAGGGCCTGCCTTGATGTTAAATTGATGGCACAACATTTTGCAGCTTTTGCCTGCTAATGCTTCTGCTTCAGGAACCATGGAGAACTTTGATTTTGTTGAATGTGCTCAAAATGATTATTATAAGTTTTTGCATTACAAACAAAAAGATAGTATTTGCTTAGTTATATTGTTTAATTAATAGCTTTCACGTTTCAGATATGAGAATTCTTGTTGATTCGTGTTTTCTTATTAATTAACCTTTTTCATGGTAGCATGTAATTGCTAAATTCACCAAAGTTCCCTGCAAATATGAAATTTGGGCTTCCATGGACATGCTGGAAATTGCTAGATGTCTCTCTATACTTTGAATCTGGAAATTAATTTTCTATATAGATTGAAAATTATTGATGTTTAAGCAGAGTTTTGTTTGAATCAAGCATATTGAGTTCTCTTTTATTTTCTATATGTTAATGTTTAGTTTTGTAACCGAATACAGATTTGTTTTCAGGACTTGAATTTTGTAATCAAACAATACGAGATACTTCAAATGGTAGAACAAAGCCTCTCAGCAAGTCAACTCCATCAAAATCTAAGATTTCGAGTTTTATGAAGCCAACAGCAAGTCATTTGGCCAAGCAGAAGAACCCTTCAGAAGAAGTCCAAACCCCTCGATCTTTTAGAAGGTACCAGTTATATCTCACCTCATGATTTTCTTGCTGATGATGTACAATTTTATTTTTATATTTGGTGTTTCATTAAATATTTGGCAAGTTTTTTTTTTAATCGGAGATTGGTCTGTTGCCCTGTCGTTATTTTAGATCTTAGAACTGTTGTTGAAGCACTCATTGCTTTGCCATTTTATCTTATGAATAATATAATTGGGCACAATTTTTTCTTGCGTTTCTATGTCTTTTCCTTTGTAACAATGTTTCAATATTTCCCCCTTTGATTCTGGATATGTGCCTTTTCCTGTTACCTTCATCCTTTTCTTTTCTTTATCCTTCATTTCTTCTGTCATTCTTAAATGAAGCAGGTTTCAGAATCAGAATTCTTCTCCCATAGATGGCCAATTAACCAAAAGGCAGAAGCTTGAAGCTGGTTACTTGCGCAAGGTATGCTGAAGTTTATATATGTATACACACACACATGTATATATACACCTTTTCTTCTAACATTTTTGAAATCTTAACCTTACTTTAGCTTAATTTATTTTTGCAGCCTTTACTGTTCATATCTTTTCCCTCTTTCATTTATCACATTACCTGTTAATGCTGTTACTGTCTGCAATGTATTTTTTTTTAATTAAAATATTCTTGTTTATCAATTAAGAAAACCAAACAATTGGCTTCTTTAATTGTTGACATAGGAGTCCATGTTATTTTGTTAGATTCCATTCTTTCTTAAAAGTAAGTACAATTGCATGCAATCATTTTAATCTGGGTTATTTTCTGCTCAACTTCTAGATTTAGCAAAGATGTGTTCCAGATAAAAAGAAACTATGTTTATTGTTTATATTTGATTCAGTTGGAGGGATTTTTTGGTATTCATGACAGGTTGCTCGTCTGAAGCATCAAACTTTTTTTACGCATAAGAAACCTAAGGAGGTAACCAATTTTTCAAGAAGTATATCCACTATTTGTATGATATGGGGCTTCAGTTTTGTTGTTTGATAATTATTATCATGCATGAGGTAAGTTGGTGCAGTAACCAAGACAATCTATGTCTAATTTTGAATTGTCATGCAGGTTGATCTTGCTGACGTCAATTTATCTTCTAGACCAAAAGTTACTTTTCCTAGAGAACCTAATCTGGAAACAGCCCTCAGGGCACAAAGACACAAGTATATCAACTACTTCTCAGATTCCAGTTGTCATGGTTTTAAACCTTTTCAGTAAAATACCGTATCCTACATGATAAATTGTTTGGTGATGTTGTGCCTTTTTAATAGGTCTAGAACTAATGCTGAATCAGGTGGACATACAAAATCAAGTTCTCAGATGTTTAAAGCACGGCCCTTAAATAAAAAAGTAGGTACTTTCAGTTTGTACTTCTGGAAGAAATTAATAAGTACTTAATCATACTGGATATACATGTATAGTTTTTTATAATAAACTTTTTGGACGTGGCAGATTTTGGAGTCTCCGACACAGCCCTTCAATAAAAAGAAGACACCGCGGCTAACAGAATTTAATGTAATTAGTTTTTTTTTAGTCATATTGTATCTTTTCTGATGCATCATTTTTAATGGAATGCATTGAAAATACAACACGAGGAAGGCAATTTAGAGTTGCTTACTTCTTCTGTTTTTTTTTTTCACTTTTCAGTTATTCCACTTTAAAACATCAGAGAGGGCAATGCTACACACATCTAGTAATGTTAGTTAATTAAAAGTTTACTTTAGTTGTTGTATCTTTCGAACTATTTGCTTCTGTTTCTATTTCACTCAAATAAGATGATTAAGTTTTGTATTTTCAAGCAATCATATTCCCTTTACTCAAAGGGTGATATTCACATGGTCTCCATTGTCAACAGCTGATATCTTTTCCACTGCAGGCTGGAGGTATTTTGAACTGCAATTCTATCACAAATAATGAAACAAGTGATCTCAAAAGGTAAACATCTAGATTTTGTATAGAGGTTTACATGCTAAAATGTCCATTTTTCTTCAACAATGTCATCCATGCAAATACAATTTTGGTCTTATTTGATTCTAATCCTCGCACAGGACAAACTCTAGTGATGGCTCTAGGCAGGAGAAATATAGAATGATTAACAAACTCCGTGGCAGCCCTGATGATAAGGTATTTAATCATTAATGTTTTAGCAGTATAGGTGCAATTTTTTTCTTTCTGTTTCATTTTTGTTTTAAAAAAAGGGTCATTTATTATATGTGTGTTGTGCTTGTATCAGCGACTCTCAACTAAAGGGGAAAGAGGTGTCTTCCGAAATATCAAAGTATTTCCGTTGGTAATGTATTGAGCACATGTTTGTATTTGTAAATTTATCTTGTTTGTATATGTTTTTCATTGTAATTCCTTCTCTTTTTATTTCTTCATAGGAACCAAACGACAAGAAATTTCTAAATGAACCACCTACCGAATTATTTAGCAAGGTACTGACTAACTGGAGTTCATTTTTTGTGATCTGTCCTAATTTACCATAAAGTAATTAGCTTCTAGATTAGCATTGACTACTTAAGTCAATGTTAATAACTTAATATGCTGCACGTCTGCTTGGATACACAATGAATTCCTTTATTTCTGTTTCTTTTTTAATCTTGGGGCCTAATTTGCAGCTCTCCCTGGCTTCTGAAGTCAAACAAACTACAAAGTCATCATCAAAGGAGCAGCCAATTTCTAAGGTTCACCTCTGAGCATTCTTATGACAACCTAAGATTCTTTTTAGTGTGTACTGCATCTCTACTACTAATGCATGGTTATTTCTATTTTTCTATTGCAGGGCTTGAAGGAGAATAGACCTGGATCCTTGCGTCAGGAGCATGAGGTATGTCAGTAGTTCTGAATGTACATTCACTGAAATTTTTATTGGCCATGAAACACATTTATTGATATTTGAGCTAATAAAATTTCAGACTGTATTAGATTATACCTGGTCACTTCTCACTTTTGAGTCTCAATGTAAATTTTACTTATAAGCAAGTCTCAGTTTTGTCTCTCAACATTTAACTCCTAGAAGATGAACTTGGTCAAAGAAGAAATTCGGAGACTCTGTGGGAAGCAGTATCAATGTGTGAATGAAATGGGGTCCCTCATATCAAAGCACCCTTGTATGCTGGCAAGTAGAACCAAATCTAAACATAATTTACTTCTGAGTTTGTTTATATTAGCATCGTTTGGAAACTTAGCAACTGCGTAAATTACATAAAAATCTTGTTTTTGACACAGGAACTTGGACATTAGCTGAAAATAGAGTGGTGGTTCTCCTGATTGGTGCTCGTTAGTCTAGATACATTTGCTTAAATTCCACAAAAAGTTCCCCTCGATAATTGGAACTTCAACTGTAAGTTATATTGGAAAACATCCCAAATGAGGATCTTATTTGCTAATCAGTGGTAACAAAAGGATTCTGGCTAACAGATTGTTTAGGGAGGAAGTTTCAAGATGGAACCTAATACCTGCATTGTACAACAAAGCATTAGACTTTTGGAATTTCCTTGTCCTTTTTCCTTTCCTGTTAAGCCTATGTATAAAGAAACTTACAAAATGTAATGTGGTCCAGTTTGAGGCATAAGAATACTATACTTGTAAATTGCTGCTGGTTTCCCTTACTGCTGTAACTTCACAGCATTTGAGACTTCCAACAGTAGGCCTTTTGCTCATCTTCTTTTCACTACTATCACTCTCAATTCATATACTAACTATCTCTAATCATTTCTTATTTTTAAATTTTTAAAATTAATTAAATTCGAAAGATTTAAATTAAAGGGTGCCACTGTAAACTGTGAACTTTAGCACTTTCCCAAACTAAAGTAATTATACCAAAGATTTTATTAGAATTACTGTATAAATTTTTACATTATCAGTGAATTATAGAGTATCATCTATTAGAAAAATAAAAACGTTTATTTCAAGTGAAAAACTTTAGTAATTAGAATGAATTACCTTGGCTATTCTTAAAATTTGATAAAACTACAATATACTAACCTTTTTTTTTCTTTCTAATTTTGAAAGTTACAGTAATCTTTATTTGGAACTTTTACCAAACAAATATTCTATTGTATTTTTATTTTTCACACACATCACACATACACTACCCCTCTACACAGATTCTCATACAGATCTGTGCAGATAAAAAATATATTGAAGATGGTAAGTATAATTTTAGAAGTTAAAAGAGGAAGTCAAGGTAAATATCTCTTGCATAATCATTCATTGAGATTCTTACATATTCTGGAATATTACACCACTTCACGATGAATATAACATGTCACATTGCATAATCATAAATGTTGTTAGATAAAAAATAAAATATTATTAAATTAGATCTAGATAGTTATAAAATTGTCTAAAATATAACTAAGAGTATTTTAGAATTTATCTCATTCTAGGTGACTTGGTTAGTGGGCTTCCTGGAGAGAGTGTTTGAATCTTTAGGCAACCTTAATAAGAGAGAACAAAAGCATTACGACTTGGGCCATAACAGAACACATAGGTGGAGATATGTGGTAAGTAAAAAGGCAATGGTTGCAAAAAGTGCCACGGGCAGACTATCCGTCGCAATGGAGATGGGGTTAGCTTAAGGATATATTGGTACTCTGTTATTTGAGAGCAGAGAAAGGAGACAACTTCCAAAGCACCAAAAAGAGAGAGAGAGAGAGGAGACAACTAAAATGACAACATTTTGGTTACAGTTGGATCATGCATTTTTTCGTTTTAGAAAATTCCTACAAATAGGATGCAATATTGATGATGATACCTAGGCCATTTCCATTGATAGTTTTAAACTTTTAACGGTTAGGGAGTAGCTGTATTAGGGTTAGACGTCAGATGTTGTACCTGTGATCCAGGTCCCCCTTATATAGTGGTGGTGGAGTTTGGATAAGCTGAGTACTCTTATCGTGATCTCGGATTCTGTCCCTTAATAGCAGATTGAGTAATATCTTTGGGGATGATGGTTGTTTATACAACTATGATTTTTCTATTATATTTTTTTTCACGTTACTTTATATACTATTCTTTGTACTATTAATTATATCACTTTTTTTTATCACTTTCTCTAGCCTAATTACAATTATTCAAAAATAGTATGAAAAGTGATGTTTTATAAAAAATGATGTTGGAACATCATTTTTGTCGTTTATAACTGATTCCCCCATGATGTAGGGACTAAGGACATGCTTAGGTGATGGGCTTTATCCCCCCAACACACACAGATAAACCCATGTTCAAAGTTAAGAGAGAAAGAGAGCACATACACACATAAACCCAAGTTCAAAGTTAAGAGAGAGAGAGGCACATTAACATTAAAATTTTGAACTTTTTTTTTAGGGTAGATTAGAAGTGCAAAGAGAAATATGTGACTTGGTAAAATTTAATGGATAATGCTCGGTGCACATCATCAAGAAATACATCACTTCATATTTGTGTGAGTGAGGTGACAAAATTTTTAAAATATAAATGTGCAGAAAATAAAGTAAGACTAACTGAAATTAAATAATTAAAATTGAGCAGATTTGTGAGTTAATGTGCGTAGGTAGTATTACCTGAATTCAAACCTCAAACCCTTAACTTTTTTTCTTAGCGAGAAACAGACCTCTAAGTTTGATCGGTTCTATTTAATAAAACATTTTAAAACAATAGTGTCAATGTCGAACGCCTTAGCTATTATTTGTTTTTAACTATGTAGCATAAACACTAACATTGATACAAGATATGACATGGATAAAGATACGGGGACACATTAAAATAAAAAAAATTATAAAACATGAACAAATCATATATATATATATATATATATATTATATATATATATGATATATATAAGTGTCGTTTGGTTCTGGAAAATTAGATTTAAGGAATTGGACCTCTTATTCAATTTTTATGTTTGGAATATATATTGGAATTATAATTCCATAAACTATATTGAAAAATAAGATTCAAAGATTTCTATAAAAATTATTTCTCTCTCTCTCTTTCTCTCTCCACATTTATTTATATAATCATATTTATTGAGATTTTATATTTATATAAAAAATTATTTATATTTTTATATAAAAATTATTATAATAGCTATTTATTTTTTATAAAAAAAATTATGAAAATTTTTTTATGAAAAAAATGATTATTATATTATAAAAATATTAATGTATGAATATTTTTATTAATTTTATTTTTGTAATAATTTTTTAATATTTTAGATCATATCTTTAAACAATAAAATTATAATTGAATTTAGAATTATAATTTCTTATCTTAATTCTTTGACAACTCCAAACATAAAATTTAAAATTCTGGACTAATTCTAATTCTAAAAGAATTGGAATTGAAATTAAAATTCTATGTTTCAATTCCAATTCCGCTATCCAAACGGACCCTAAGATTCAAGATTTATAATATCTTAATATATATCATATGTGTCATTATTTGCTACTTGATAAACCCCTCACAAAAAACATAAAGCATCATGTCTATTGATATTTTCTAAAAAATTTTCGAAATCAATTTGTCCTAGTAGAACTAATCATATACAATTGCATGTACAATAACAAAAATTAACTAAATAGAGTACCTAAGGATTAACTTCATTTTGCTCTCCACCATTGGCACAATGGTGGCACGATATGGCTTAGTCGCAAATGGAGGTAGATAGATAAATGAGAAAAGTGGTTTCACATTGAAAAACATCATGGTCTGGTTAGGATAAGTAGTACTAGTAATTGAATAATTTAGTTTGAGTATTGAGTAATTGATAATTGGGGTATATCACTATTTTTTTACTTTTTCATTTTAAATGATGATTAAGTTTTTTTTTAATTTTAAATTAATCATGTATTGCGATGTTTTCGACGTGTCTGAATCAAAAAATATATTTTTTAAATTGAACACATACGACACGCGTGTCATATGCGTGTCATTATGTGTCCAACTCAGATACGTGTCCAATACACAAATACGACACCAAAATAATGTATCTTGCTTCATAGGTTTTTAACATTCAAAAAAAATCTTTCTAAAGCAATTATAGTAAAAAGAGACAACTACTAAACACAAAATTTCCTTTGAAACAATTACTTAATGTTTTGTTTACTTTGCATTTTTGAAAACATATTGTTACATAACATGGTAACTATGTATCTGACAATCATTAGTTTTACCAACCACTTAGTTCATTCTATGATAACTTCACGTACCAGAATTAAAAAAGATTTCAAACAAACATTCATTCCATAGTTATTACTAGTGCGTACACTATGTTTGAATAATAAATAATGAGAAGAATGAAAAAAAATAAAAAAAAAATAATATTTTTTATTTGAGAATTTTAAAATACATGAAAAAAAAATCATATAAAAAATCATTTTTCCTCTCTTCTCCTCAAATGCCTAACTTTTACTTTCCTCAAAATTGAAGTAAAATGTAAAAAACACACGAATAATGAGATTCTATTCCATTAATAAAACTTTCAAACAAAAAGAATGGTAACTATATTTTATTTCTTTCCTTTCCATTCCATTCCATTGAAAAAGTATCCAAACACAAGATAAAATTAAAAATACACTTTAGTTTGATAAAAAAAAAATATTTAGACGATTGTTTAATTTAAGGTGGGAAGCTACTTATTTGCATGCCTCTCCTGATGTAGTTCAACCATTCACACAAGCTATCTATTCTGGAACCATTCGAGTGATTGTATTACTACATAACATGAAGACAGTGGAAACTTACTATAAGCTCTGTTCTCTTGATTGTCAATCTAGAATAGGAAATCGTCCCAAAACACAAGTGTTATACTATCCATATGGCCCACCTATTTGTTAAGGGAAAAAATAACATACATATAATCACCAAAAAGCTAGGAGTTCTTTCTCCATCCCAACCTTTGGCTTTGACATGAATCATGGATACAGAAGTATGAAGGTCCTAGAGGGTGTTCTTAGATATAACATCCTCAAAGTGAACAAACCATTGATCATTAGAGTTGTTCTCCTGCTGAGGTTGTAGCCTATCCATTTGAGGGTGGTGCTGTCCCTTTTTTATCACAAATTGTGCATAATCGACAGTCTTTGCAGGAGGGGCAAAGGTTTTACTGGGAGGTGCAGGGAGTAGTGATACCAAAACCCTGGCAACCTCATGCATGGTAGGCCTCTCAGAAGGATTTCTTTTTGTGCAAAGCAGAGCAAGCTGAAAGGTCTTCTTAACATGGGCCAAATCCATGCAGGTAACACAGACCTCAGGATCCACAGCCTCCATTACAGTGTTGTTATCTGCCTTAGACAATATCTGCAAAGCCATGTTACACACATCACTGCCTGCTTTAACAGGAAGGTACTTGGTATCTCAATCACAGATGAGGATTTAAGCATTAGCAATATGGCAGATTAAGACCCTGTTTAATTAAGAGTGACACTGATTTATACTAAACATTTATCGTTCATATAAGATCACACCTAATGCACTAGATTAACCTAGTAAACCATATAAGCATAGTTACTCATATTCTAGGTGTACAGATATGATTAACCAAAAAATGAATAATGCAGAAAATACTTACCAAGTGATGCAAGTTACAATCATTGTCCACTGCTTTCTTCCCAGTAAGTAGCTCGAGTAGAACAATGCCAAAGCTATATACATCAGATTTCTCATTCAGCCTAGATGTCCGGGCATACTCGGGGTCAATATAGCCTATTGTTCCAAGAACAAATGTTGATGCATGAGTTCTTGTGGTTGATATGCATTTGGCAATGCCGAAATCAGAAAGGCGAGCTTCAAAGTTCTCATCCAGCAGGATATTTGAGGACTTTATATCCCTGTGAATGATTCGAGGGTTACAGTCATGATGTAGGTAAGCAAGTCCTTCAGCAGCTCCAACAGCAATTCTCAAGCGTGCCTCCCAATCAAGTTTTACCTTTTTTAAGGGACCTGTCGGACATGAAAGTTTATGTCATAAAAACAAAAACTTAAAACTACATTTGCCTTAAACAAAGGAAATAAATGTTCCATGCACCTCATAAAAATAATTTCTTTTTTACATAAATAATTTTGTATCTCCACAATTGAAATTAGTAAGGCGTTTTTTTAAGGTTCAGCAAATTTACCATGTAGAAGATCCCACAGAGAGCCATTTTCCATATAGTCATAGAAAAGGAGATTTCCATTGGGAGTTAGTGCATAACCATGCAAGGTGACAATATTCCTATGTCTGATACTGCCAATGGTTTCAAGTTCCGTCTCAAACTCCCTTAAGTTGTGTGGATGCTGGTTGTACAGTCGCTTAATTGCAATTGGTCTGGAATTCTTCAAAACACACTTGTATACAGTACCAGAGGCACCATACCCTATGATATATTTCTCATTGAGATTCTCAGTAACTCTCATAATATCATCAAAGGTGTGCATGGCCAGGCCCATATGAAGGATTACAAGTTTAGGTGGCCCTAAAGAGAAGGAAGCAAAAGACAACATAAAACAAGTGAGAATTTTGGCTTATATAAAAATACTATCACATGAGCAGTTTTAAAATTCAACATACGTTGCCCAGTTCCGCTAGATCCTTTTATCAATTGCTTTGACTTGCTGGATCTGTAGATAGCAATAGCTATCATGGCCAATAATGTGATGATACCCAATGTGAGACAAACAATTGCAGCCCTCGAAAATATCACTGAACAAAAAAAAAGTACAAAATATGGCTCATCAAATTTAACTACTTGTCTCAACAAACCAATACAATATTATTAGCATAATTGTAAATATCAAGTATTTCAGATGGATGTCACATACCTCTGGATTTTGGCACGTAAGGACCACATATTGATCCGAACCAATTTCCACATAATAATGGATTTCCAATGAAGCTGCAATATATCACATTACAAGTCATCGATAAATAAAAGATGACAAGCAAGAAATTCCTACGTTTTTCCACAATACCTGTCAGCAGAAAACCTTGAGAAGTTCTTCCTAGGAGGAATAATTCCAGATAAGTTGTTGTAAGAGACATTCCTAACACATAAATAAGCAAAGCATTCAGATATGAGACACACTTCAGATGCAGTACTGAAGAAAATTATCAGAAGCATCTGTTAGCAATACACACAGGTAGTTAAGACTAAAGCAATTGGTTAGCTGATCTGGAATCTTCCCACGCAAATCATTGTTGTTCAAAATCCTATCATAAAGTCCCAGCAAAAGGAAAATATCATGAACATGTTATTCAGAATATGAGCAATGCAAAACATCAAGCAGGAAGTACATCATAGTTAACGTACAGAGACACAAGGTTCTGCAGCTGACCAATTTCTCTAGGGATGCCACCCGATAGGTAGTTGAATGACATATCACTAGAGGCAGAAACAAATTATTATAGACCCTTAGAACAACAAGGACAGACAATTTAATGGGACTCAAATGAATTTTAACCTTTAAGAAGGGCAACAAAACTTACATAATCAGTATGCTTCTCAGATTCCCAAATTCAGCAGGCAAGGAACCCTGAAGATTATTATGGCTCAGGTTCCTGCATACATATATGTAGAAATATTACACAACTGCAGCAACAAGCAAAAACCCAAAAAAAAAAGGCAGATCAGATGGTTTAATAGCAACTTTCATCTTACAGGGTCAGAAGATGCTCAAGATAACCAACAGACGCTGGAACATGCCCTGAAAAATTATTGCTAGATAGATCCCTAAAACATAACAGAAAAAAATATATAAAAAAAAGTCAGCATATATTGCAATTCGTCATGAAAGATATGTACTTTCCTGAAACTTACAGTGTATCAAGATTTATGATATGGCCCAACTCAACAGGTATACTCCCTTTGAAGTTGTTTGCAGAAAGATTTCTGGAAATCCAACAAAATTTTCTTATTATATTAATAAATAGGGAAGAAATCTACAAAAAGAGTGAAACAAGTCTAAATACAGTTAGAAGAAACATACAAGTAAGTCAAACTCTCAAGGCTGCGGAAGCTCAAAGGAATTGGACCACTTAAATGATTACCATGCACATTGCTGCAAAAGGTAAACAAATGATTGGACAATACTCCATGCTAAGGTACTAATAACTAGAGAATGTTAAAATTCATTCCACATAATCTCAGACTAGAGTTCAGAAATCTTACAACTGATTCAAGGCAGTGCAGGAGCTTATGTTAAGTGGAATAGATCCTTCAAGATGATTATTGGCAAGATTCCTGAACAATAGCAAGTGAAGCAACTTAAAACCACTAACACTGACAAATGCAATGACATGAGATAGAATGACTGAAACTCACAATTCAAACAAATGTTCAAGCTTCCCAAGTTCATCAGGAATCCCACCAACTAGTTGATTGTCATGCAATTGCCTGGAAAAACAAATTTGTCTCAGTAAGTTCATGCAGAAAAATAACGATAGTGCTGATATAAAATTTGGAGATTAACTCACAGGTAGCTCAATTTAGACATATTGCCAAGTTCTGGAGGTATTGGACCAGTAATCATGTTTCCATGAAGGTACCTGAATAATCAAAAGCTAAGAGAAGAATCAAAGATTAACAGGAGTTATAATCATTGTGTGAAATAATACTCACAGCTTGCCGGTATAAGACAAATTGCCTAGTATGGGAGGGATGGGTCCCACCAGCTCATTCTCACTCAAATCCCTGCCACAATGTGATTATACAATTAAACATGATCTAGCAGTCAACCAAAGGCTTTTTCCCGGAATGTAATCTCAAACAAAATCGTGTTCGTGATTAGTAGTATACTTACAAAATGGCAAGGGCTTGCATTAAACCAATCACTTCTGGAATCTTCCCAGTCAGTCTATTTCCTTGAAGTGACCTAAGCAGAAAAAAAAAAAAAGAAACAATGATTACTGCATTCTACGCGATTCAAAATTGCAGGATCACCAAAAAAAAAGAACCTATGTCAGGAAGTGATGGAAGATATAACGAAGGTAATCTGGTATGTCAAGAAAACATTATAGTATAATAGGTCCACAGCAAAAGTACTCACAAAGTAGCTACTTGCAGAAATCCAATATTATAGGGAATCTCCCCAGAAATCTGATTATATGATAAATCCCTGAAACTCAGTCAAAAGATAGAGTTACAATGTGGATAAACAACAATTACAATGCAGCTATTGAATGCACCAGTGAGGTATCATACAGGATTTCAAAATTTGTACAGTTTCCAATGCTGTCAGGTATAGTGCCAGTCAAGTTATTGCCTCTCACATCACTGAGAATTCAGGTAAAACAGAACAGAATAGCAAATGTTAAAAATATAATGAAGATTAAGGAGAAAATAAAGGATGAGAAACCTCACTGAAACTGTTAATATACTCACAAGTACCACAAACCGGTTAATTGACAGATATCAGGGGACAAAATTCCACTCAACATGTTCCCTCGCAATCCTCTGTGTCATGAATATATAAACAACACAAATAAAAGTAAGCTTTTTACCCAATATTTATAAAATACAGTTGCAACGTGTAGTAAGATATATTAAGAAACATATAATAGCTGTAAATGAAAGTGATACAAACAAAAGATAAAAGAACTTACAGGTACTGAAGGACTTCATTCCAATAGAGTAGTCTTGGAATCTCACCAGTGAGTCTATTTCGAGCAAGATCACTGAAAACATGACAGTGCAATGATTAGAATTAGAAATTCTTAGTTAGAAGCCCCAAGTCCCCAGTAATTGCAATGTAGGATAGCAATTCACTACTGTCACATCAGATCACATATGTACCCAATTAATGACAAAATGATAACTTACAGAGTCTTCAAGTTTGGAATTTGAGTCAAAGTTGAGGGGATAGGACCAGTCAACTGATTACTCTTTAAATTCCTGCATTCACCAGCTCAACTCAGGGAACATAGTCGCATAAAACAGCAGAATAACACATCGAATGCCAAATTCTGGCTTCAAACTTACAGAAACACAAGTTGCTTTAGCTTTGATATGGAGAAAGGTATACCACCATATAGCTGATTATCAGACAAATCCCTTCCAAATTACATGAGGAAAAAAATAATGTGATCAGCATGTGTCATAGGGAAACTCCAGCACAGTATGACAAGACCAACATGCAAATAAGTAAAAATAGAAACAAGAACATAGCATAGTTCATACAGATGAATAAGTGCAGCACGGTTCCCAATTTCATCTGGGATTTGACCAGTTAGTTTGTTCCCCTGCAGGTCTCTGTCAGTGCCAGAAATGCATAATTCAGATTAAATATAAAAAGTTAATATGAGATAAAGAGAATGAATAGATAAACCCAAACATAATGAAACATACATGGATTGCAAGTTTCTTAAATCACCAATGGCTGGTGATATCTCTCCACCCAGGTTCAAGCTTGACAAATTCCTTCAGAAACATGACAAAGCACATTAACTTAATCTTAAAAAGAAATTGTAGCTAATCAGATAGATCAACACAATTGAAGCAAAAGATCAGAGATAGAAAACGCACAGAGAAAGCACAGTAAGGCTGACGTTATCACAGTAGACTCCATGCCAAGAACAGAAGTCGTCATTGTGCAGGTCATCCCAATCAAGTAGAACGTCTGGTACATTGCTGAAGGAAGCCTTAATCTTCATTAAAGCTTGTCCTATATGCATTTTCATGTTCAAGAAAAGTCAAGCACTTCAAAACCTCACGGACGTATAAATCTATCTATATCTATACTCTATAGTCTACACTGTATTATCATCCATTCTTGTATTCCAATGGAACATATGGTCAATTCCTCCTTTTATTATTTATTTTACTAGGACCTTAGCTTAGAAATACTTGAGCAATAAGTCATAAGCACACCTAATGAAAAAATATTGTGGAAATTTAATGAAAAAGGAAACTAACAATATAATACTACAGTTAAATTTCTTGAACAGACTAGTTACTTTTCATTTAAGCAAATGAAAGAACAAAGGTAAAAGAGATAAAAGGGCAAGTAAACCAAATTTTTATTATTTTTCATATAGTAGATAAATTCAGGATTTGGAGATGAAGTCTGAGAAGTCAATTTTTCCAGTTTACGCAGGTTTCATGAAGGGTAAATAATAAAAAATATACAAGTGCAGAAACTAATTTTATAAAAATATCATTACAGGAAACAATCTAATAGTTATCCTAAATGCACAAATAAACATTTGTCACTTTTTTTTTAACTATTACTCCATCACATACCAATTCTTTGGATTTTTTTTCTTAAGACGTACTTAAGATGCTTAACTACTGTAGCACAGCTACTCAAACCCATCAACCAAATATGCCAACCATTAAATTCATCATTTGAAAAGGAAAAAAAAAACACTTGCCTTTGCGCAAAAAGCATGGATTTGCCAAATTTGACTATTTACAAAGCACATGGAGGTTCAATGACAAATCAAGTCACAAAGCACAAGGTTTCTACAAATGGGAAAAGAAAAGAAAAGAAAACACTAATGACACCATATAACAAAACATTAGCCAGAAATGTTTCTATAAACACAACAAATGTTCTGCTTGGCCGCCAACAAATAGGAAAAGAAATCACTAAACTTTGTTGAAGAAATTTTTTTCCATCAGCACCAAATTAAAAAAAAATAAAAAACTGAGCTCCTTATTTTCCATTTCTCAGGGAAAGATAAACAAGGTTATATTTTGAATCCTTCAACATAACCACAAATGCAAACTTAGAGAAACTCTTTTGAGGGGGGGGGGGGTATGTGAAGGAAAAGGTAATGAAGAAAAGGGGTGAGTGACTCAATGGCAATGCAGACACACCTTCATCACTGAGAGGCGAAACAAGTGGAGAGAGAAGCAACAACATCACCTCCATTGTCACAAGAAGCAGCAGAAACTGCTTTCTGTGCATGAGCCCGTAGAAGTTGAAAAACAACACCAACAAACCTTCCATTAAAGTCACACATGCAGCAAGAGCAGAGAACAAAGAAGGGTGAGTTAACAGCAACAACAAGGAGATGGATGCAGAACTAATAAGAGCATGCTTGGCTTTGGTTTTCACACAGCTAAAACAAGAGAGAGAGAGAGAGAGAACAGGCGTTTGGCGTGAACTGTAAGGAAAAATCACTGAAGGGAGTGTTATGAAGAGAGAGAAAGCTAAAGAGAAAAAATGGAGTGTGAAAGAGTGAGACTGTGTTTGAAGAAACATATATTTGGTATTAGCCGTCATTCGTACTCTCAAACTCAGAAGATATCAAATCAAAAAACAATAACAAATTAACAATGCGAATGTACTTCTCATTTCATATTTCATAGCTTTGTCCACGCGCATATATTTCACGCACTCAAAATCCATTTCAAAATCCCCTTTTTGCATGCACAAGTTTTGCATCAACGAGGATTTATAATATAATATAGTTTTATAAAGAGAAATAAACATAAAATTTTAAATAGTAAAATCTTCCTATGAGACCTTGCATTTAAGAACTTGTATTTATTTCTTTTTATATAATTTTGTTATATAAAAATTTTATATGAGATAATTTATATTCTTAATATTATAGATCATTTATTAAATATTAATAATAAATTATTATTAAATTTTAATTTAAAATATGCAATTATCATGTATAAAAAGTTTGACGGGTCTCATTGACCTTTAATGAAACATTGAATGAAAGAAAAAAAAATTAATAACAAATTAGATGGACGGAGGAGGAATGCATTTTCATTAGTTATTTTTGTGTCTAAATTAATTTTAAAAAATAAATTTTTATTTTAGTTCATAAAATTATAAATATTAGTTATATTAGTTCTTAATTTTAATAAATTATCATTTTAGTTTTTAAAATTATAAATATCAATCATATTAATTTTTGAAATTGTAATCTATCAATTAAATAAGTACCTAGAATATGTAAACTTTAACAATTTGAGAGACTAATATGATGAGTTTATAATTTTAGGGATTCAAAAATTAATTTCTTAAAATCAAAGAATTAATATGACTAAAATTTATAATTTTAGTGAATAAAATGATGGTTTACTAAAAAAATAATTAATAATCAATTACATGTATTATTGTGTCTTAGAATAATTGTAAAATAAATTATTAAATAATTAATTATATATAAATGATTTTTTAAAATTGATTATGATAAAATAAATATCATGTTTGAATATGTTAATTAAAAATAAATTTTGAAATAATATGTTTTATTTAAATAAAAAAAATTATATAGTAAATTATCCAAATAAGTATGAAATAATTAAAATACCATTTGTTAGATGATAAATAAGTATCTTGGTGTCCAAATTATAAAAAAAATTAAGAATTAAAAAGTTTGAGATTGTAGCTTTTAAGTAAAAGCTATTTTTAATCTAAATAAATAAATATTCTAACTACCCAAACATGTTAGTTTTAAAACAAAATAACTTTTTTAGTGTAAGAAGTTGTTATGCCAAATAATTATTCTTTACTAAATACACATATATTTGTTTTTTATGTAAACTCTCAATATTTAAAAGTTGCATTGGACGTTGACTATTTTAAAGTTGAGTTAGATCAGATTACAAAAATGTAAAGTTATCTTAACGTTAATTTTTTTTTACAAGACTCAAACTTAAAATTTTATTTAAAAAGAACAAGTGTCGAAATATTTAAATCAACCAAGCGTTGGTAATACGCATATATTTTATAATTCATTTGAGTGAAAGAAAATATAGGATTAAGATTTAATATTTTATCTATTAAAATATATTTGAAAATACATAAAAATATATAGTTATGAATAATTTGTTATAACTTTTCCATTGAACAAAACTTTAGATCAAATTTATTAACGTAGATGTTAATAACTTAACACTTTGTAATTAATATTAATTTAAAATTAAATTATTTCATATATAAAAAAACCTATTTAGAAAAATAAAATAAAAATATATATGTTTGTATCTCATCTCATTATAATAAAGGTATCTATGTCATTTAATATAACTTTAACTTTTTTATCTCATTTTTTTCCATTTATCAACGTTCTCTCTCCTTCTTTTTTTAACAACCAAAGATAATAGTGCATGTTTGTTTTAGATTAGATTAATTATTTTTTGAAAAAAAAAACAGTTGTAATAGTATTTAATTATATTTATAAAATTAATTTTAATTTTTACATAAAATTTAATATAAAATAAAAAAATTTAAAATTAATTTTCATAATGTTAAAGATTAAAACTTATGATTTTAATTTATAAATTATTCATTGTACTTTGATATATAAATATTATTTTATCTTTAATTAAATAATTTTTTAATTATTTTATATCTATTTTAATAATTTAATACATAAAAATAATTTTTTATATCATTTAAATAAATTAAATTAACTTAAAATTATTTTTTAATTAATGTATTCAAATATAAAAATAAATTAATTATAATTAATTATAAAAAAATTATATAATAATTAATTATTAAATATAATTAAATTTTTATAATTTTTTTAAACACACACATAAAAAGAAAATTCAATTTGCTATTCATTTTCTGATCTTTTTATTTTTTTCCTTAATTTCTTTTCATTTTCTTTTCTCATCCAACCGAAGGTTACGAACAATTAACGGTTGAAAAATCAGAGTACAAGCACGCTCTGGAGTCGTTGAGTCCCAATATCGTTCAATTCCTAGGAGAGAGTTCTCAATAAAGAAAGAGATTGCACGTACATGTGGCGCGTGCTAGGATTGTGACAGTCTTAAAGGTCGGCTACTGAAAAATTACTGAGTAATGAGATTTTTTTATGTTAACTAATAATTACTTATTACTTATAAAGTTTAAAAAAGAGAGAATACAAAATTATTATTTGTTTTTATGACATCATGACACAGTAGGAAAAAACAAAAAAATAATACTTTTGATTTTGAGAGGTTTTGTGACTTTGTCCTTATTTGTTTGGACCATAATAATTGACCCTTCCGACATTATTTTGGGCAGTTTTAGTTTTATTATTATATAAAAAATGAAGAGAAAAAAGAAATGAGAGATTTAGCCAAAAGTTTCCATAATAGCACGAGAATGAGAATGGTGTGGGAGACAGTATATATGCCTATGAGGTTATTGAGATTTTTCCACAATGGTGTTTGTGTTTCAGAATATTGGTTAATGGGTACCCGTTCTGTGTAAATAGATAACAATAAGAGAGTGTAAGAACTCTTTCAGTCCTTCAAAACTGAGAGTGACAATCCAACTAGAACCCCGCATCTGTCATCCGGGTCTTGCACTTAATAGTATGAATAATATTTATGTACAATTAAAATATACATATTATATTTATACTATAAATTTATATAAGAGAGATATCAAATCAGACTGTATATATTATTATAATTTTTTTGTAGGATACAGAATAAGTTTGTGAGTGAGTTAGATAAAAGTTAGAGTATTTTAATTGGACGAATAATGCTGCCGTAATAGTATTAAGAGTCTTATATTATCTGCCTTAATATTTTGAGTGTAGTTTATATATTTATTGAGTCATTTCACTTATTATCAGTTAATTTTAAGTTAGAATCTCACATAGTACTAGAGTTAATATATCATCTCTGTCACCTATTTCGTTAGGCTTGTTTTTGCCTATTTTGTTAGGCTCGTCTGTTTTGTCCAAACATCTTTGGAATGGAGTGTTAAGAGTTTCACATTATCTGTCTCAATATTTCGAGTACGATTTATATATATGTTGAGTCACTCCACTTATTGTCAATTAATTTTAGGTTGGAATCTTACAAATAACTTGAGAAAAATTAATAATATGATTTTTTAGACCTTTTTTTAATATTTAATTTATTATTGATCTAAAAATAAGTGTTTTTAGTTTCACTTTTCTAATAATCTTTTTAAGTGTATGAGATGAACTAATAGTAAATTAAATATTAAAAAAGTGTCTAAAAGAATGTATTGCTAGCTTTTCTCTAATAACTTTGCCTGAAGAAATCATTGGATGAAAATTTTTATTTTTATATGTAATTTATCTTTTGACATGATTTCTCTCTTATTATGAGTCTTCCTTCTATAAGAGCATTGGAGCGACGGGTTGTCATCTTCTTTCTCTTGTGGCAGTTCTACCGTCTCTTTTTCTTTTATTTTTATGTGTTTTTTTCTAATAATTTTCTTAGATCTCATAGATCTTGAGTTTAGTTATCCATATCTACTTCTCTCAATGACATATCTTTTGACTTTGTTATCCTCTTCATAGGTGTTTTTGTTGTCCCTTTTATTAGTGTTTTTATTTTCAATTCTTAGTGTATCTTTTGTTAGTCCACTTTTGGTTGGGCATATCTTGATGATTTTGCAGGTAGGGAAAAGTTTCAGATTTATTTGGAGAGGAAGTGTAATACAATCTTTAAGTTGTAGCATTTATTGTGTTGATTAATTTCCATTGTGAAAAATGCTTAAACATAATAGTTTTTGGAAAAAAAGCAGATTTATAGATCATTTGTTAGTTCATATGATTTATTGCATTTGTTTCTTTCTCTTTTTAAATCTAATATATTTGTTTCTTTCTCTTTTTAAATCTAATATATTTGTTTCTAATTTGTAAGTGTCGATCGTAATGTGTTTTCTTTCTGGTAAAAAAAATTATCTTTTGACGTGTGTAAAATTATGTGAGTCATCTTAAAAATATATATTTCTAATAACACAACTTTCCATATATCAAAAAGTAATTTACATGCCTAATATAGGAAGTTTCCACCCAATAATTTCGCGCTTTGCCAATCCCAAAAATAATTTAAAAAACACAAATGAAAAGTAGAATTATTTAGTCAAATTTAAATTTAAAATTTTAATTTTCTCTATTATTATTATAAAAAAATTTAAAAAAGTTATTTTAAAATAATTTTTTGTGTAAATTAAACAAGTAAAAGTGTATCAACTATTGATTTCATCTAAATACATCGTGATTTTAACCAACTAAATAATTTAAGAGTGAATATACTTTTATTTATTTACTTTACACAATAACTAACTTTAGAGGAGCCTTATCTAAAATTTTTATACTATCATTTAATAATATATTGATACATAATTAAAAAGCCTAGATGTTAAATAATAGTTGTAATAATCAAATTCCAATATAATGATTTGAAAATATGTAATTAAATAATAATATAAAAATTTATATTAAAAATATATAAAAATTAAATCTTAAAAAATATAATTATTTATAGATGGACTTTGTTATTTACACACCAAAATGTTTATACTTATTTTACATTTTTCTTATTTGGAAAATAAATATAAAGAAGATGTGTGTCAAAATATGTGTTTTTTCTTGTTTATTATGTAAAAATGAAGTAATATAAGAATAATATAATGAAAATAATGTGTAATAACATTATTGTTTGGTGATGGGTGGCCATCACACTTCAATAGCATACATTTTTAGGGTGTGCAGGAGTCGAGTTGGGTTGTGTTTAGAGAGATTTGAAGTCTAAACCAATTAGTTGAGATCAGGTTAGGTTAGATTGATTTTTGTAAAAACAAATCGGGTAACTCAAACCAAACAAACCCGGTGATAAATGGGTCAATTCGAATCTGGTTATACTCTTTTTTCTAGCAACTAATAGCAATACAAATTGCATAAAAAAATTAAAATAAAAAACTCAAATAATTTGAATGAAAAGGTAAATTAGATTTGAATACAAGCAGACAAAAAAAATGAAGGCATACCATATTTGATGACTTTATGTGGAATAAGGACTTCATGTTCTTGGTCCCAATCACATCTCGAGAGCTTGATCATAGCAACGTGTGTCACAGTCAAATCTCACAAGGATGAACTAGACGTGTTGTCATGGTGGTCGTCGGCATGGTGGCTAGGGCACCAATAAGAGGGAGGCTAGGGTAGGGGTCAAAGAAGTCCTCTAGAATTTGGATGGAATGTGAATATGAAAACTAAAACCTAATGTTTCCATGTGTAAAATGTCAAAACAAAAGCATTTAAGTTCGAGTCATCAGATATATGGATAAAATTTTTTTCCAATCCATAATCTGAACCAATATCTAGTCGGTGGTCTGACTTGAACTGATCTAATAACCAAAACTTGGAAATATTAAATCAAGTTGGTTAGGTCATCAAGTTTATTCGGATCTTTGTGCACCCTAATAGATTTTTAACTTATGTGTAGTATTCTTTGTGAACTTGGTGTCAAACTTAGCCAATGCTGTACTTGGCCATGATGTACTCTCTTATTTAAACAAGTGAGGTAGAGAATTTTTTTTTTTAACATGGGAATGGAAAGAGCAAACTAACTACAGATAAAGAAAACACCAAGCATGTCAGCTAACAAAATGACTCCATGAAAGTGGAAGGGGAAATCCACTGAACCAGCTTGTCAAGGCTCTATGCTCCATAATTAAATTAATGATTAGTGTTAACACTCATCATCAATGGTAGAACTTTTGATTTTGAGTGTGTTTGGTATGCCATTTAAAAAGGAAAAGAAAAAAAAATTAGTTGTTGGTTAGACATCATGCTATGGAGGGTGAAAAGAGAGGGATTTAGATAGATAAATAATTTATAGGTGTCACAATTTCGCTCCCTTTATGAGAGGATTGAGAATAAAATAAAAAAATAGAAAAAGATCATTATATATCTCTTTTAGGAGTGTATATATTGTTGATACTCTTTTCAAGGTTATCAGATTTAGTGAGAAAAAATGATAAAAAAAATAAGTATGATGAATGATATTAAGAAAAGTATGAAAAGAGGTGTATGTACTGTTAATGATAAGATTATCAAAACTGTAAAAAATTGAATGAACCTTATATATTTTTATTCATGCTAATATTATTAACATGAATTTTTATTTTTTAATAAAAATAATAATAATTCTTCTACTTTTTTTTTTTTTTTTCTTTTAGATTTACTACTTGCTCGAACCCAAGATAGCCTCAGAAATTTCCTTTTTATTATATCTCTTTTCTTGCTTTCTCTTACTTCGCATCAAACAAAACCTTCCATTTGAGAATGCAGCTATTGCTAATATACACTCTGTTATGTCAGGGTAATACACCATCTATTTTATTTATAATAATAGGTTTTTTTTTACAAATTTATTTTTTTATGTCTTTTTTTTACACATTCCTATGCCATTATCGTTGGTCAGTCACTGTTTACCGCCAGGCTGCTACCATACGTCGGTGTGATCAAGGGCTATCGTTCACTATTGATTGCCACCGTCTGCCGCCACCAAATTTTTTTAAGTTATACTTTTTTATTTTTTTTAAGTTACACAATTGTATAAATAATATCAATTAAAATTATACTAATTTTTTTATTTTTTTACAAATAATCAGTATATACTAAAATTTTTATAAATTTTAACTAGTAATATTTATACACAATAATGTTTAAAAAAAAAACTCCTTATAATTTTTTTTGTGTGAATGTGTAAGGGATTTTTAAATATATATATATATATATATATTGACAATATTATCAGATTTTAACTAGTAAAAAATATTATTAAATTTTAATTGATAATATTTATACATAATAATATTTTTTTTAAAATATATATATTTTTTCCTAAATTCATAATTATACATGTTAAAAATTTATAAATTTTAATTAATAATATTTACATAATTATATAATTTAAAAAAATAAAATAAATTAATAAGTTATAAATCATTTTTCATAATTGTTGACATATTTTTTAATATAATTAATATATATAATTCCCAAGATATACTATACACATCTTGTAAAGGAGAGTTTATATTAAAATTAACCATGAAAATGAAAGTGGTTCAATGTTGTTTTAGCATATATATTTTTTCTCTCTTACAAAACTCCATTTACTGGAAAAATAAAAAAGAAAAGTTCTTTGTAACAGTGATCTTTATCATAGTTGTACTTTTCAAATAAAGACTGTTTCTAAAATGTGCAACAATCGGTTCAGCAGATGCAGCTTTCCGGACTAGGCAATAAATAGGGTTTGCAACGTATAAAGCTGATTCTTTGATCTGTCCTTTTCCTCTTAACTTATAACTCTCTTTACTCCTGATTTGGTAATTATTTTTTGCTTTCTTTTATGTTTTATATATTCTTTTAAAATGTTTTTTTTTCTTTCAGTTTGTCTGGGCTGAAAAGGTTTTTGTTTTTGTTTTCTTAATAACGTAATGGCACTATCTAGCCCCACTTTGCTTGTGGAGATTTCATTTTAAATTGTTTTTTGTAAGACTTTGCTTGGGGAGATTGTGACGCATTTTTATGTAAGAAAAGGCATGGTGTACACATTTTTTATGCATATTTGCTCACATTTTTATATATTTAGTAGAACTATAATATAAATATATAAAATTTTAAGTGAAATTCATTATAATTAAATAATAAAAATTATACCATATAAAATAATGTAAGTATATGTATTGAAATCAAGAACCAAGGTGTAATCTCAGTCGTTAGATTCAATTCCATTAAGAAAGAGGCAAATCCTGAAAAAGGCAGCCAGGTTTGTCTCTAACCAAAGATAACATCTGGACTAATGTTTCTTAACGGGGGATTCAAAACTACCAAAGCTGCCAACATTTGAATGTTTGAAAAAGATGGATTATTTTTTATTTAATTATTTTTAAAAAATTAAATTATTTTATAAAATAATTATTATGTTTAAGTAAAAAAATTATATTATAAAAAAAATTTTTACATGAAATTTAATATAAATTTTTTTACAATTAATAATTATAAATTAAAGATTAAATTTATGATTTTAATTTATAAATTATTTCTTATATTTTGATATATAAATATTATTTTGTCTTCAATTAAATAATTTTTTAATTATTTTATATTTATTTTAATAATTTAATGTATAAAAATAATTTTTTATATCATCTAAACGAATTATATTAACTTAAAATTACTTTATAATTAATGCATCTAAATATAAAAATAAATTAATTATAATTAATTATAATAATAATTAATTATCAATATAATCTATAATTTTAATTTTTTTAAATAATTAGTGGGGGAAGTATAAACTTTTTCCAACTTTTTTGGCAAATTATTATCGCGGATGTGATCACGTGAATATGTTACTAGACCAAAAAGTTGTCATATGTGGTTAATAGATGTGAGAAAGGCGATAAAAAGATAATAATGGATATATGCTGATAACTTCATAACTCAGTACTATTCGGTAGTAGCACTTAATTTTTTTAAGAAAAATGTATTTGAAATTGTTTGATTTTTAAATATTTTCAACATTTAAATTTTTTCTCTTTATTTAATAATGTTAGTGCCTTAGTGGTTTAATTTGGTTTAGTTAATGAGTAAAATGTGAACAATCTCTTAAACTTTAGTTGATATGCTATTTAGTACATCAATTTTAGGAAGTATAAAAAAAAAGGCTGTTAAGATTTACGAGATATTAAACCAAAAAAAAAAGAAAGATTTACTAGATATTGAAAAAAAAAAACTCACCACTAATTCTTGTTAAGTTAGGGAAGCCTAAAATGTCCAAAGATATACAATCAAGGAAATTATACTTACCTCAACTCAAAATATTAAAATATTATATTTATAAATCTTTTATTTACATAATTTCCATTTTTTATTTATAGAAAATTTTCACTCATATTATTCACACATTTGAATTTTTAACAATTTGCAATCTGCACAACAAAGATTTTATACTTTTGTTCACCTATATAATGATTTTAATTGATTTAAATGAAATTCATAATCAATTTTTTTTCAACATCAAAGATCTTGATTTTTTAAGTAATTATATAAAACACACGAGACATTTTTCATTTATGAAATAAATGTCTCGTGAACATATTGTTTTTTTTTATAAATCCAATTAAGTTTAAGAGTTTTCATTTTATCAATTTTAAAATTCAAGTGATAAATTGTACTTCAACCATAAGTTTAACTCAAATTTAACATACCTTACTATCATATGATTTTTTTAAAGAACAAATTCAATTATAGAACTTAATCAATAATTATGAATTACGATAATATTTTTTGTTGGGGAGGAAAAGTTTTAATAGTGAAAAGATATAAATAGTTTTAGACCAATTTATAAATTTTAATAAGAACTTATGTTAGTACTTATATATTTTATTAAACAGGTATACAAAGTGTTAATAAAAACGATTACTGACTCTAACAAAAAATGAAAACAAAGAAAAGATTGCTGATATCTAAAATCGAATGAAAGCGTTGTAAACAAAATAATTCGTTATTTACCTAGCTACTTATCCATCATAATTCAATTAAACGTGGCAATTTTATAAAAATTTAAAGAATATAAATAATAGTCACGGCCAAAAGCACGAAAATGGCAATTAAGGCAAAATCACATAGGGCTAGTATGGGTCTATGAGTATAAATGAATAGCACAAAAGCAGTGTCAGTGAGGATCAGAAGGGGATTCTGCCGGCGCCATATCCGCCCGTAATCCGCCGTCAGCAGCGTACGTCGGCCGGCGTGACTCGACAGTTGGGCCAACTCTGAGACGCTCAGAAGTCAGAAGTCAGAACAAAAATAATTGGTTCATAAATAAAGAAGAAATTATTGCATGTTGTTTCTAAGCATAATTAATGATTGAAAAAACATTTTAATTCCTTAATATATACTTAAAAAGAAGAAAGCAAAAGTATTTAAGCAAAATGAATAATAAATATTATTTTAATTTTTTAATATATACTTTAAAGATACATGTTAATAAAATTATTTTATTCATTTAATCCTATCCATTACATTCCTTAATTATTTTTTAGAAATAACTCATTAATCTTATCTTCATTAATGATTTTTTTTGTCTTCTATCAAGATATCTTTAATAACTTTATTATAAAATTAATTTTTTAGATACTGTTATGACTTGAAGGCTCTTTCAATAATTATATTATCTAACATTTAAATATTTTTAAGAACACACTTACTTACTCCTATACTCAATTCTCATTAATTTAAGTGTTAAGAAAATGATCTTCTTATTTAGCCTGTACATTGCGATTGTACAAGTTCTAAAGTAACTAAGCAGAAGCTAGCTGAAAATGGAACCAGGGAGTCTAAAAATGAGAAATTGGATGCTTAGAAGTTAGAACCCTTAGTAGTCAAGTTGATAAAAGTGTAACATAACCTCTTGTAAGTTGAGATTTAGATCTCCACCAAAAAAAAAGTTTAGATTTAGATATGCAAGTTTGTTTCATTATCCTTTCTTTTTCCTGAGATTTAGGCGAATAAAGATCAATGAACTTAGTAAAACCAAGTTGAACATTTTCAAATCTCCAGGGTGAGTAAACTATAACCCCCTTATTTCATTTGCCAACAAGGTCATCTGAATTTCATTAATTGGAGCATAGGAGTTTCATTCTCTCATGACATGTTGCAGTTGAACTGTTCAATTGCATTGACGAAAATGGCCGAGGTTTGAGAGTAAAGCACCATATGCATGAGTTTTAGCATCTCCATTAGCAATAAACAATCAGACACAGAAGTAATAATTAATCTGATTTAATTTTTGCTAGCATGCATCTTAGTAGGAAAATGCCAAAAAGCTTTGTATAAATTGAATAATCATAATGATATAATTTTTGCTAGTTTGCAACACAACAGACACATATAAGCCACCCCCCCCCCTTTTTTTAAATACGAGTTTAAATAAAACTACGTAGATTAAAATAAGATGGTGTGTAATTTTGATTATAGCTTATGTAATGTAAATAATATTATTATTTGGCCTGTCAAATAATTAATGCTATTGAGAAGAATTGCATTGTAAGTTCATAAGAAACTTAAAAAAAGAAAATGGGAAGACATTATAGCTTCAATTCACGTAGTTGTTGATCCCACAAGTGTGATATATGTTGGAAGATGTTTGATACAAGTCCCCTAGAGCAGTGGGGGAACATCACCCAAGAATTTGGAGGGGCAGGAGAGTCATGTTCCACTCAGTTGGTGAAAAGCTTCAAGTTTCAAGCTTTAGCTGTGATGAAAATTCCATAATAACATAAGAATGATTCAAAATTTTGGGATAGACCGAAAAGGAAAGGAAATGAGTAGAACATAGTTACTATTCTTTTTATTTAGAAGTTTTATTAATGGAATGTAATTTTATTATTTATGTGTTCTTCCTCATTCCACCTCAATTTTGGAAAGAACAAAAGTTAGACATTTGAAGGAAAGAGTGAAGAAATAGTTCTTTATGTGTTCTATTCATTTTTCATGTATTTTAAAACTTCTAAATAAGGAAAATTATTTTCCTTCTCCTTATTATCTTTCTGTTTCTTTCATTACCTATCATCTAAATGTAGTGTAAAGATTGTTGGAGATTATGTATTGTGAAGTATTGGAATGGCACAAAGTTGAAGTCTTGAGATGTCTCTCTTCAAACTTGCAAAAAACTAGTAAATTATGCAATAATTTTGATGGATAATAAGCGCAACTTTTCAAGGCGTGTTATAACACTTTCTTTTAGGCTTAATTCATCTCACCAATTTCGAAATATTAGATGAAAAAGAACAACATCAAATTTCTTGTCATATACAATAAAGAACACTTGATTTATCTTGTATTAACACAACTAAGCCAAATAACAATAATAATATTTTACAAAATGATAGTTCTCTACTATACTTTTTGCATATGATAGAAAAGTATAGATGATTTTGAAGAAATAATGAATTCAACCATGTATCTAAGACCTGATAGAGAATGTCTTTATATAGACATTAAGAGACTTCTTAAGAAAATATATAACTCTTCATGTATAATAATTTTCCATAACCATTTACCATGAACAGACACATCATTTTAGAATTTCATTGGTTGTGCCTTGAGTGATTAATTGGTGAAAACTGATTGATTAATAGCACGTCTATGAGAATGCTCAAAATTTTAGCATTTATACCACCAATTAAGCAGTGGTTTTTAATCGCTTAATCGGTGAAGGTCAAAAAAATCAAATTTCTCACACACACGCCAAGCAATTAATCAGTGACTTTTTAGCCAATTAATCAGTGAAGATGCAAAAAAACATAACATGTATTTTCTATTATTTTAGAAATCCTCTGGAAGCCTTATTCGTCTCGAATGCCATAATAATTGTTGATACAATTTAATAATTTTCTTATTTTATCATTTTAAAGTAGAAATTATTCCAACAACTTGCTACTTGTGGCATTGCAAAATGATCCAGATATCTATCAGTTCAATGATGTGGTAACTATTTATTCTCCCAAAAAAATAAAACACACACAGACACACAACGTAGTGATCACTATTATGTAATTTTTTTTTAGTAAATTACACTTACCCCTTTCCAGATTTGATGATATTACACTCAGCCTCATTCTTTTTTAAAATTGATACTTATCTCATTAATTAATCAAGTTACATAATTGTATAAATATTATCAGTTAAAATCTATAGAGTTTTTAGTATTTACAGTTATTTATAAAAAATATATTTTAAAAATATCAACCCCATTCTTTTTTAAAAATGACACTTATCCCTCAATTAATTGATCAAATTACATAATGCCAAATATTATCGCTTAAAATTTATAGTTTTCATACAATTTAAAAAAATTTTATTAAAAATTTATATCATTTTTTAATTAGTAATCTTTATATATAATAATATTTTATTATAAAAAAACTTTTATAATTTTTTCAAGTTGTAAGGAGTTTTTGAAAAAATATATAAATTTTTTAACTAGTAATATTATCAAATTTTTAATTGATAAAAAAATATTATCAGTTTTAATAAGTAATATTTATACATATAATATTTTTTTAAAAAATATTTTTTTTATAAATAACTGTAAAATTGAAAATTTTATAAATTTTACATAATATTTACACAGAACTTAATTAATTAGTAAAGTGAATGTCATTTTTAAAAAATAAAACTTTTATCATCTTTAAAAAAAAATGAATAATTTACTCTTTTTTTTTAAGAAATTTGCAGAGATATGTTAAAAGTCTCTTATCATAATCATAATAACATCACTACTACATTATGAATGCCATCTTTTAGTGTAAGGTTAATTCTTACGGACGAGCTAATCTTCTAGTACAGTTAGACTCAGGAACAAGGTATGCGATCATCAGAAACATTTCTTAGTTAGACAGGTCCATATTAGCATCGAAAAAAGAAAAAGGAAAATAGAGTGAGAAAAAGCTACAAGAGAAAAGGAAATGTGTCACATGACTTCGAAAATTCTTGTACTACAAACCAGCAAAAAAGCCATTGTCTCAGGCCAAATACACACATAAATGCAGCGTCTGTCTGTTAATTAGTATGTGTGTATCTTACTCTTGTTTAATCAGTGTGTAGAACTGTAGCATCCATTTCACATAGAAGTTTGTTGCCCTGGCTTTCTTATTTCCATCAGAAGAGTAGCAAAAGCAATGATGTTTTAGGTTACAAAAACTGAGATGCAGTCCTTTTCTTTAAATTTCATTGTTGAAAAGAAGCATTTCTGCTCCATCAAACAACCCCTTTTTACAAATCGCATTGTTCATCACACTGCAAGTGTGGACATTAACACAGCATTTTTTTTAAAGAAATAATTGAAAAAAATTTCAACCATCTTCAAGTCTTCCACATTTGCACAGCCCATCAATTATTATAATATGTGTGCCCATGGTTGTCT
The DNA here is from genome assembly GCA_029884595.1 of Ormosia semicastrata. Taxonomy (NCBI): domain Eukaryota; kingdom Viridiplantae; phylum Streptophyta; class Magnoliopsida; order Fabales; family Fabaceae; genus Ormosia; species Ormosia semicastrata. The sequence goes on along the minus strand of JAQQTO010000063.1, from coordinate 131,449,715 downwards.
AAACTCCTTCAATTCACTTAGGATATATTTGGATGAAAGATTTTAAATGAAAAAGCAAGGGAATATTTATTTTTTAGTTTTAAATTAAGAAAATTATAAATATTTATAAAAATAAATAAAGATGGTTAAAAGGTTATATGGTTATATTTCATTTTATTCTTTTATTTAAAAAAATTTCAAATATAAAAATAATTATTCAAAATAAAGAATAAATCTTCTCTTTTCTTTTCTTCTAAAATCTTAACTCTCAAACATACCCTTACATGATGTTTGAATTATAGATAATGAGAGAAACGAAAAGGAAATGAGGGAAAGGAAAATAACTTTCTTTATTTGAGAGTTTTAAAATACATGGAAAAGGAGTAGAATACATGAGAAACCATTTCTCCCCTCTTTTTCTTAAATGTCCAATTTTTGTTCTTAGTTTGATAATATTTGGATGAAAGAATTTAAAAACGAAAAAGAAAAGGAAAATATTTTTGGGATTTTAAAATACATGATTTTTCCTTCTTTCCCTCAAATGTCCAACTTTTCTTCTCCCCAAAATTAAGAAAATTATCAAATATTTATAAAAAATAAATTCCAAAAAGAGATTGAAAGGTTCCATTTCTTTCCTTTTCTTTCCTTTCCGATCATATTTCATTTTATTCTTTCATTTAAAAAATATCAAATATAAAAAAATATTTATTCAAAAACTTCCAAAGAATAAATCTTCTTCTATTCATTCCCTTTCTTTTCTTCAAAATCCTATCTTAATCAAAAAACATCAAACCCTTTTAAGAGTTTGATTGCATCTTCAATCACTTTTCTTTTGAGGAGAGCATGCAATAAAATATTCCTAGTGTCCACATAAGGGATATATCACTAACTTGCAAGCATCTAAAAGTTGTTGCACTTAGCCAATTTTCTGAATTTGTTGAATCCATCAATGAGAGAATTAAATGTCAGTGTTGAGAACCAATTTTTGAAATGGATCTCTTGATACAAATTCATTGCTTCATCAATTTTTCTTTAACTTACAAAATCATTTATCATGATATTGTAAGTCCAAAGATTCGATGAGAATTCAAACTTTTTCATATTGCTTAATAAAAGTTTAGGTTACTCGGTAAACCAACCAGAAGTCATATCAAAGTGTTCAACACAAACAAATCAATTACTCTCTAGGTGCAATAATAATGAAGTAGAATACAGGTGATAGGTTGCTTTAACAATCTCTCAATATGTTGTCACCTACAGTACTTTACTGCAATACTAATACACCTATAGTAATTGGTTTAGTTCAACACTTCGTTAGACCGCTTTTGGTTGGTCTATGGAGTAGAAAAAGACAAGCTTCTATTCAGCAATATATGAAAAAGGTTGAGATTCTCCCCAAATCTTCGGACTTACAATATCATGATAAATGGATATTTTATAAGTTAAGAAGAGTTGATGAAGTGATGAATCTGTATGAAGAGATGCATTTCAGAAATTTGGTTCCTCACCTATGATAGTCATGATTTCATTGATGAATTTAGCAAATCCGAGAGGAGAAATTCTAACCTATTCTCAAAATATTACTCTAGGTAATTTTATATCCGTTGATATTTAATTTAATAATATTTTATTTTTCAATCCAACTACATATATGATTGATTATAAATGACATCTGTTACATTTTTATTAAACTGGTGTAATGAGAATGTACAAACAACTTCTCATCCGAGAGATTGCCTAAAATGCAGTAACTTTTAAATGCCCTGCAAGCAAGGGGTAGATCCCCTTATGTGATCACTTAATAATATCTGGTTGGATGCTCTCTTCAGAAAAAAAGAGATTGAGGATAAGATCAAAATCTTTATGCAAATTGAAGAGTATAAAATTTAAACAACTATAGACGCACGTATCATAATGATCTATAAACTATAAAAAGGAGGCAGACTTGAAAATGCATAAAAAAATTTTCAATTCCTTTTGATTAAATGGTCCCATATTAATGTCCGGAGCTGCAGTTGGAACAGTCACAGTATTATTCGTAACTTTTGCAAATATTGCTTCTCGCCATGTTTTCCTGTCTTGCATCTTGATTAATTAAAAAAAATTATCAACAGATGCGTAAAAAACTAAAATAAAATAAGACTATATATATATATATATTAATCCAAGTATATTGACACAAGCAAAATAAGCTGTTTAATCAATAGCACCATTTGCAAATGTCAACCTCTGCTAATGCTTAATACAGAATGTAAGAATATACTGGTCTGGTGGTTATAAACTTAGAAACTAAAGCAAAATCAGCCTTATGAGAAAATCAGTATGATGTAAGGAGCAGATCATTTCACATGCAAATGTTATAACTAAATGTTGCTAGGTGACCCTTATTCTAATTTCCACCCCATTAATCTCACATTTAGAATCCATATTTGGTTCAGTCAAAAAAAATCCATATTTGGTTTACTAGGTGACCCTCAAACCGTGAACTTGCACAGGTGATACTCTGCAGAATAAATCCTTATTGGCCAAATATAAAATATTTTAGTTGACTTAATCCCAATAAGTGTGCCAACTTTAATTAATTAAATTAAATTTAAATTATAAATTATCCATTTTAATTTTAATTTTAATTTTTTGGTAAATTATAAATTATTCATTTTAATTTTAAATTTTTTTATAAATTACCTTTGAGATGATGATGATGATGATGATGATGATGATGATGATGATATTATTATTATTATTATTATTATTATTATTATTATTATTCTCCAAAAATTTAAATTAAAGTTAATTAAATTCACAAAAATACCCTACACAAATATTTTTTTTTTTAAAATCAATTGAAATTTGCAAACCAAAACGGCAAAATCATTTAGAGCCAATATAAATATACCTAATTAACATTTCATCACAGTAGAAAAGGTTCTATTTTAGCATCGATTATGTTTTCAAAATTTTAGCATATACTGAGTTTGGGAATTCCGACCAAAATTAAATAACTTGTTCCAATACAATTTTAATTTTCAATGATAAGAAGTGTTCAGCTTATAAAATAATAAATAGATATAATGGCATGTTTAGTGTTAAGGACGTATAGGGGGATAAAGAGACATAGTTGTGAAAAATTGATTAATCAAGTGGATAAATTGTCAAAATTAAACTTTCATAGAATCGTTTGCCAAGGATTTAATGCAAAAACGAATAATTTGCAATTTAACCTTTTAATTTAAGACAAAAACACATTACATTTTACCTCTGAAATTTAAGGTACATTTTCCTCATTTTCTTATTAGTTTCTTCCAGTTCCATGTGAATTTTCCGCCCTCTCCGTGAATTCATTCTTCCATTTTTACACTAAATTGGTATTGCAATGTCAGTAATTTAAAGTAATGGTCACCATGCATAATATTCATCAAGATATTCATTCAAATGCTCCATACATGTTACAGAATAATGTAAGGTGGTGCGAGTCTTTGAAGAAAAATTACAGAGTGAATTTCTTTTCTAAGATTTTGTCAATCATTTCATCTATAGCAACTTTATAGCAGCAAATATAGGCTAACAAGCGTATGATCATGTGAGCATATCAGCATAAGCAACAAGACTGGCCTGTAATTTCCTATATACATTGCTCAAAGAATACAAAAATCATATGCCTATGTACATGAGATCTTCCATTGAGTTTTAATGTTAGTGAATATGCTAACTGTTTCATCTGAAGCTCAACATTGAACTAGCAATGGAAACAGTAAAGAAGAAATCCCAATTTCACTAGTCACCAAAAACGTAGATAATTGCCTCCAATATATTATTTGCATCATGGAAACTTGGAGAGTCACAACATTCTGTTTGCTTCGTTCAAGGAAGCTTTCTCCTGTTAAAAGTAAAAGACAGGGATTATGTTGTTATACCACCATCTATGATTTTGGGCAGAAGCAAAGCATCCTTGGTTTACCAATATTGCTATAGGGATGGAGCCAAGGATACTCAATTTAATAGCAAATAGAGATAACAATATATATCAAGGAATATTTCATGTTAGAAACATCCTATATAACCTAATTCTTGAATGCATCAACTTAGGAAGAGCAAAGGGAACAAATTTCAAAGCTGGAATGTGCCAGCAGTTATAGGTAAGGAATGTCTATCTTCAAAGTAATTGCATAACAAGTGGCTTTCAACAAATACTTAGGCAGCATGGACTAAATATTTAGGCCTCCAAATAAGTTTTAAATAAAAAGAAGCAATAGCAGGAAATATCTAGGCAGCATGGATTTAAATACAGTAACTATGAAGTGGACGGCGAAGGATTTCAACCATTCAAGCTCGTGATCAGATTTGTGATTGAACATTAAACATAAAATGTTGACCCCAGGAAAAACTTCATTTAATTTTCAATCATAACAACCCCCCTCCCCAAAAAAAAAGTGCAGCCCATGTTAAATGGCAAAATGATGATTCGATGTGAAGAAAATACCAAGTCTTCTAAAGGAGAGGACAAAAGTTGTATATCGTTTCTAACATACACCCAAAAAATGTTTCAGAAGCACCCTAGTTATCTATGAGTGAAAGCGATTATCTGATCACATACATGGACATATGAGAGAGAGAGAGAGAGAGAGAGAGACCTCATTCTGTGTAGTTTCAGAGGGGAACCAGTGCATGAGAACACCCAGATTCATGACAGCAGGTATCAATTTAAACAAAAGTGGGGTTGTAACCTGTAAATCATCAGTTATAAGGTTAAACAATTCAAAGGAAGGAAAGTATGGAGCAGCCAGGTGTAAATGAAACTTACCAGACTCAGAGCCGTAGTCCCTAGAAGAAGAAGATACATTTTCCCCTAAAATGTTGTATTCAGTGATCAGCAAGAGAGAAAGAGAGAGAGAGAGAGAGAGAATAGGGGAAAAAAACATAATCACTAAAAATCAGTGAGAAAAAGAAATCAGGAAGAATATGTAAATACTTTTCAATGACACATTAAGTACACATGACCAATTGCATCTCTTAATCCTCCCCCCTTTTTCCTTATGGACTCCATTATTTTTCAGACCGAGTAAAGTTTATTTCTGTTTGTAGCCATTGAAGGCAATAAACGAGCAGCAAAAAGCCAGAAAGACAAACCCTCTTTATGATGTTGTTACTTGCATTATGGATCCATTTAATAAACAGAAAACTGTTATCTACTTTACCCCCATTCTTCCTCGAGTGGCTGCATTTCGGGTGTGAGGTGTAGTAATCAAGGATGTTTTTCTCAGGCAACAGAAAATGACCCCAGAAGAAGTGAAGTAACTTCAACTTCCCAAATGAAGAAGTTAATAGCAGAGCTCAATCCTTCCCACTTGCTCGTCTCCTTACTCCATCCATCAACCAACTCATTAGTTGGGAACTATCATCTGCTGATTGGCAGAATACATAAAACAGTCTGAGGCTACATTCTTTAATGAGTTGTCTCCTACTAAAAATGATGGATCATGTCTCAGTAGTTGTTGAATGTCTCCATTGACCACTGAACATACTTGTTAGGACAGTCCAGAACACTAGAGAGGATCTCCTTTCATGGGCTTAGCAAGGAACCACACTTGTGGGATTGACACCACATCTTCACTTGACCTAACCTTAAAGCTCTATGGGTCATCCCACTTTCCTCACTTAGGACATTCATTTCCAATATGAGACTTCTTTACTCAAACTTGAATTCCTAAAAATACTCATCTGATCTCAAATCAGATCTGATCACAAATCAGATTGCCATGCCCATCCATCTTTATATATTGGCAAACTAGATAAATATAAATACATAACTTCCAAGATCAGATGTATCATCCTCTGCATGCATGCATGCACATAACGTCACCTACTGAAAGCTATTTGATTAAAAATTTCTAACATAAGGTGTCCATACAAAAACCAATAGAAATTACAAAATCTTAGCATCGGGAAAATCTGCAAGGTCAAACAAAGGCGCAGAGAGAGAGAGAGAAGAAACCTCAACAAGATGAAGATTTGACGCACGACTTAGGAGAACAAAAGCAAATTCTCCAATCTGAGCAAGTGAGATACCAACCTACATTGTCATGGAGACAGCCATTCAGTGTTCAGCGCGTGAAAGTATGTACAGTTAACCAATATATCATCCAGCAAGTTGATCATGTTAACTTACAAGAAATGATGTCCTAATGCTATACCCAAAGGCCTTTGTAACCACAGCAGCAACAGCAGTCTTAACAACTATAACCAGGATAACAGCTGCCAGCAGGATATCCACATGGTTCCAAAGGAAGTGCACATGTATAAGCATTCCGATACTTGAGAGGAAGAGAGCTGCAAATAGGTTACGAATTGGTTCCACCTTACAATATATAAACGCATCTTGTTAGGTGTACTTTTAATCTTATGACAACTGAAACATAGTTCATAATTCAGAAGCAGTAAATCATCCTAAACAAATCCACCTACATTTTTTTATAGAAAAAAAAAAGCTAAATAGAGAGAAAAGGGAGGAAGTACAACTAGGAGGATGATAATTGATAAGGAATCATCCAAAACAAGAAAGTCAATTTACAAAGGGGGAAAAAAAAGGAAAAGTAAGAATGCAATAAGGTTGTCCAATCTGTCTGCATATTGAAGATAGCAACTCCCTTACAGCAGCATGAGCAGAATACCAAAGAGAAGCCAATCAGGTTTGGGGGCAAAGGAACATCCCAAAACATTTTAGAAGTAAAGCATGACCAGTTGCTATCTTCCAAGTTTGGATAACCACACACATAGAATAAGCCAATCAAAGTAACCCAAGGTTATTTGGAAAAAAAATTAAACAATATCGCATAAATAGCAATATAAAAGACAGTAAATTTGAACTTCAGTAAAATGTGCCCCTCATGATCCGAAGATAAATGTGTTAAGACTTTAACAAAGAAAACTATTAAGGAAAGTACTTTATGTATGCAAAATAAATCTGATACAAGTTGGAAGTCATCAACCATGATCAATACCTGGTCCAAAGTATGTTGACCAAAGTCTGTTGTAGAAATCATAACACCAGCCATAAATGAACCCAGCTCAAGACTAAGGCCAAGCTTATCACTGCACTGGAAAGAGATTTTAAAAAAATTAACAAAATGCACAGCATCACTGCTAATTGTTAACTCCAATAAACTGCATATAAGACTGATGTTACACAAGACCCTTGTGCGCCCCCCCCCCCCCCCCCCAAACACACACACAAAAAGAAATTCTTTTCAAAATAAAAATACACTTCAAAATAAAGTGCAATATGGAATGGCAGACAAATGTCATTAACAAGAATGCAGGACTTTTATGAATAAAGGAAGAAACTACGGAACGATAATGAGTCACTTCTTACCCATGCAGATAACAAGCAGAAAGCAACGGCAGCTAGCTGATATAGTTCATTTGTCTGGCGAGCGGAAAGGAAAAAAATTAACTCATGAACTGCAAATAGTGCTAAGAAAATGGTAGTGTAACAAATATTTTTTAGCCTAACCTGAGATGAGAGCTGCATCATCAGTTTAAGAAAGCGAGGAACAAACGACCAAGACAATATAGATGTAGCAGTGAGATACAAGGACAACACTAGCAACCTGAAGTTGAAAACAATTAGATCCTATCACACACAGAATTCAGTGTCAAACGTTCTTTTTTCTGCAGTTTACCCACAAATTACAGCCTCTCCCACTGGTATGTTTTATCCAGTTTAGAAGATTAATCTTATTATGTCTTGGTAAGATTTATGTGTTTTAGGAGGAAAAATCATTATGCACAGTGTTTCTAATTGTAATATCCTAGAGTTTGTATATTAAAGTTAATTTGGACACAAACTTCAAGAAGGTAAAGTGTACCCTTAAATTTAGGTTCAGCACACATGAAAGCAGAAACTAGTACAAGTATATAGCAACATTATGAGATTCAATTGGCTTGCATTAACAGAACAAGTTGTTATTGATCATCATGCAAAAGGGAGTTTTATGAAATGACACCACAAAATCAGAGAAAGAAAGTGCAGTAGTGCACATGGACAGACTTACAGTTTTCCCATTGAAATTATTCCTTGTAAAAGACCACTATTACCACCCAAAACTGGAAGCAAAGCAAATAGTAAACCCACTGCACAATCCTGATATAAAAAGTGGTAGAGGAAGGAGTGATACGCAAGATAAGTCAAGCTTTCGAGCACATTACTTTATGAAAAGATAATAAGTATACCATTTAACACTCATCAAGAATGATACCTGAAAAATAAGAGTCCCAATTGTAACTTGAACATGAAGACCATTATTACTATTCCGCTCCACCAAAAACTTTACCACCTGGTAAGAGGTGAAAGTAAATAACTAATCATTCTTGGAATCTATTAAGAACCAGCAATAAAAAAAACACTACATATATAGTAAATTTTGGGAAATGGAGGGAAAACATACCACTGCTGTTGATGACATAGAAAGAAAGGAACCAACAAAAACACCCTCAGACAATTTGGCTCCAAATAACTGCAAATCAAGTGAACAATAATGTTTAGCATCCATTACAACACAATCGTAACCACTGACCCCTTAATTCTATTGAAGACCAAATTAGCAATAGTCAGCATCATACCATGGCAAGAATGCCGCACAGGAACATGAATATTACAATTTGGAGCAGCCCTCCAAGAACAGCAACAGGCCCCACAGCTTTTAACTGCATGGATAAAAATTTCAAAACAGGCTCTCTTTAGAAATGAAAACGGAAAGAAAATTTGTATTAATCTAAAGCCCCAAATCAAAAGCCTTAGACGAGGATAATACATATTTCCATTCAATCTTAAAATCTTGATTTGACATTTAGCTCGATTCTAGCTTATAACATGAAAATATGTAAAAGAAGTTTTTGCTAGACATGAATAGCAAACCTTTGCCAAGGAAAACTCCAGCCCCAAAGCAAAGAGAAGAAACACAACACCAAATTGTGCAACAGTCTCAACCTGTACGAAAGCTCAATTCAAACTTCAAAAACCCAATGGAAATATTTATGTATAGCAATATTGTTTCCATGTTTCTTCCATGGATGGAGTAGGTAGTAATGGACTATCCAAAGTTATTCTATATACTATATTACTGATGTATAGATCATATTAATATGTTACCACTTACCAGTAGCTGAAAGCTGTGAGATCAGTTTAAATTCAATGTTTAGGGTATTATAGTAGTTTTCAAAAGATTTTTTATTAATTTTTGTGGTCCCTAGTCAATGTCTGTATTTGCACTTCAATATGCCTAGGCCATACATATGGGGTTAGTATTAAGATTCTCCATCCTTGTAAGGGTCCAAATCTTTTTACAAAAACTAGTTATGTTAATCTAATGATTCTTTAAAATGACAGCAATTTTTATAAAAATAAAATAAAAAAATTCAGAAGTTGTGAATCATTTCTAATTGGATTATTCAATTCAATTTCTTCCAAAGAATGCTTGAAGTACCCTAAGACTATAGATTAACTTTGTTTGGGCCTGAATCAAGCCTGGAACTGATCAAACCACTAAATCTATTTCAATGGTTCTGTTCATGGTACCCAACAGCCACAAATTGAGCCCTTAATCATCATCTTATTGCAGTATTGCTGACAAATTGACCAACCTACCATTAAAAATACTTCAATATACCCAAATTCCTGACCTTGATACATCTTAGAGGTTAAAACCCTACCATTAAGTCTTAACCCTTGTACATATTAATTCCTTCCTTGTCCTATGTCAATTGTCACTACCATCCCTAGTCCAGCTTGAGCAGCCATCAATACCCTGATTGAACACTGTGTTAATCAGTAGGAAAAATTCATGTTTTATAAGATTTTGGGAGATAATGGATGGAGAACCATTTAACAGCAATGGAAACTTATGATGACCGTCATTACAAATGGTAATCACATGGAGGAATCTAGATCTCAAGATACTCAAGATTGTAAATAATAAAAATGCAGTCTTTAACCACTACCATAAGTGAGGCCACAAATTTTTATAGACAAAGGAGAGAGATCAGATTAGGCACTCAAAAAATTGATCACGGCTTGCTTCGGCCAAAAATAATAGTGAGTCACTCAGCACAACATACCTGTACCATTTCACTAATGAATTTCAAGCCCCCTGGTCCAATAAGGGACCCTGCAAGAAGATAGCCCACAATAACCTACAATATGTATAAAAAAGTAGATGAAATCCAACACTCACATGGATCAGTTATTACTTAAGTCCACTCAAGCAAATAACTTAATATCACTAAAATAGAATTTAAATATGTAAATCAACTATTGCATAAGGGACACCAAATGTCACAATGAGAAATGGTAACAGTTACAGACCGGTTGCCCCAAACAGGAAAAGACAATTCCACCAATAGCTGCAGAAACTATGACAACCACCAGATCCGATATTAGCCTGCATGAATGTGCAATTATTAAATTGTGATGAAGTCTCACGGTAAAAAATAAATAGAACAAACTGCACCAACATAAACAAATTTGAGTAACTACAAAAAACAGAGGCATCAGCATGTAATATTATCATGAATTCATAATCTTGAAAAAAAAAAGGGGAAATGGTACTTTCAGGAAAGCCATCTATCCTTTGAAATCTAAAACAAATCCATCACCTTGAAATACCCGGCCTCTCCATTTTAAGCACACACAACTTCAACTTGAAAGCATTTGGTTTAACCACCAAAGAGCAAATAAAGATAAATTGAAACCCATTTATTCTTCCAAATGAAAAGTAGAAAAGGGGGGGGGGGGAAAGGAAAACAAGGTGCTTGGTTTGTCATTTTCACAATTATTTCTCCTAAAACTACTTGATGATTTCCAACACTAACACAGCATTAAAATAACACACTCCATAATCCACCAATACAGATCCATTCAACAACAGAAATTAGCCCAGAAACATAGCATTTTGTCCAAGTTTAATGCAATTTCTTAGAACAAGCCATTATCTTTCAATTAGTCAACAAGCTGATAAAGAATTCACTGAAAAGAAATTACAAGGATAAAAGTCATAACAGATATCAACCTCAAATCCACTTGAAGTACAGGGTATTTGGATTTCTTGTTTGACATCACAAAGACATTGTCCTGCCATGCAGTAGCATAAACAAGTAAATGGGTTGAAACTAGAAACAAAGTAGTTAACAGCACAATGAAGAACAATCCTGAAGGCTTCGCATAACTTTTTAGCACACCTTTTTGTCAATCAAGGTTGTCACGTCATCAGAATCTTCATTCTCCAGGGAGAACACATCTTGAAACTGAAATGATCTTGTGCCACTGAGGAAAATAGTCACTCAAAAAGAACAAAAATAAATTAGGTAAATGAAGAAATTTACATGTGATTATCCATTGTAAGTCGTAACAGAGAAACTACATCAAGCAAAATATGACCATACTTTCCCTCATGAGTATCATTTCTCTTTGCTTTATCGTGAGTAATTTTAGCTACAGTCTCCAATACAGCCTACAAAACAAGACCAGATTGTCAAAGCTCATATTTACATAAACAAAACAAAAAATGGCAAGAATAATCCTTATTTGCAGAGCAGCTCAAGTAGAAATTAAATTATGGCAAGAAGCAAAGAAGTAGTAGTTATTAGCATAATACTAAAATGTCTGAGGGCTTCATCAAGACCAAAATAGCTCAAACATCTATATCGGAGTTATGCATGCATCTAATATACCACCGGAAGAGAAAATACTTGAAATAGAATGAAAAACTCATTTTAACACTGTAGATAGTAAAAGCAATAAGCAGTCACTCGTTAATCTAAGTGATGAAGATTTTTATCTAACAGATGAAGGTTTGAGAAGGAGGGGAGAGGGGGGCAGGGGTGGGGAGATCCCAGACATAGACTCACTTGTCTTTTCAAGTATTATTTGAAATTGAAATTGACAGGTATATAGTCCAGGCATCATTTTGTACACAAACAGAATGAAACACCAGTTTGTTTTCAGTTGACAGGTATATAACCCACTTCAACACAGATATTGAAAACCAGAGTATCAGACCCACCTGCTGATCAGCTACACTGCTATTGAAGCTGCTTTTATCAGATCCTGTTAAAGATGGAAAATAATAATGAGCATAGCATCCAAACTACTTAAAACAAATCAATGACCTTCATGATTCACATTTTGAACAGTGACAACTGAATCTTTTCTTTCATCTCACAATCAAACTCAGAAAAATAAATTACTAGTAACAACTGAGAATACAAGAGAATAGCATTTAGACTATAATAATCATCAATGACAACATCCATATTCAAAACACAAAAGACTGTTAAAACGTAAAAGCACAGCAGCTAGTGTGAAAAGGGAAAGTTACTAGGATAAATGACAGATCACATCCAAGCCATACCAGTATTAATACAACAACAACAACAACAACAACCAAGCTTTTTCCCACTAAGTGGGGTCGGTTATATGGATCAAACGACACCATTATACTCTATCATAATTCATAAACTAAGTTTTCAGAAATGTCGTTCAAATTTAAATCTTTTTTAATCGTTTCACTTATAATCTTTCTTGGTCTTCCTCTACTTCTAACTATTGAGCTATTCTCCACCTGATTTACTTTTCTTACAGGAACTTCTAAGGATCTTCTACTTACACGTCCAAACCACCTAAGGCGAGATTTTCCAATCTTTTCCACAATAGATGCTACCCCTACTTTCTCTCTAATGTATTCATTCCTAATCCAATCTTGTCTTGTATGGCCACACATCTAGCGCAACATCTTCATCTCCGCGACACTGATCTTATGCTCTTGTTGGCCTTTTACCGCCCAACATCCAATACCATATAACATCGCGGGCCTTATAGCTGTGCGGTAAAATTTACCCTTAAGCTTGAGAGGCACTTTTCTATCACAAATAACTTCTAAAGCACTCCTCTATTTCATCCATCCGGCTTGAATCCTATGGTTTACATCTCTCTATCTCTCCGTCATTTTGTATGATAGATCCAAAATACCTAAACTGTGTGACTTGTGGTATGGTATGATCTCCAATTTTCAACGTTAAGCTAGCATTAACACTTCTCTTACTAAACTTACATTCCATATACTCCGTTTTCCTCCTGCTTAGACGAAAGTCATATTCTTCCAATGCTCGTCTCCATAGCTCTAGCTTCTCATTTGTTTCCTCTCTAAACTCTCCAACTAAGACTATATCATCTTCGAAAAGCATGCATTGTGGCATCAGCTCTTGGATATGCACAGTAAGCACATCCAAGACTAAGGTAAAAAGATATGAACTCAAAGTTGACCCTTGGTGCAGTCCTATAGTTATAGGGAAATCTTCTATGACCCCACCCTGTGTTCTCACACTAATTTTAATACATCCATATTAAATATATTCTAAAATATCTAAAGTGTCTTTATTAACAACAACAACAACCAAGCTTTTTCCCACTAGGTGGGGTCAGCTACATGGATCAAACAACGCCATTGTACCTTATCATAAAACAAGTCTTCAGAAATATCATACAAATCTAAATCTTTTTTAATTGTTTCACCTATAATCTTTCTTGATCTCCATCTACCTCTAACTATTGGGCTATCCTCTACCTGATCTACTCTTCTTATAGGGACTTCTAAAAGTCTTCTCCTTACATGTCCAAACCACCCAAGGCGAGATTCTCTCATCTTTTCCACAATAGGTGCTACCCTTACTTTCTCTCTAATGCATTTATTCCTAATCTTATCTTGTCTTGTATGACCACACATCCAGCGCAACATCCTCTAAAGTGTCTTTATTAAAAAAAAAATTTCATTGCTTCATAAGGCTTGTGTGATTAAATATGAGGCGGTGAGAGGGCAAATGCAAATTTCTGTGCATCTCTCAACATGAATTTAACCTTAAATATGTCTCTCAACAAGTATAGGAAATCCCTCCGATCATGAGTCACTGTTAATTTCACAAACTTGGAGTCTTGGAGCAGTACTATTCTGCTTCAAACCTAGCAATTTATTATTTAAGATATCATTTCATAATCAAGCTAGTGATATACCACAAAATCCGGCAATACCATACCTTAATTTTGGGGTGGGGGTGGGGGGGCGGAGTTACATTCCAGAACAACCCAACCCAACCCATGTCAGCCCTCCACAATGATCCATCAGATCTAGATGCTATTAGTACTTAATGCACAAATAACTAACTGAGCTAAAAAATTAGCATCCTAGGGCTCCACTGCCACTGAGCAATGAAGAATGATTAAATCTCCAATGCATATGCTCACCTCTTCCGTTAGATCGTGCAAGTCTATAACTCCTTAAACCATATTTTTTGCCATGTCATTAAAAAGCTACCTACAAGGTTCTCATGTTCATCCCATTTTCTTCTATGCAAGCACACACCCTCTTCCAATAATTATAAAAAATGCACCATTTTCTATTGCATATTCAGTTCAACAAGCAACCGGTTCAGTACTTCAGAACTACACAGCCTATCGAACAACACCCAACACTCGGAAATTCCACTCAGCCACTCTAATTTCTACACAACGCCAAAAAGTCGCAAACTTTAGCCACCCCATCGAGCTATTTTCTTGGGAACCAAACAAAAAACAGAAAAAAAAAAGATTTATAAAATTACAATTGAAAATTAGAAAATTACAAAAAATTAGAAAATGGAAAAACCTTCAGGTTGGTCATTCTCGGAGAACTCCTTCTCGAGAACGCGATCGAACATCTTGGCCAAGGTGCCATCGTTGGATTCCGGGGCGGAGGAGTTGAGCATGTTACCGTAGAACCTCTCTCGGGTTTCCTTGTCGGATCTGGTGGGAGCGCAAACCCTAGCGCAGATTACGATAAAGAGAACGCAGCACCAGAATCCAAACACACCCCGTTTCTTGGGAGCCAGAATCGCCATGTTCATTGAGGTGCGATCGAATTTCGCGGTTTTTCTCACTCAGATTGTGGAATTTAATTCCGCGGAAAACATGTAAACGGAAATGGAAAGGAACCCAATGCGGAAGGTGTGATAACGAATCAGAAAGAAACGGTTTCCAATTTCTGATGCTCTTTTGTTTTCTGATTAGTTGCAGTGCATTATTGTGGAGGGATCTTTGGCATTTTGGAATGGTATTTGAGCAAGGTAGGTGTAGAAAAAGTTGAGGGGCTTTTCTGTAATTTGGGGATATTTGGTGTTTTTAATTATTATTTTTTTTTTACAAATATTTTAGAAAAATTTAAGACCGAGAGTAATTATGAGATTAGAGCATGACTAAGTCTCAACGAGTGCTTAAAAGACATACCCTTGATTCACTCATCACAAATCATAAGATAATTCGAATCTCGATAACTTAATTATATGATTTTATTAGTTTTACTAACAAAATTGGGTGTTGATGTTTTAAATAATTTACTGTCTTTTGTCCTCACCCAAAACAAGAAAAAGTATTTAGTTTATTTTGGTAGTTTTCCTTTTCTAATTCCCCAACTAAACATGGAGTTTAATAGGAAGGAAGAAAAGTATACTTTTTGTTTTTATAATCTATTTTGTTGGTTGTGTAATGGCGTTGTGTCTCTTTCTTTCTCACTTTTGGAGAATTTTCAAATTTTATGGCACTGGTTATGGGTGTCGTTTAAGGTGATTATCTTAAAGAAGGGACCATTGGATGGTCCTCTATTTTTTTATCATTGGATTATATTAGAGTGTGTGAAAATTAGATGAATGATATAAATTATTTACTTACATTTATTAAATAATAGGACGTCGGTGATGAAGGACCTGAGAGAAAGAAGAGCACGGTACTCTGAGATGGGAGCAGAGAGGGTGGGGTTCAGTGGCAAGGAAGGGGTTCGGTTTCGCTTCTTCATTTCGGTCATTGACTTGCCGTGGCTTGCAGCCACGTTTCTTTTAGTCATAACTGCAGCTAAAAATGACCCAAATGCTCAAATTTTAAAACCTGTTATCACATGTTAGAAATCTGAAACCATCATGGTCCAAACATAAGGAATCACCATTAACGTCACCTTAATTATGTGGGGAAAATGTTTTATGTATATTATAATATAGATATTGTATTTATATTATATGTTAATATAAAAAATGTTAAATTATTTTATATATTATTATAATATTTTCATAATATATAAAATAATTTTATAAATAAATTAAATAAAATTAAATATATTTTAATTAAACGAATGATATTGTTACAACAAATGTTATGCATTTTTTATTTAGGAAGTTGGAATTATATTTTACCCTCTATCAATTTAAAATCTACTTATATGTAGTTTGACTATTATAATAATTATTACTTGAGATTTTGAATTCTTATACAACATTCAATGTTATTACCAAAGTTAGATTAAAAAAATAATTATATGACAATAATTTAATATGATCGTTGACCATGGTTCCCATTCAAATTGGAGTACGCTAGTTTAGAAGAAACAGCAAAATAGAAGTAGTATTCAATAAAAAAAAATATTTTATTATGTCAACTATACTTAAGTTTTCATTTATACAATTAATTTTATATGTTGTGTATGCTATTTTTTTAGTTTTTGTTTGTATCAACAAAATATTTTGTGTTTTCTTCTCATGATCTGAAAAATATCTTGTGTTTTCAAATTACGTTTAGAAGATGAAGTATATTGACCAAAATAGCTACAAGTTTAGAAGAAAATAGTTGAATACAAGTGGCATTAAACAAAATATCTTTTACCCAGAGTTATTTGCATTGGTCTAATATAAGTCAGTTTTCTTTTATTTTTATATCATATTCCAAAATATTCATATTATATTTTCGATATTTTTGAATAATTTACAAGTCCAATATGAAAAGTGTAAATAATAACTACAAACACCCCCACACACTACACAATAAGGTAGAATAATTTTGAAATTATCTGTCAGCAAGTTTTGAATTTATGTTCTAATTATTCTCCAATTTTAAAATTAAAATATGTCCACAAAAATAAAGGTATTCAAACAATTTTTATGTATTTTATTAATCATTAACTACAGATACTCTGATATAATTCTGTTGTCTCTGTTTCTATGTTAACAAACAAAATGATTTTGTTACCAAAAGAAAAGAAAAAACAAAATGTGTGTTTTTTTTTAAATGGTGATATAAATATTATAACTATGCCTACAATGTTATAAATATAATCCAAAGTTTAGATGGAATATTTTTTACTTTCTACAGCCATCTTTGATTTTTCACGTTGTGGTCTCATGATTTTCAACTTTACAAGTTGTTGCTTTCCTTCAAAGGAATCTTAAAGAGATAAAGATCAAGATGTGGAATTGGTAACCTAAATGACAAGAAAGCTTCAAAGTCTAGGAGCCGTTGTGACATTATTTTTGTTGACAAGTTCATATTGCATTGCATTGAATACATGGCAATGATAATATATATAACATAACACACAGATACGAATTTTATGACCTCTACTGTGTGACTTGATGATCATGCTTAGCCATGAACATGAAAGTCTTTATCATCTAAATTACAAGTTTTAGTAATTTTTACTTTGGTTAAATTAAAATTTTAATTTCTGTAATTTTTACTCATTTTTAATTTAATCTTTATAGTTTTTTTTCAAATTAATCCTTGTACTTATAACTTATATTTTTAAAATAGTTCTTACCATTAATTTTTTATTATAATATCATGAATATAGTCCCTATTAAACATTTTACAAAAAAAAAAAAATCTAAAGAATAACTATTCAACAAAGAAACGTCTATTAAGAAGAAATAAATATTTATAAGAACACTTATTAAAATGTAAGAACACATACTAAATGTTTTATAAAAAAATGAACATTTAAAAGAATATTTACTAAATAAAGACATACTTACTAGCTACTACATAGAAATACTTACTATGTTAATTAATTAATGTTATTATAACGACATTATAATGTAAACTAAAAATAGGAATTATTTTTAAAATATTTGTAAATATAAAAATTAATTTTAATATATATGTATATATATATATGTGTGTGTGTATATATATATATATAACTTTTTTACCAAACTATCATTGGTGGAAAAATTATTTATCAACATGTCACTTTTTAAAACTATTTATTAAAATATCACTCTTTTAAAATTATATATCAAACTGTCACTCTTTTATCCAACGTGATATTTTTTAATAATTTTTTGTTCACATAGGATGCGCCATAAGTGTAATTCACGTGTATGTGCCACCCTGTTTAGTGCATCCTACGTGGACACATCATCCTACATAGTATTTTTTTATGTAAATACACTATGTAGGATGACATTTTTTAGTTAAAAACGTCAACATATTTGACATTTTTCATGTGGACAAAAAAAATAAAAAAAATGTCACATTGTGTGTGCTTTTTAAGGCACTTAACCCATTTCACATTGATCTCACACTCTTCTCAACGACACATACATTTCACATGTCTATTAAAGAGTGCACCATAACGTTAGAAAATATCAGTATCAATTAGCTTATTTATAAGCCAAGTATTTGCTTCTGATCCGTAAAGTAGTCGATGTGGGACTTTAGTGTTGGCAAGGCAAAACAATTAAGTAAGGCAATAAGGTACTTTTGTTCGATGTGTGACTTTGGTGTTGGCAAAGCAAAGCAACTAAGTAAGATAATAAAATATTTTTGTTCGATGTGAAACTTTAATATAAAGAAAATCAACTTACAATAAGACCCCTCAGCCAATTGACACTGCAACCTATAAGTATCCTCATATAAGTATCCCCATATACATATCCTCTAAATTCTTCAATCAATTTGTTTTTATAACAAGTTCTCAACACCACTCCTACCTCAATTTCTAGTTGGTTGATGCTTGTTTCCTCTTGTTTTCCTTCTTTTATTTTTCCCTTAGTTTTTCTTCTCCTTTCTCCTCTCGAGCCAGTGTTATTTAGATTGAACTAGATCTAATAGTTCAATAGGCCTAACCATAAATCTGTCGCCTAACTTGTCATGATTCAGTCATATAATATGATTTATGATTAGACTATTTTAGATCAGTCAAAATTAATCCAAACTAGTTGAATAGCTAGTCAATAATTTTTTCAAAATTATATATATGTATATATATATATATATATATATATATTAATGTTTTATATATTTTGTATTCTTACTTGTGGATAGATTATTTTTATGACATCAACTAATTTTTTTACCAATGACAATTTGGTAAAAAAATTCACACACACACATATATATATATGGAAGTATATTTAGTGAGATGAGTGTTTATTGTTTAGAATAATAATCTTATCATTAGATCTTTAAAATTATTAAGATTAGAAGATAAATACATATTATTTTTAAGTGTTATTAAGTAAATTTTAATTTTGACTTATTTATATATAATTATATAGTTAAAATTTACTCTTTTTATACTCTTATAATAAAATTTTTTTTCACTAAATATTAAAATTTTATAATTCATGTAGAAAAAACTAATTAAATTGGTTCGGTTTGGTTTGATATTAATTGGTTCGGGTAAAATTCAAACCAATTAAAGTTTATATTTGAGCGTTTTGAAATTTCAAAACCAAACCAACTGCTAAACCAAAATATTTTATATATTTTATTTTTAAAAAAATTATGTTAATATTTTTTTAGAATAATATCGTTTTTTTTTTATTTTTTGTAATACTTTCTCAAGTTTTCCTAAAATGGTTTTATTCACATGAAAAAACTCTTTATCTGTTGCATTGTTGTACAATTATTAAGAAAGTGAAATCTTTATCGCAGCTGCTATTCTAAAAACTCTTAGAGATGTGAGAGACTTGTAAACTTTGGATCTTTCCTTCAACCAACTCTCTGGATCCATTCCTATCGAACTTCAAAATTTATATGTCATTCAACTTTTGAACTTTGTCTTATAATATTTAAAGTCTCATTCAAATAAAGTGGAGTTTTCCAAAAGTTTTCTGCCTTCCATTTAGAAGGTAATAAAAAATTTTGCTTGTTTTTGCATTTTTGTGCCAACACCAAAGTCTTACATCTACCACTTTAAGGATTAGAAGCAAACACTTAACACTCTAAGCAGATATTATGTCTAACAATGTATGTGTCTTTGGACTATACATAAAGAAACGAGAAAAATGTGAAAAATGAGTTAACATCATCTAAACTTGAAAGCTTGGAAGCGATGAATTGACTTTAAATGTTCTACAGTATTGACTTTTGAATTTCGTCTACGTGAATGAAATGTCAAGTAATGTGTTGGAAGATTTTAAGGGAAAAAAGCATCTAAATGAAAATGAGTTGATCCATGTAAAAAATATCATGTGGGATGATTACCTGCATGTAGTGAAGTTCCTGTGTATGGTGATTTGAAGCTAACAACATTCTCTTGGATGAAAATATGGTACGTCAGTTGGAGACTTTGGATTACGCTATCGTTGATTCAAAAATTAACTAATCAATTTTCATTATTAATTGTTAAAAAAGTGACATTAATTGGATAAATATACCTCCGTTTTAAAAAACAACTTTTTAATTAAATAATTTTTTCATCAATTATCAAAATTTCTTGAACATTTTTTTAACTTATTCATATATAATTTCTTAATACAAATATCAATATGTTTTTATTTCTCTTTAGTGAACCTTTTAATAAATCTAAAATATGAAATAATTATTAGTGATCAAATTAATAAGATTGATTCTTTCTAAAATTTTTTCATTAGTTTATTTTGTATTTTTTTGAAAAACTAATTATTTAGTTAATTTTTGTATTAAAAAACTATGGTCAACCCGATCACCCGAAAAACCAATCCATAGATGTTTCACTTCGGTTTGGTTCTGATTGGCTTTATTAAAAATACTTAAAACAACCAAATATGATTAAGATTTATTTTGATTTTGATTTTTTTCTAATAAAAATTTATTTACATTAAATATGCTTTAAATATATATATATATTAGAATTAAATTAAAAATATATGTAAAATATTGGAATAATTTTTTTCACATGTCAAATAGGAGTTGAGTGGTCACCAAATCATTCATAATTTTTTTCACCAGAAAAAAGTAGAGTAACGACATGTCTATTGTTTCCATTCAAAGTGCACGCGTACAAGGACTGATGAATGTGCTATCCACAAGTTCTGAAACGGATTAGTATGTTATCAATTTTTTTTTTTTCTGTTAAGTGGTTAATTATAAGAAAAAGAATGTCATTAGTGAGACTTAATTAAAATTTATGAAATTACATTTATAATTTTGTGTCTTATTTTCTTTTAAAATTTACCACTCGAGAGAGAAAAAAAAAAAAGAAAAAAGAATCGTTGTCCGTTCATAAACACAGCTGCGATTCAATCCTTCTGTCTTATCTCATCCACCTAGTTGCAGACCCTGGTAGCTGTGAAATCCAAGGAGCAGATAGACACATAAGAGAAAGAGAGACCCTTTTTCAATGGAATCTGTGCTAAGCCACGTTGGTGCAGGTTTCTGCCACGGCATAACCCCATTGAAGGGGTTATGTGAGAACAAAAAAGGAGTTATAGGTACCCATTTCAACTCTTGCTCCTTTGGTATTGGTGGCGTTGGTGGTAGGAGACCAAGGCGCATGGTTTTAGTGAAAGCAGAAGTTGTGAGTATAAACCCGGATATTAGGAAGAGTGAAGAGAAGGTAGTGGACTCTGTAGTGGTCACTGAACTCTCTAAGCCCCTCACTGCTTATTGCAGGTAAGGTTCAGTTTGTGAAGTTCTTACTTTCTGGTTAATTGTATCATTATGCCATCTTTTTCTATGCCCCTTAATTTTTGTGATGTTGATAGGGAAATTGGCATGTTTATTGATTTAAATTGTGCTCCATTAAGCCACTGATAAGGCAAATTTTCCACTTTAGTTCATTTCAGTAACAAGTTGTCCACTTTGGTTCAAGGAAATGGTTATCTTGTGATATCATGTGCTAATTTACTTGTGATAAATTATTATTATTTCTTTTATAAATTGACTTTGGGAACCAAAATGTTTAAAAAAAAAAAAAAAAACTTTATTCGAAGGAACTGAACTAGACTTTTTAAAAGGAAAAACAAATAGAACTGTGATTGGATTATGACTGGTCCTATCCTGTTCTCAATTTTCATTCTAGAGTAGTATAGAGAATGCACCATGTTATTGGCTTTCAAATGCTAACTTATCCAATATTAGAAAGAAATAAAAAACAACATTTGAAGAATCAATAGCCTGCTTGGTATCATTCATAATCGAGCTCAAAGTTGTGAAGCTTAGTTTGTTGCTTAATAAGTTGCATGAATACTTGGTGAATGATTCTGGCTTTTTTCAGGCTTCACAAGATAATGTTCAACAACTATATTTGGTAGTAAATAATGAGATTATCATTTGTCATGTTACATCAAATGCCTTCTTATATGTTTATGATCTTTCATCACGAATTACCATTATTTTTATTCAATTTAGTTAGTTGATCGGATGTATATGAGAGTCTGGAATAGTTTAGAGGTTGCATGAAAAAGAGAGCAAATCTCTTCTTAAAGAAATTAGGAAATTATACTTGATAAGATATCAGAAAGCACTGTTGTCATTCTGGGTGTTAATTTTCACATAAAAAATTGGGTACTGGAGGGAAATTTCTTTATCATAAGCTTCTGATATAAGGTACTTTCTGAATGTTAAAGTCATTTTACTTGTTCAAGGAACCTTGTTTTTCAAGTCTTCGAGATATGAACTTAGGCAATAACGTGTATTGGAAGCATTCTTGGACTTGCTAGATTTATCTAGTAGTTAGGTCAGCAAACTGAATATTCATCTTTCAATGGTGTAATATGGCCCAGAGAATTGGTGGTTTGGATAATGTTTGCAGTGGTGGATTTCTGCAGTATAATCTGGAAAGACCATGATAAAACATGACATGAAAAGGAACCTGCTTTCCACAGTTTGTCCTTAACAGTCTCTATAAGCTGCAGGCCTAGATGATCCTCTATATCATCATCTATTGATAAGTAATTTAGGATATGTTCAATTGATGACCAAGGTTCTCCATCCCTTAAAAAAAATCAATAGTAGCTTGGCATAGAGTTGTGGTATATCCATAAACCTGATCCTTCTAAGATTTTGTAAGCAGGATGGATCCTTAGATGCTTATCCCAGGTGGAAGTATACTGAACTGAAGTGCCTTGAAAAATGCTGCATTTATTGTAATTGCCCCACTTAAGTAAGTCAAACCTTTTATTTAGATTGAACAGCTGTAAGAAGCGTATTATACCATTATTGGACTTGGGGCATATTACCTGATGCAAACTGATACTTTACTGACTAAGTTTGATATACACAGCCAGTACATAATTTTAGTCATCATCCGGCATTAAATAGATATTTTCAGGAAATTTGATCTATTATCTTTGGATGGTAAGACAAGGTATGGTTGGCTGTAAAAGAGTTATATCTTTTAGATCTCTGAAGCATTGTGCAAGTCCTTATTTAGTTAGGTTGTCCAATGTCCACTACTATTACGTGTAATACTAACTCTCTTTAAGGAGGAATTTTATAACTGTCTATATCTATATGTTGTTCTTGTCAAACCAAATGGAAGAAAATATCGTAGAAATGGTTTCTTATTAAACTGCGGCTTAAGAAAGGGTTGTTTGCTAAGTCTTGTGATTTTATTTTGTGAAATGTGACCTACTAAATATATTATGGTAAGGTAAATATCAAAGTCCTATTGACCAACCATTCTGAGGTTTTTATTTTTTATTTTTAAAAATACTTATATTCATGCTTACATGCATACGTGCATCATAAAAGCTCCATGTGGAAGCGTTGTTAGTGTTAATACACCCAATTTCCAATTGCAAGGTCATGGCATAATACTTGTTTGATGTGGTCTGAAAGTTACGGTTTGAATGAAAATAGTTTCCTAAGAAATCTTGTGTTTATTATAAATTATTGAATCTTCCCTTTCTAGATTGTGTTTGATGTAGTTTGAACTTTGAAAGTTATGTGTATCATGTTTAAGTTCCAAAAAATCTTGATCTTTCTGGATGCTTGGGTGCAGATGTTGGAGATCAGGGACTTTTCCTCTGTGTGATGGAAGCCATGTAAAGCACAACAAAGCCACTGGGGATAATGTTGGGCCTCTGCTTTTGAAAAAGTAAAATTGTGATGATTTCTTTGTTTTCAGCTTGTTTTCTTAGAAGCAGTAAATTTCAGTGCTAGAAATAAAACGTGGCTTATGTTACCTGTGTCTCTGTATTTATTTTATTGAGGTTAGCTGCCATGTGGCTAAGTTCAACCATGTTAAGGTACAAGAAATTCTCAGATAGATACTGTATACCGAATCATCTCTTAAGCACTTCATTCAACAGTTGATAGTTCTTAGAGATTTGGTGCATTCTTAACATGAGTCGTACACCCTTACATGTATTAAATAATAATTTGAATGTCTATGGTACATCATCTCTACCTAAGAATTACTCATGAAGCTACTTCCTGATATTTATACATACATGCTTTGCATCTTTTCTTCCACGGTTTTGACGAGAGCAGAGTTGAGTTCTTGACAAAATTTGTGAAGTCCTGGTGTATTTGATATCTTTCAGAATCAGTCAATTCATGCTTTCATGCCCCGGTGTAAAAAAGAACGCTAGCCACATTTTCTCACCAACTCTTTAGACTCTCAAATCAGCAGTTTGAACTTTGAAATACAAATCTAGAAATACGCAACACAACAACAGCGCTAGTGGCATTGATTGAGTCATTGAGATATAGGGTATTTTGTGAAGTATACCTTAGGTAGAAGAAAGTTTAATGGTCAAAAATGAAAACTGACAACTGACTTTACTTCTATTGCATCATTTTTGTGTTATCTACGTACATAACAATTTTCAATTTTCATCGGTAACCCTCCCATGTTTAAGTAACATGTCAATCAGTTTCTTTTTGGGTTATTTACCCTTTCTTTATTTTTTGGGTAAATAACACTCACCACCTTCAGATTTGGGTAAATAACACCCTTTATTTATTTATTTTTTCTCATTTCTCTAGCATGATAGAACTCAGTTACAATTGATTGATTCCAACTTCGGTAAAACACGGTAGACGCAAATATGGTGCGCAAATATGATCATACTGTGAGAAATAAGATATAAACACTATCTAAGAATATCTGGTTGATAAAATGAGTCACGTTAACCATGCTATTGATAAATTATGTGAACCATAGTTTGATGCAATCACTCATGTATAATTAGGGGAAGGTAGTAAAACAAGATCAACTAACAGCAGCTCCATAACCTTCAGTTGATAATAGCCCTTCAATACATACTACAACAGAAAATTCTATTTATTGAACCTTCATAATTGTACAAAATGTAAACAAGAAAGAGACTGCAAACACACAAGCTACAAAAGTAGGAACTCAGAATCATAATGAAATTTATGCTCAAGAAAAAGATAAGCATGTGCCCATACTGCATCTAATTTTATGTCTTCATCCAAATCAAATAAGGCTCTTCTTCAACCATCAAAGTAACAACAACTAAATTCTTCGTTTCTTTGGGAGTCTGCAACCATTATGGGGACGTCGAGTGGTATCTTCAACGTAAACAATGGGATTCCTATCCCCTCGAGAATCAGTAAATCCCTCTCTCCAGCTTGTTATTGCTTGCCTTTTTCTCCTAAAATGAGTAAACCCTTTTACTTTCATGACAACGGATTTCAACCCCAAACCCCTAGCCCTTCGTCCAACAACTTCGGCAGTTGCTTCAGCAGCATACCTAGAAAGCTTCTGCCCTGCTTTCATTTCTTTCAAGGAACCAGCAGAGCCACTGAGTTTTATATTTCCTTTAGAATCTGTTACTGTAACAAAGGTATTGTTGCGCAACATCTTTATATGAACAAAATCAGCATCCTGCTCATAATGATATCGAGAGAATGGAGAACCCCCCATAACATCCTTTCCATCTTCTTCTATAATTCCTCTTACAAAGTCCATAGGCCTGGAATTCCTCCCAGTCTCAGCATTGTTCTGGCTTCTGGAGTTCATATTCTCTCTGTCCTGCATAAAATCAGGACGGGGATTCGCATTCACATTTACATCCTCGCTCGGATTCCTCCTCCTCTGGCCCCAATTCGCGCTCGAAAATCCTCTAACATGTTCTGCAGTTTTAAAAGACTGAATTAGACCCCTAACCCCTTATAAGACTGTTGAGATGACCTAAAAAAACTAACCTTTACTTGCAAAATTAAATGATAAAGTGTTTCATGGTATCCATTACTACTGCTACCACTCGTTTTCTGTTTTCCTGATTTCAACCATTTAGGATTCGAATTTGATGATAACATATATGTGAGCTGAACGTAACACAAATCCATCTCAAACAATTCAATTCAGAACTGAAAACACGCAATTCAGGAACAATCAAAGAAACAAAACAACCGATCACTACTGCATCAATCTTTCTACAAAAATAAGAGGAAATCAGTAGAAATTAACAATAAAAAAAATCCACAAATCCTCAAATGCAGGCAACCAAAAAACCATTATACGTCATCAAAAACCAAACTTTCAAAGCCATTCAATTAAAAACCAAATATAATCTATTGGGAATACCCACCCCCCCCCCCAATTTTTTTAAAAAAAAAAAAACACAAATCCTCAAATGCAGGCAACCAAAAAACCATTATACGTCATCAAAAATCAAACTTTCCGAGTTATTCAATTAAAAACCAAAATATAATCTACTGGGAAAAAACCCAAAAGAACAAAAAACCTAAAAAAAAAACTGTCTCCATCTATCTAAATATTAAAAGGGTGCAATCAAAATTATAGTAAAATCCCAATAACTTTCTTGTCCTCAATATCTAGCAATCAAATTACAGATGGGTCGATTCGTTGTTCATTTGAAGAGCTACGAAAATGAAACTAAAGAGATTTGAAAGTTACCATCATTTTGGTGTAACCGTGAGAAGCAGTGAGATGGGAGAGCTCGTAAAGCAGCATAGGATGGTTTGGGTGTAAAGAGAGACATGAGAGAGGATCCACGGCCATGGCAAATCGAAGAGAAATAACGATACATTGTAGGCTATGATTTTTGAGTTTGATGACAAACTCTGTTTGCTTCTTTTCTCACTCACTTACTCAGATCAGGTCGGTATACGTTTTTTCAACGCCACTGGGCTTGCGCTCCATGGGCTTATGTTTTGTTATTGTTTCGGTTTGCCTTTTTTATTTTATATTATTTTTTGGTTTAAAACTTTAAATCTTGGTTTGGCTTATATCATGTATTTGAAGTTGTTTTGTTGGGCTCTGCTCCAACTCCTAACTATACATTATTTATAGTAGCGTATTTAGTGGCAGTAAATTCGTATTTTTTGTTTTTGTTAAGACAAAAATTAAATAATGACAAAAATTATTTGAATTCTATTTTTTTTAGATATTTAAATTGGTAATGATGCATATGTAATCTTATCTTTTTTATATATATTTTTTAAATAAATAATAAGATGTAATCACAACTTTATCATTTTTTATATTTATCTTTAATTTTTTAAATCAGTAATTGATAATAATAATTTTAGAAAAACAAGAATTGGATACCAAAGTGGAAATCCCCTTTATATATAGTACAGATATGAATAATCTAAAATCCAAACTTTTTAGATTTTTTTTTTTGCAAACACAAATAA
The DNA here is from genome assembly GCA_029884595.1 of Ormosia semicastrata. Taxonomy (NCBI): domain Eukaryota; kingdom Viridiplantae; phylum Streptophyta; class Magnoliopsida; order Fabales; family Fabaceae; genus Ormosia; species Ormosia semicastrata. The sequence continues at coordinate 131,422,051 of JAQQTO010000063.1, read as the reverse complement.
AAACCTGTACATCCATCTTCTTACATGAAATTTTTACAAAAAAAAATAATGTAAAGAGAGACACAAAAATCCTGACATAAAATCACAGGATATTTCTGTTAAACACTGGAGCGTGCAAACACTTGAGGCTTACAGCCATTGACTTCTTGTAATTTTTTGAGATGTGTAAAATTTAAACTTCTCCTCTCAATGTTTGAATTGACTTTTAGACACAGTAGCTAAACTTCTCCTCTTAATGTTTGAATTGACTTTTGGACACAGTAGCTCAAGCACACGTGCTTGACCGTGTCATACAATCTCACAAAATTTAAAAGGACTCCATTAATTAAAATTTTCTCTTCATATGAGATCAATCATTTTCACTTGTGTTGAGTAGTAACTAATAAGTCAATTTGTTGGGTGCTACGGGTTTGTGGTTTGAACAATAAAGTGTAAACATGAACCATCAACAGAATTCGATATTTAAGTATAATAATAATAGTTTTAAATTTGATAAAAGAAATAAGAAATTAAGAAGTTCCCACGAAATAATGTTCTTATTGGGGCTTGCACAGTTGCATTCCTCCCAACGTATCCTAACTAAATAACGTTACTCTCCAATTAGTTATTATCCGTGTTTGCACTTGTATACCAACCATCTAAAAACTTTGGGCTTTGGATTATTCACATATAATCTATCTGCCACGTGTTGGACCAGAGCCCAACAACATGAACAACATAAAGCCTAACCGTGGATCCAAAAAAAAAAGCCTTACCAAAATAATTACAAACTCAAAAACAGCCATATGCAAATATGAATGGTGAAGGTTTGGCGAAAAAGGATATGAATAGTGCCGCTACTCCTCCGCTACATTGTCGTCAACGGCCTAGTCGCTGTTCATCCACTATCCCCAACTGCTCGTTTGCCACCGCTAATCCTTTAGTTGAACCGGTTGTGTGTTGAGAGAGACAGAGAGAGAGAGAGCAACATAAAAAAGAGAGAAAATAAGAGTAAAACGAAAGAAGGTGGACCAAAGAGAGAGAAGAGGAAGAAAGAGAAAGAATGAGAGAAAAAAAAAAAGAAAAGTAAATGGAACTTTTTCGAATGGAATGAGCATTGTAGCACATTACAAAGTCCAATTTCGTGAATTGAACTTTAAATTGAAGTCCACCACAATTTCGTGAATTGAACTTTGAGTTGAAATCCAGTATTTTTATAAAGTAATCAATTTATTATCATTGTCATATATATATATATATATATATATATATAATATATGTTTAATATGAATATAAGTTTTTGAATATGATCTTATATATTAGCAATAGGAATTTTTAAAAACATAAAAAATATATATATAAAAATATATAATATAGTATTATATAATTATGATATCGTCATTCGTGTTCTCAACCCCAACGCACCCTTATCTTTAAATATAAAAACCCGCACTCTCCTCGCCTTTCTCGTTGCGTGGCGGGCTTTTCACCACATGTGAGATAAGTATAGTTTAAGAGTACTTAATTATTGCAAATTCAGATAAAATAATTTATATTATAAATTTGTGTTAAAATAAATTTTTTATTAAAATAAAAATACTTTTACAAGCCTATAGTTTAAATCTCTTTTCCTAACCTGAGCTATAAAAAGTTCAGCTTAAATATGTTTGCTGATAGAGGAAAAAATATGAGGGTTAAAATAATAATAATTGTCATGATATTTTTATTTTTTAATAGTTTTATTTTAAAATGATTTTTTAAATATTTACTAGTTAATAATTATTAAAATACATTTTTAAAATTATAAAATATACCTACTTAATATCCTCTTAAGATATTAGTATAAAAAGTATTTATAGTTATATACATTTTATTTCAAAACTTTTTAATCAATTTTAAGATAGACTCATATAAATTCTTAAAAAAATATACAATGAGATCAAGAGTAATATTTAATGACTTACATAAGAATAATGTGTGAAAAGTTTGTAAAACTAAAATCTTTATAAGCATCAATATTGAAAAGGAAAAATATTTGTTGTGAATAAAAAGGGGTCATATAATTCCATAAAAGGATGTGGGTCATTGATGATGATAAAGACAAAAAAAAAATAGAAAATAAATTAGCGATAATGAGAGTTATGTGAGAAAAAAAATTATGAATAAATTATTATTTTGACCTTTGGAATATTAGATTGACATCAATTTAATTCTTCACAAATATATTATATCAATTTAATCTTAAAAATGAAAAGTGATATCATTTCAGCCTTTTAAAGAAATTAACATTAATTTAATCTTTTAACAATACAAAAATGACATTAATTCATACTCTTAATTATAGATAATTGACAAAAATTTAATTCTTTAATAATAAGAAATGACATCAATTTAATTCTTTAATCTTGTGGTTTGTGCACAAAAGAATAATTTTGATATTACATTTTATTATTGGAGGACAATAGATGTCAATTATCTTTCTGTTGATGTCCACTCAATCTTTTAAAAATAAAAAAATGGTAGTTACTCCTTTTTTTAATTAATAGATAATATCATATATCATATAATATATAAAGAAAATATATATATCTTTAAATTATAACATATGTCACTCTGATATGATAATACATGTATAAAATGTTATCATGTGATAAATATGTATTCTCAATAACTACTATGTGACATATTATACTACAATTAAAATGAAAAGTGCAAATGGGTCACCACATTATAAAAATCATATTACATTGAATTTTTTTTAAAGACTAAAAATAAATAAAATTTGGAATTTATTTATCAACATTGTAAATTATTAAAATTTTGAAAAAAGAGATAAAAATAGAAAATAGAAATATGAAATAACAACGAAACGAAAAAGATTCATTGAAGGAAAATTAAAAGACCCATCGATGCCCTTCTGGATTGACCTTCTGATATCGAATTTAAAGTTCATCTCCATAAAAGTTCATCTCCTCAAAATATTATAGTACGATGCTTATCATTCAGATCCCCGTTTCCTTTGCCGTTTTCGATTGATGGGTCTTCATTTCTGAAAAATTATTAAGTTTTTGTGTATGACGACATCGAGATTCCTGTTTTCTTCATTGTTTTCGATTGATGGGTCTTCATCCTTGAAAATGATCAAGTTTCTAGATATGACGGTATCAATGGGTCTTCATCTCCTCAAAGTTCATCTTTTGTCTCTAAAGCATAGAAAGAACAAATGATGGAACCTTCAACACATACTCAAAGTTCATCTTGGAATTCATTTCGGATTACCACTCTGCTTCACCACATACTCATGTTTCACCTTAACTAGCTTGTCAGAACTTCATATTTGGGCAATCTACCACCTCATTCACCTGAACTCTTTCTCAATTGTCATGTTGCTAAAAAAAATAATTGCTCAGCTAAACCCCAGAAAAACGTGCAACTTGTTCATGGCAAACTCAGAACGAACGAATAGGGAAGAGGTAATTAATTTATTTTCTAAAAATACTTATAAATTAGTTAATTGATGGATTGCATTTGAGGTTCAATTTTTTCTTTCTAAAATTCAATTTTTATTTGATTGATTACATTTTTATGTTGATCAATTATGATACTTTTAATATGAAAAATAATAATCACTTATTTATTTTTTCAATAATATTACTGCTAATTAAATTTGAAAATTTTCAATCACTTATTTTAAATTTGAATTGATTTTCATATATTCAAATATGGAAAGATATTAATTAGACATTTATTCTGAATCAAATATTAAAAATTTTGGTTAAATATTCTAGTTAAATAATTTTGATAATTATCGAATTGATTTGAAATTTATTTTGCCTTATTGGTAATCATATCATATATCATATATATATATATATATAAAAAGATTATATACGTTTTTAAAATCATGACATGTGTTATTTTGACATGACAAAGATTAATGTATAAAATATTGTCATGTTTACTCTCTAATAATTGTAATATGTGACATATCATGTTATAATTTAAATGAAAAGTGCAAATGAGTCATCACATTAAAAAAATCATGTCACATTAATTTTTTTAAAGACTAGAAAATAAAAAAAATTGAATTTATTTATTATCATTTTAAATTATTAAAATTTTTAAAAAAGGAAAAAAAAAGAAAATAGAAATATGAAATAGCAACGAGATGAAAAAGATTTATTGAAAGAAAATTTGAAGACCCATGAATGCTCTTTTGAATTAACTTCCTGGCATCAAATTTGAAGTTCATATCTACAAAAGTTTATCTATTCAAAATATTATAATACAATAATTATCATCTAAATTCCTATTTGATTGATGAATCTTCATCTCTTAAAAAGATTAAACTTCTGTGTATAACAATATCAAAATTCCTATTTTTTTACCTATAATTTTAAACTATAAATTCTTTTGATTTATTTTTAAGTCCAACTTTAACAATATTGTTCTCAACCCAACCCCACCCCACCATTATCTTTAAATATAAACTTGCACTCTCCTCGCCTTACTCGTTGCAGGGCGGGCTTTTCACCCCATGTGAGGTGAGTACTCGCAAATCAAGATAAGGTCACCAAACCTATAGTTTAAGTGTGTGTTTAGATTAGAGTTGGTAAATTTAAGTTTAGTTTAAAGTGAGTTTGTAATAACGTAATTTATGTTTGGGTACTTTTATCTCAAAACTAAGTTTTGATCAAACTTTTGTTAGAAAATTCAACACAAAAGCAATAAAATCTTGCTTTTGTGTAAACGTACGTTGAGCTCAAAATTGTGTTGAAACAAATGGAAAGTGAAATTGCCAAACAAAAGATGCATCCTTCGAGGTAAAAGTGAATGTACGTTTGGATGCTGCAACTGCTATCCAAACATACACTAAATCTCTTTTCCTAACCCGAGCTAAAAGGTTCAGCTTACATATATTTGCTGATAGAGAGAAAAAAATGAGGGCTAAAATAATAATAATTGTCGTGATATTTTTTATTTTTTAAAAGAGTTTATTTTAAAATGATTTTTTAAATATTTACTAGTTAATAATTATTAAAATATATTTTTAAATTATAAAATATACCTACTTAATATTCTCTTAAGATATTAATATAAAAAGTAATAGTAGTTATGTACATTTTATTTCAAAACTTTTTTATCAATTTTAAGATAGACTCATATAAATTCTTAAAATATATATATAATGAGATCAAGAGTAATATTTAATGACTTACATAAGAATAATGTGTGAAAAGTTTGTAAAACTAAAATCTTTATAAGCATCAATATTAAAAAGGAAAAATATTTGTTATGAATAAAAAGGGGTCATATAATTCCATAAAAGGATGTGGGTCATTGAGGATGATAAAGACAAAAAAAAAAAATAGTGATAATGAGAGTTACGTGAAAATTTCTTTTATGAGTAAATTATAATTTTTATCTTTGAAATATTTGGTTAACATCAATTTAATTCTTGAAATATATGTTATATTAATTTAGTCTTAAAAGAAGAAAAATGAGATCATTTTAGTCTTTTAAAGAAATGAACATAAATTTAATCACTTTGACAATACAAAAATAATATCAATTCAATCTCTTAATTATAAATAATTAATATTAATTTAATTTCTCAATAATAAAAAATGACATTAATTTAATTTCTAAATCTTATAATTTGTGTACAAAAGGATAATTTTAATATCATTTTTTATTATTGAAAAACTATAGATATCAATTATCTTTCAAAAACCAAATTATTGTCAGTTTAATTTTCTAAAAAAAAAATGGCAGTTACTTCTTTTTTATTAATAGATAACATTACCCATTAAAATGAAGAAGTGTTTGCTCCTTACTTTTGATTTATTATTACCTGTTTTCAAAGTTTTGTTAAAAAGCCCCTATCTCTTTTCGTTATTTATTTTCTAACCCTATATTTTGTATTTTTTTGCATTTTTCTCCTTTCTTCTCAACCATTGATTCCCCTTTTCAAGTTTCAACCTTAATATTGGCCATGGAGCAATTAAACCCAAATTTCAATTTGTCCTTACTTCTCAATAATGGAGCAATGGATTGAAACCTCTTAGATTTCGGAAGCAATAGAGCAATGGATTTAATCATATCCCCTAAGATCCATTACCGAATAGGGGATGATAGAAGTATGTTGTTATTGTTATTGTTATTATTGTATTTAATTTATATTATCTACTGATTAGTCATTGGTTTAGGATAAGATAGCAACTGCTTGCCTATGTTTCAGGTGCAATATCTGGTAGTTATGAAGGTGTGCTCCATGATCCATGACTTTAGGTAGTTCATGGTTTTATGGCCTCTGTCGTGGTTATTTTCCTTCAGTTTATTGTTATGCATTGTAAGGCTTTATATAGCTATTTTTTGCATTAATCAAATTAGTTCATTCTCCTACAATTGTTCATTTTGCAAACGTTAGTGTTGACATTGTGGTATCAAAGCTAGAGAGATTGAACTATAAAAATAGTAAGTTTGAGACATGGAAGCCAAAAGTAGCAATTTTGTGCAACCATCCATACCTTGGTTCAATGGCCATTATGACCATTAGGCTATGTTTATGGAAAATTTCTTACGTTAAAAGGAATATTAGATGTTGATTGAAGATGTGATACCTGCAGCCACAAAAGAAGATGCTCTTATAGAAAGGTAGAGAAAGACTATTGAGGATTTGAAGTTGAAAGATTTGAAAACCAAGAATTATTTGTTTCAAGCAATTGATCAACCAATTTTAGAGACTATTCTGAAGAAAGACACAGCCAAAGACATTTGGGACTCGTTGAAGCAAAAGTATCAAGGTACAACAAGAGTGAAATGTGCTTTTCACAAGGAGTGAGAGGTGCTGCACATGCAAGTAGGAGAGAATGTCACAGACTACTTTTCTCGTAATCTCACCATAGCCAACAAGAAAAGAATAAATGGTGAGAGTATGACAGATGTAGATGTCATTGAAAAAATTCTTCGTTCCATGATCTCCAAGTTCGAGAATGTAGTATGTTCCATTGAATGTAGTATGAATGCACATTCAACAGAGGAGCAAGCACTCAAGGTTGTTCATGATCATGGTCCAGCAAACAAATATACGAGGTCTTCTAGTAGAGGACGTGGAAGGGGTAGATACCGAGGGTGTGGACGAGGCAGAGGATCATTCGACAAATCCAACGTTGAATGTTACTACTGCCACGAACTTAGACATTTCCAGTATGAATGTCCAAAGAAAGAAAAAGATATGGCGACAAATTATGTAAAGACTACTGACAAGATACTACTCATGGCTTAAGTGAAATTGGAGGATGCTCAATCAGAGGAAATGTGGTTCTTAGATTCGGGATGCAGTAATCACATGTGTGGCAAGAGGGATCGCTTTTCTTCACTCAATGAATCCTTTAGACAATCAGTCAAGTTGGGCAATGACACAACTATTGAGGTAATGGGGAAAGGAACCATAAAATTCACTATCAACAACATTCTACATGTACTTGGTGATGTTTTCTATGTACTTGCATTGACCAACAACCTCCTAAGTCTTGACAAGTTACAAGAAAATGGCTTGACCATGGTTATTGAAAAGGGGAGATGCAAGATATATCATTCTCAGAAGGGGCTGGTTACTAAGGTAAGCATGACACAAAATTGCATGTTTGTGTTGTGTGTTCAACCACAATTTCCATAAACTACTTACTTTAACATGGCTGTAGAAGACTCAACTCTTCTTTGGCATTGAAGGTATGGGCACTTAGGTCATAATGGATTAAAGATTCTTTAAGGGAAGAATATGGTGCATTGGCTTCCAAATATAAAATCCACTCTGCCTGTATATGAAAGCTATTTGAAGGGAAAGCAGAAGAGAGATCCATTCCTAAAGGAAATTACTTGGAAAGCCACTCAAGCTTTGCAACTTGTCCACACAGATATTTGTGGACCTATTCGACTAGTTTCAAATGGAAATAAAAGGTACATACTGACATTCATTGATGATTTCACTCATAAAATTTGGGCATACTTCCTCATAGAGAAATCACTAGCCTTCGTAATGTTTAAACGTTTTAAGGAAATGGTTGAGCAAGAATCAAGATTCAACATTCACTGTCTCAGGTCAAATAGGGGGGGAGAGTTCACATCTACTGAATTCTCAAACTTTCTCAAATATTGTGGAATAAAAAAGGCAGCTAACAGCAGCATATACTTTATAGCAAAACAGAGTGGCAAAGAGGAAGAATCAAACCATAATGAATCTGATTAGAAGCATGCTTGCTGATACAAAGATCCCAGAGAATTTTTGGCTGGAGGCAGTAAATTAGACCATTCAAGTTTTAAATCACAGTCTAACTCTAGCTGTGAAAGATATTACTCCAGAAGAAGTATGGAGTGGACATAAACCAAATGTTGTATATTTCCGAGTATTTGGCTTTGTTGCATATGTACATATTCCAGAGAATCACCGTACTAAGCTTAATGAAAAAAGCCTGAAGTGTGTAGTTCTCGGGGTTAGTAATGAATCAAAGGCATATAGATTGTATAACCCTATCTCAAAGCGAATTATCACAAGTAGAGATGTGCGATTTGACAAAAACAGTAGCTGGAATTAGGGTGACAATACTGAAGTCTTAACTACTGCTGCACTTGATTGGAGTAAGGATGCATGTGTGAATGATAACGATGATTCTATAGCAGTGCATGAAGATACAGAAACTGAATTACAAAGGGAACCTATGACTGCAAGAGAAGAACTTGAGGCTGTAAGAGATGGCTTGGCTCCATTTTCCCATGCAAGAAAGCCTCGAAGATCACCTGAGTTGATGCAAGATTATGTTACAATATAAGGGTTGTCTGAAGATGAAGATGTTGTTTATCTTATCATGTCTTCAAATAATGACCCAATTCATTATTTTGAAGCAGTGAAGACCGAAAAGTGGAGAAGTGCTATGGATGCTGAGATTGACTCAATTCAAATCAATAACACATGGGCATTGACTGATTTGCCAAAGAATCACAAGCCAATAGCGGTCAAGTGGATTTACAAGACCAAACTCAAGGAGAATGGTGAAATTGATAAACACAAAGCTCAACTTGTGGCAAAGGGTTATGCACAATAAAGAGGAATTGATTATGAAGAGGTATTTGCTCCAGTTGTTAAGATGGATAAAATTTGACTAATTATCTCCTTGGCATCTCAAAAAGGATAGGATATTTATCATATGGATGTGAAGTCAGCTTTCCTTCATGGAAATCTCAAGGAAGAAGTCTACATTGAACAACCCCTCGGGTACATTACAAAAGGCAATGAGCACAAGGTTTACAAGTTGAAGAAAGCCTTGCATGGGCTAAAGCAAGCTCCACGTGCATGGTACAAGACCAAACTCAAGGAGAATGGTGAAATTAACAAACACAAAGCTTGACTTGTGGCAAATGGTTATGCACAACAAAGAGGAATTGATTATGAAGAGGTATTTGCTCCAGTAGTTAAGATGGATACAATTCGACTAATTGTCTCCTTGGCATCTCAAAAAGGATGGGATATTTATTATATGTATGTGAAGTCAGCTTTCCTTCATAGAGATCTCAAGGAAGAAGTCTACATTGAACAAACCATTGGGTACATTACAAAAGGCAGTGAGCACAAGGTTTACAAGTTGAAGAAAGCCTTGCATAGGCTGAAGCAAGCTCCATGTGCATGGCACAACCATATTGAATTATATTTTCTTAATGAAGGATTTGAAAAGTGTCCTTTTGAACATACTTTATTCATAAAAGGCAAAAATGAAGGTACTCTTATGATTGTTTGCATTTATGTGGATGATTTGGTTTTCACTGGTAATAATGTGCATTTATTCATTGAGTTTAAAAATTCTATGATGGTTGAGTTCAATATGACTAATCTTGGCAAAATTATATTATTCCTTGGTATAGAAGTCATTCAACAATTGAATGGAATTTTTATTGGATAGAGGAAGTATGTTGAAGAGGTTTTAAAGAGGTTTGATATGGAAAAGTGTAACTCTATGAACAATTTGATTGCTCCTGGTTTGAAATTAATAAAAGATTATCAGAGTTCAAAGATAAACAACACTTTTATATAAGAAATTAGTGGGAAGCTTGATGTGTTTAATAGCAACACACCCAAATTTAATGTACATTGTGAGTTTGATTAGTCGCTTTATGGAGAGTCCATCCGAGAGTCATTTGCTTGTTCCCAAACGAGCTTTAAGGTATTTAAAATGTACTTTGAATCTTGGTTTATTTTATCACAAAGGGAAAGAAGAGAATTTGCAAGGATTTACGGATAGTGATTATGCTGGAGACTTGGAAAATAGGAAAAGCAGGCCAGGGTATGTGTTTATGTTGAGTTTAGCTGTTGTATCGTGGTCATCTAAGAGGCAGCCTATTGTTACATTATCCACAACTGAGGCTGAATTTGTTGTGGTTGCTTCTTGTGCCTATCAAGTAGCGTGGTTAAGAAATATTTTAAAACAGCTGGGTCATGAGCAAATAAGTCCAACTATTATCTATTGTGATAATAGCTCCACAATCAAACTTTCTATGGACCCTGTGCTGCATGGAAGAAGTAAGTACATTGATGTTCGATTTCACTTCCTTCGTGAGCTCACAAGCAAGAAAGAAGTTCAGTTAGTTCATTATTTCTCATAGGACCGGATTATTGATATTATGACCAAACTGCTCTAACTTGATGCATTCCTAAAAATTCAAAAGATGATGGAAGTTGTTCCAAATCCTAGAATAATATGATAACTAGGAGTTTTCAATTTAGGGAAAGATGATAGAAGTAGGTTATTGTTGTTATTGTTATTATTGTATTTAATTTAAATTATCTGCTAATTAGTCATTGGTTTAGGATAAGACAGCAACTGCTCGCCTATGTTTCAGGTGGAGTATATGGTAGTTATGAATGTATGCTCCATGATACATGACTTTAGATAGTTCATAATTTATGGCCTCTGTCGTGATTGTTTTTCTTCAATTTATTGTTCTACATTGTAAGGCTTTATATAGCCATTTTCTGCATTAATTAAATTAGTTCATTCTCCCACAATTGTTCATTTGCAAACGTTAGTGTCGATAAGCGATTAAAACTGGATCAGAACTTCCCAAATTTTGATTTGTCATCACTCTTACCCCATCTCAACCTCCATTTCAATTCGTCAAATCCAGATCAAAACCAACAAGGACACTCATAACATCACCTTCATCGTTTACGATGACATCTATGACGCCAAGACCCCATCATGGAGTTGGAGCTTAGTGGGTTATCGACCATGGAAGTTCTAGGTTAATAACCTAATCCTGCTTGATTTTCTTTTAGGGTGACATTTCCATGTGACTCATTGGAAGCTATTCCACCCCAAATTTGGTCACAATTTCAAAACATAAAATGTTAATATTTTAAGAGACCAAAACTATAATTATCTATTATACTAAATAACCTATTATAGAAGTTGTTATTTAAAAAAATGGTGGCTTCTCCGGTGGCACACAAAATGTGTGTCCATCGGTGGCCTTTTATCTTTTTTTTTTTTAAACTTGAGCTTTCTCTTGGAAATTTATATATTAATTCATCCAATCTTGTTTTAGTTTGTTTTTTTTTTTTAGAGTAGATCATTTATTCGTATAAGATGTTTACTTAACCATTTTATTTCTCTTTCTTTTTCTTCTTCATTTATTCTTTTACTTTTTATAAAATATTTTAATCTTTCACTTAATTCTTATAATATACTAATCGTATGTTGTATTTGTCTTTCTTTTTCTATTTTAATTTGTACAATCTCTTCTTTATTCATTATTTTAATACCTTCTCTTATACTAATTTATGATACCAATAAATTTTATTCTTTTTCCAATAAATTTTGTACAAATTTCATACTTCTTTATTCATATTCTTTATTTTAAATATTGAGTTAAATCATTTACTTGATTTGCTAATTTATTAACTTCGTTTTCTTCATTAAGTTTTTCTAGATCATAGAATTTTATTAGTTTGGTGGTGTGGTGTAGAATGTGATTAAAAATAAATATAAAAAATAGTTGTTAAGTTCCACCAAAAATATAAAAATCTTGCAACCAGTTGTAGTAAGCAAGGGTCGATCCACAGAGAACCAATTCAATTAACACTATCAATCTAATTCCTAAATTAAACTCTGATAGAAAATTAAATAGTAAAATTAAAAGGGGGGTTTTGTTGACTAAAACTAAAAAGAGAAATTAAACTTAAACCAAAACAGTAAACACAAATTGAATTACCAAGTTAAAGACATTGGTTAAGAGATGGAACCCACCACTAGATTTATATGATAATGCCAATTTACATACCCTTTATACCAACATGATCAATTATGTTTTTATGTGATTGTGAGATAAATCTCATGTCTTCCTTAAGTTTCACTTAATTCAAGAATTTCACTCAAATCAAATCCTAACCATTAGTTATTTGTAAAGCAACCGCTCTTACACCTACCTAATGATTGCATTAAGAATTAGAAAATCAATCACACTAAGATCTAATCACACACCGGGATTAAATTACTTAGATCATATGTCTCATTAGTCATACCACCGCAACCGTGCATAGCAATCCTAGTTTTACCACTCTCGAAATTTGGCAAGAATATAAAAATCTTTATATTGATTTAAGAATAGAAACATATGAATAAAAACATAATTGTATTAATATAAAGAAATATGCAAGATTCACATAATCAAAATTAGAGTTTCATCTTCCCTTAACCAATCAAGAAGTTTAGCCACACATGTCAAAGTTAAAATCACAAGAAAAATAGAAGAAAAACATAGTTCAAAATGAAAGTGCAAAAGAAAACTAAAGATCAAACTAGTTTCCAAAAGTTGGGGATGATCAATCTCCGATTGCTCGAACCCGAGACTCCAATCTTCGATCCAATCTCCCTTCCCCTTGGTCTTTGTGTTTCCCTCGTTCCTTGACGGCTCTCCCCGTCCAGACCTCTTTTAAGGACTCTAAGCAACCCTATTTATAGGTTTGGATACCTAATTTAACATTAAAATACGAATTTAACTTTCAGTGCGACGACACGGGCCGTGTCATATGACACGGCCTGTGCCCTGTACTTTTCTGTCAGCCCAATTCCATGTATTTCACAAGTCAAAGAATGACACGGCCCAGGCCCTGTAATTTGACACGGGACGTGTCGTTTGACACGGCCCACCCCCTGTCAGGTGACATGGGCCCTGTAATTCGACATGGGCCCTGTAATTTGACACCTTCATTTTCAGCCCGGATTCTTTACAAATGCTTTTCTTTCATTGCTTCAAGAGGTGATATTGATCTCCTTAAGCATTCATCTCTCTCCTCAAATGGCCATCAAGCTTGGTTTGATGCTAATGGACTCAAACACTCAAAGATATCCTGAAAAACATAATTCATTTATGAGTGTTTATAACCGCATTTAGCATAGTTTCACAATAAACATCCAAAGACAACTCTAAATCAGAAACTTAGCTAAATGTCAACAATTGAGCACATATGGAGTCCAATTAAATCAATCATAAGGCATTTAAAGTATGGAAATAATCGACAGATCAAATACCCCCACACTTAGCCTTTTGCACTCCTGGGCAAAACATAAGGACAAACCAAGGAACAGGGAAAACAAAGCAAATTCAAAACCTAAAAATTTAAAGAACTCAATTTCCAATGATATTCAAGAGAGGTTTGTGAGCAAGAAGAGTAAGAAAAGAATCAAGGGATCAAAACATTCAAGAGATAACAATTCTTCACATTTCCAACCAACAAGCAAGGTATCTTCAATTTGAAAAGCATGAATTAAGAATGATAGATTCTCATAAGATACACTCTCAATCTCTCAAGTGTTTACAAGGTAAGTATTTCACTCAATTCAACCCATGAAAAATGTACTACCATAAGCTTGCTTATCTTCTACTTCTCCACTACTCAAACACATGCACACACAAATCAAGAGGACTTTATTTAAGGTTGTAATGGGACTAAGGTAAGGGAAGGAAATAATATGAGTATGGTAAGATGAGCACCCAAGAGAATGAAAAAATATTGGGGAGGAACTCAATTGACAAACATGAAATTTTTATCCCCTCAAATTTATATAATGCACATTCTCTTTACATATTCCTTTCCTTTTTCTTTCTTTTCTTTTACAACCTTTCTTGAATTTTTTTTCTTTTTCTTTGCATATTTTTTTCAACACCTTGCATATTTTTTTCAACACCTTGCATATTTTTTTCAACACCTTACATATTACACATCAACTTGCACAACCCCCACACTTGTCGTATTAAACACTTGCAAGCAAAAGAGCTCCTCCAAATGAAAATGAACCAATGCTCTCCCATTCCCTAAGGTAAGGTAAAATCATGGTTTTTCACATAAGGCATAAAATGAGATAAGACAAAGAATAGGCAAATAGGCTCAAGGGGTTAATCAAAGGGAAATAATGCAAGGTTGGCTATTTGGCCAAAGTAGTCAATCACAAAAGAATGCCTCAATCATGTTCATGTATACAAGTGAAAATGTAGCCTCAAAAAGAATTAAAGCAAGTTCTAGAGTGATCAATATGACATGAGTGAAAATCACACAAGAAAGAAGAGAATGGTATAAATGTTAAATTCATCCATCAAAAGGCCCAAAATCTCACCAGGTATGCATCTATCAAACTCAATTCATCAATCAAACATCCAAAACTAAGCATGCCAAATTCAAGATGACAGAAGAAATTTATAAATCATAACCTTGAATTTCAATTGCTTCAAACTCATAGACTTCACAAATCTCAAAACATCATTGAAAATCAAATAAAAACACAATTTTTTTTTCAAAAACAGAAAATAGAAATTAAAATAAAAACAAAAATAAAACAGAAAACAAAATGTCAATTCCTCCCCCACACTTAAATTCTACATTGTCCTCAATGTAAACCTCAACAATAAACAATCATTAATAAATTTAGGACAAGTAAAATAAAAGAGAGGAAAGAAACATCCTTATTAATTGAAGTAACAGAGGTAGATGAAGAAATTTCCACCAGGATCCCATTGGCGAAAGCATAATAACCAATTTATGCTTGAAATAACATGAAAGCTTTCACTGGGGTCCCATTGGATAAAACGTAATGACCAAGTTATGGTTGAAACAGCATGAGGGCTTCCACCAGGGTCCCATTGGCCTTCCTTAATTACCTTGACTTCACCACTGAAAAGTAATATGTGCACTTCATCAACTTCATATGCATAGTTTCTATTGGACCATGGCCCAAAAACAAAATCCACTTCAGCAGTGTCCGTCATCTGGTGCTCTTCACCCTTCATTGAAAACTCTTCAGTAACCTGCAATTCTATCTCTCCTTGTATTTTAGACCCTGTAACTGCATCAAAAGCATTATTGATAGATCCTTCAACAACATTAGCTTTTGTATAAACAGAATCATCAGCTCTCAAGAATGCAAAAATTTCAGCACAAATAACACATATCATGTCACCATCACAATCAGTACATGAGTTGCAATGAGTATAATTATTGAAACCAATAAAATCAGGAAATTCATCACACAACTCATCATAATTGTCTCTCCACTACCTTAGGAAGAGGTTCAAGAATACTTACCTTGGGGGCCTTAGAGTTTTCCCCTCTCTCACTTACCTCTTCGTGCTCTATTTCTTTCTCTTCAATAGCTTGTGGATGAGAGGTGGGTTCATCTAACGTCTTCCTACTTTGTGCAATGTGACAAAGACTAGGATCTTCCTTCATATCCTCTTCGAATTGTGAGGAAGTCTCCCGAAATTAGGCTCGACATCTTATCGAATTCGTGGCTAACTCGCCCCAAAGAGTTTTGCGGTCATCGCTCATGGCCTTTGTCTCTTCTTGTGAACCGAATGTTATTAGTGGCCATTTGTCTTCTTAGCTCCTCCAATGAAGGTTCAGGTTGCCTAGGAGGTTGAACTTGTTCTTGCCCATGACTCAAGTTAGGAGGATCCCACCACCCTGGATAATATGTATTGGAGTAGGGGTTGTAGTTGTCGGACGGTTCAGAATATCCTCATACTGCCTCTACCTCCTCATTTGTGTCTACTAGGAAAGTGGGACACAAATCAGTGGGATGTCCAGATGATAAGCAAATCTCACAAGCTTCCATGATCAATGGATATCAACACCTACAAACACTCAGAAAGAAAGAATAAAAAATTAAAATAAAAAAATAAAAACAGAGTAAAAATAGGAAACAAATTAATAGCGCAATTGAAAAATTAGTTCCCCGGCAACGGCGCAAAAATTTGGTATGGTGTGGAATGTGATTAAAAATAAATATAAAAAACAGTTGCCAAGTTCCACCAAAAATATAAAAACCTTGCAACCAGTTGTAGTAAGCAAGGGTCGATCCACAGAGAACCAATTCAATTAACACTATCAATCTAATTCCTAAATTAAACTCTGATAGAAAATTAAATAGTAAAATTAAAAGGGGGGTTTTGTTGACTAAAACTAAAAAGAGAAATTAAACTTAAACCAAAACAGTAAACACAAATTGAATTACCAAGTTAAAGACATTGGTTAAGAGATGGAATCCACCACTAGATTTATATGATAATGCCAACTTACATACCCTTTATACCAACATGATCAATTATGTTCTTATGTGATTGTGAGATAAATCTCATGTCTTCCTTAAGTTTCGCTTAATTCAGCAACCGCTCAAATCAAATACTAACCATTGGTTATTTGTAAAGCAACCGCTCTTACACCTACCTAATGATTGCATTAAGAATTAGAAAACCAATCACACTAAGATCTAATCACACACCAGGATTAAATTACTTAGATCATATGTCTCACTAGTCATACCACCGCAAATCGCAAGCATATAGCAATCCTAGTTTTACCACTCTCGAAATTTGGCAAGAATATAAAAATCTTTATATTGATTTAAGAATAGAAACATATGAATAAAAACATAATTGTATTAATATAAAAAAGTATGCAAGATTCACATAATCAAAACTAGAGTTTCATCTTCCCTTAACCAATCAAGAAGTTTAGCCACACATGGCAAAGTCAAAATCACAAGAAAAATAGAAGAAAAACATAGTTCAAAACGAAAGTGCAAAAGAAAACTAAAGATCAAACTAGTTTCCAAAAGTTGGGGATGATCAATCTCCGATTGCTCGAACTCGAGACTCCAATCTTCGATCCAATCTCCCTTCCCCTTGGTCTTTGTGTTTCCCTCAGTTCCCTTGACGGCTCTCCCTGTCCAGACCTCTTTTAAGGACTCTAAGCAACCCTATTTATAGGTTTGGATACCTAATTTAACATTAAAATATGAATTTAACTTTCTGGTGCGACGACACGGGCCGTGTCATATGACACGGCCCAGGCCCTGTACTTTTCTGTCAGCCCAATTCCATGTATTTCACAAGTCAGAGAAGAACACGGCCCAGGCCCCATGTAATTTGACACGGGTTTGTCGTTTGACACGGCCCACCCCTTGTCGGGTGACATGGGCCTGTAATTTGACACGGCCCAAGCCCCGTAATTCGACATGGACCACGTAATTTGACACCTTCATTTTCAAATGGATTCTTTACAAATGCTTTTCTTTCATTGCTTCAAGAGGTGATATTGATCTCCTTAAGCATTCATCTCTCTCCTTAAATGGCCATCAAGCTTGGTTTGATGCTAATGGACTCAAACACTCAAAGATATCCTGAAAAACATAATTCATTTATGAGTGTTTATAACCGCATTTAGCATAATTTCACAATAAACATCCAAAGACAACTCTAAATTAGAAACTTAGCTAAATGTCAACAATTGAGCACATATGGAGTCCAATTAAATCAATCATAAGGCATTTAAAGTATGGAAATAATCGACAGATCATTTGGGAATATGTTTTTCTTTGTATTCGAGTAATTTTGGGTTATTTTTAAATAGTCCTAATTCTGTTATTTCATTTTTCTTGGGATAATAAATTTTTTCCATTTCTGTAAATAAATATGAGATATTTATTTATCATTTTCTTTAAATGTGATATTATGATGTGAGTTTGTTAATGCATAACTAATACAATAAGTTACTGATAAAATTTTATCTCCTAGTTTCATTAAGTTTTTCCTTAAAAATTTATATTCTAATGTTAAAGTCTGTTCCAATCTTTAAGTATTTAAAGGTATTTTAATATTTAGGCGTATTTCAAATTTTAATTTTTCATAAACTAAATTTCTTTCTATTATTCTTAATATTTTATCTTTTAAATCATTAATTCTATCATCTTTTAATATTATCTCTATTGGTGAATTAATTTCTTCCGAAAAGTTTATTTAATTAATACTTGTACTACTCCTATATGAATATATCTTATTTTTCTCCTATCTTCATTGTTTTTTTATTTTTCCTCTTAATTACATAAGTTTTCTTCTATTTAATAATTGTAAACACATATTTCCTTGTGTGTCATTATATCTATTGGAGTTTCATTATTTAATTTTCCATAATAAATAATATTTTTTCTTAAATTAAATCATTTTAGTAATTCTCCAAGTCTTTCTTGTCCATGCATATTTGCATTTTTAGTTAAATCTAGTTCTTCTTTTTGTATTTTTTTAAAAAGAGATTTGTTTATTAGAACGCTTCCTTCATAATTTCGTTCTTCTTCGACAATATTTAAATATTCTATATCATCTGTCTATTCTATCTCCATTTAGACTAGTTTGTTTATGTAATTTTTTATCGTATAAATACTTAAATTAATTCTTGAAATTTATATTTTTTCTTTTATAAATATGACTAATTCTTCAGATCTTATTTCATAAGGTTTTTTTACTTCAAGAAAGTCTATTCCTAATAGTAGACTAGTATTTTCTTGGTTTGAAACATATAATTCAGTTTGAATTTTTACAATTGAGTTAAAATAAATTTCTATGCTAGTTTTTTCTTTAAATATATCTTTTTCTTGATTAAAATTTACTATTATCCTAGGGTTTGTTTCTTTTCTTTTACATATTAAATCTCTACTTATATAACTAATACACGATCCAGTGTCAATAAGTACAGACATTATAATTCCATTTACTCTTCCTGATACATGATATTGAGAATGATTATTTGGAATGAGTTTTATAAACATACTTGATCCGATATTATAAATTTCTACTGATATCTTTCCTTCTAGTTCTTTACTTTGTTCTTCTGAGTTTTCTGCAAGCCCACTGCTACTTCCGCCATTTGAATAGAATAAATTTGTTTAAGTAGGGTAGAGTGAATAGAAGAAACTGAGTAGAAACAAAATTTTTTAATGATAAGTGGTTATGAGTACAAGGGTTTGGACACACTCTGAAGTGCCCGACTAGCGCTCATAGGAGACTAGCACGGAGTTTTCCTAAGGAAAACACTTCTCAAGGTCTGAGAATTTTCAGAATCTTCAAAAAACTCTGCATTCCTTAGCATAAGAGGATTTATTTATAGGCTAGAGTGCCTAAGGCTAATTTACAAAAGTATCCTTACAAACGTAAGTGCTTACATCATATGCTAAATAATTCACATGGTGACGTAAGGGCTTACATCACACTTCGATTATTGCTTCATCTAACGAGGCGTCGCCTTTAATTATGTCGGCCATTTTATCTGCCCCTTATTTGTCTTGTATACATTTTCCACATGCGTGGTTCCCATTAATCTTTATCATAGCACAGAGGCCGTTGAGGACAGCTAGTCTGTACTCCATTAGTGGTCCTTGGAAAGCGTAAAAAGGAAATTCAAAACTGGTCAAAAGATTCATATCTTTCTCCTTTATTACTTTGCTACTCGTTTTGCTGTGTAATAAAGTTGTCGGTGCTTTGTATAAGGTCTTGATAAAGGATTCCTTTCCAGTGCTTTGACACTGCAAGTAAATGCTTGCCAGTTGGTTTGTCAGTATCTGAGTAATCTGGTCTTCTTCATAGACAATTCCACGTGGCTCGTCCTTTAATGGAAAATTATTATTACTTACTCTCACATAGATTAGATGCTTTGCCTGTTGCTTATTGATGAAGTCTGGATAAGCTGAGTAGAACTTTAGAAAAATGCTTTGATCTTTAGCAATGTTTTTCTTAAACATTTGAACTGCATCTTTAAAATTATGAGGAAACAGATTAATTTCTTCTAAATTGGAACATATTGAATGTCAGTATTAAAGGTGCTCCTGGAAGGATGATTGCTTTGATACCGAAGAGCTTCCTATCAACCATATAGAAACAGTTGACTTTTTCCTTTTCATTCTAGTTGATTAGTCTTTTGAAATTTTCCAAAAAATTTTCTTTTGAAAATTGAACTTGTAATTCATGATCTTTTCGAGAAGTAATTTGGAAATTATCTAGAGAAGAAGGGATTTTTCCAAAGATTTTAAATGGTGATTGCTTTACTGGTGGATTCTTGGTTGCTTCAACAAAAGTTCTTGGTCCAAGATATATTTCTTTCTCTTTTCATTTCTCTGAATATTCTTTGAAGGCTTTTTCTGCTTCATCCTTGGTTGGATATGATTTGTGTAAAATTCCTGAAATCTTCTGATAGTGTGGTGCTGCTTTGAACCAATCATCATAAATTCTCGGAAATGGTCCATTGAATATCACGTACCATTTGTTGATTTTTTTCTCTTCCTGTGTTGAAATGCTTCTGTAAGAAATTTTTTTGCTTTAAGTTGTAGATTAAGAACTTTAATATCTGCTTCAATGAGTTCTAATTCCTTCAACTTTTGGATCTCTAATGCTTCCTTGAGTTCAAGCTGTTGGATGACCATTTCTAGCGTGCTTCGCTTCATTCTCTGGATAGGATATTCGCAAGGACGTTCTTTTCGCCTTTAATATGTGAGATTAAATAATTGTATTCGGCAAGCTTAATCTTTCTTGCTTATAAGTTCCTTTGTGATTGATGTTCTTGAAACCTGCAACATAAGTAGAATCCGCTCGGACAATAAATTTTTTATCAAACACATAAATTCGATGTTTTTCTAACATTCGAATTAGTGCCAGTGTTTCTTTTTCATGGGTAATTAATTTCATTGTCTGAAAAGGTTCCAGACATATATAGACACAGTAATTCTTTCTTTTGTCCAGGAAGTTTTGCTTTCATAACTCCTCCCCAATATTCATTAGATGCGTCTGTTTCAAAAATAATTAAATCATCATCTGATGGATGATATAATTCAGGAAGATCCTGACATAAGTACTTTAGTTTATTAATAATTGCTTCATCTTCTTCTGTCCAATACCAGAGAGCATATTTCTTTAATTTTTGTTGAAGTATTCTCCTTTCTGCTGCGAGATTTTTTATAAAACCTTCGTTTGAAATATACGTTAGTAGTCCAAGAAAACGTTGTAATTCTTTTTTATCTTTTAGTTTAGTAGGAAAATTTTGTAATTTTTCTAATACATGTTTTTGCATTATTAGTTTTCCTTTTTCAATTTCTAAGCCTAAATAATTAATTCTATTTTGAGCTAGAACAACTTTTTTCTTACTTAAAACTACTCCTTGGTTAATACATTTTTTAAGGATTAGTTCTATTTTCTTAAAATGGTCATTTAAATCCTTATTGATAAAGACTAATATATCATCAATATAAATAATACAAAAATCTTTAAATTCTTTAAAAATTGAATCCATTCTTAACTGGAAAATGCTTGGTGATTGTTTCATTCCCATTGAAAGTACATTCCATTCATATTATCTTTTGGAACAACTAAATGCTGTTAATGCTTTAGATTCTTCTGTAAGCCTCATTTGGTAAAATCCCGATTTACAATCAAAAGTACTAAACTAATTCATATTTCTTATTTGTTCAATAATTAAATCTTTTATTGGGAGATAATAGACATCCCCTTCCATCACATCATTTATTTGTTTATAATTAATTACCATTCGTCGTTTTTCTCTTTTTATTTCATTATAATTTTCAACATAAAATACTGGGCTTGAATGTTTGCTTTTTGATGGTCTAATTAGTCCATTATCTATCATTTATTTGATCTCTTTTACAAATTCATCTCTATCTTGTCTTGTATAAATCATAGGTTTACATTTTACTTCTTTTGTAGGATCTTTTAATTTTAATTCAATTAATTCATTATTTTTATTATTAAATTTTGGATCTAATGGATTTTCACTACATGTTTTTTTCAAAAGTTCTTCAATATAGGCTGAGATTTTTCATCCTAGTTCTAAATTAATTAATACATGGTGAATTTTTTGGCATACTGCATCTATGATCTCACCACATTTCAGCTTGTTAAACTCTGATTGTTTTCTAGAGTAATGACATTAAGAAAAGTGAATAATTGGAATTTTAACTATTTCTCTTATTTGTTTTTCACGAATGTACGATGTTTTAAGGGTTAAATATTTTAAGTATTGACAAAATGGTGAATATAAAGGTAAAAAATTATTTCCTAAGATCATATCCAATCTAGTTTCTTGTTGATATATTGTTGGTACTATAAATAATTTATTTTGAATATTTAAAGTAATTCTTTTTGCAATAAAATATAGTGGATGTATTGATCCATCCGCAATTTGAATTTTTAAAGGCTTTTCTAGTTTTTCCCATTTTTCAAATAGTAATTTTGTTGCTAAATAAATATTTGCACCTGTATCTATATAAGCTTCTATTTCTTTATTACTTTTTTTTATTTTAATTTTAATATAACTAATATTCAATTAGACAACACTTTTTATGAAGATAATTCATTTTCTGAATATTCATATATACTATCTTTAGTATTACTTAGTTCTTCCTCTAATGGTTTTAGGTTATATATTTTATATACATTCTTTATTAACTTTGTTTTTTCTTTAAACTCTTTTTCTTTTCTTTGAGGGCATTCATTTGCGTAGTGTCCTTCTTCATTACATATCCAGACACACACTTCTTTTTTCTTTTTGGACAATATTTTCTAGGTGTTTGTCTTCTTTTCCTAAAATATTTTCTTTTCGTATTTTTATAAGCTCTTTTTCTAGGATAAGTTTTTCGTAATTTTGACTTTCTTTTATAATATTTTCTTCTTTTTGTTGGATCCATAATTTCTTGAATTTTCTATTTTTGGAATATCACAACAAATTGAATTTCTTCTTTTATTTAATTGTCTGATTGTTTCTCTTTGTATACATTGTTCTCTTAGTGTATGATAGAGTATTTGCATGATTCCTCCTAATGTTTGGGCTGTTTCCATTGGTTGAGTTTGCTAAATAGTCCTTATTTTCGTATTAAGTGAATATGGTAGTTTATCTATAAAGAATCTATGTATATTGATTTTGTATCATTGTTTAATTGATAATAATATTTTTGGTATTCACATATAAAGCTATCAATTTCGCACATATTACATATTTGCATTTTGTTTAAATGTGCTTTAGCCTTTTCATGTAAAAACCTATTTACTTCGTTACTATGTTCTATAGTATTATAACCTATGAATTCTTGATAGATTAAATGCATAATAAATCTAGCAAAATTTTGATTATTTTCCACATTTTGAGCGTATTGGTACCATGTTTCATCACTTATACTTATAAGAAATCTCTGTACATTTCCTTCTGTTTTATATACTAATAAATTCTTAACATCTAATAAACTTAATTCACTAAATCTTTCATCAGTTGCAATTAATAGTGTCATTTCATTAGTCCATTGGAATATTACTTCTTCTTTATTTCTCACACAATCAATATTTAATTTATTTTCAATTCTAAAATTTTCATATCTTGGTCTAAATTTTTCTTGAATCTTAGTTCATCTTCCATCTTTTCTAGCATATCCTTGTTTATACATAATTTCTTTTTCATATTTGTCCCAATATTCTTCTGGTTTACCCCAGTATTCATCACATTTTCGTTTAGTCTTTGTTCCACTTGACTCTTCTTTTTCCATAAATATTTCATCAAATTCGATTCTCCCACATTTTGATGTGTTGTAAACTTAATATTACTTCTTCATTTTCTTTTTTGGTTTCTGTTTACTTTACTTATTGAATTTGTTTATTTTCTTCCTCAATTATTTTAAATTGTTCTAATAATTGTTGAATTTCTTCAATATCATTTGATCTTTTTAAAAGATCTATGTATTCATCTTTTATCCTCTCTATGAAGTTACTAGTTTTAAGAATTTTAAAGGTTCTCGTTCTATTTTTTCTACTAATTTTAATTCTTTTGGTTTAATTTTTAATAATTCTTTTAAATCTTTTTCGTGATATATTTATTATTTTATTCATCTTCTAATAGATTTTTCAACTGTAATAAAATTTATTCAAATTGTTTTATTTTTTTATTTTCATCAATTTTTTCCTTTATTTATATTATTAAATGTATCTCTTATATTATGTATTTCATTTATTTTATTTTGTATTTGATCACATGTATAATTTGTAATTCTATTAGTGTTTTGTATTAGTATAATTATATTTTTATTAATTTCTTTTATTCTTTAACTAATTATTGACTCATTATTTTAATTTTTTCCAAAATTTCTATTTGAATATTTTATTTATCTTTTATCTTATATTTATTTTGTTTTATTAATTACATGGTGCCCTTATGGCACCAGAGAATCCACCTTAAAAATATCAGTCATTGATCATATTATAGCAAAATCAATGGTGACAACATGTTAAACGCTTTCCTTAAAAAGACAACGAAAAAGACAAATAAGTTACCGAAGTAAAAGAACCTTGAAGAGTCTCGGTACCCGTAGCCAACTACCCATCCCTATCCATTCAATGTGAGGGGTTGTGTCTTACAAAGTAACCCATGCATGTGTCATTGCTTGATGCCATTCTTTTCTCCTTACCCATGCCTGCGTACATGTCCTTTCTTTTATTTATTATTATTATTATTATCTCCCCCTCCCATCTTTTCACAAACTATATAAAAGTCTTTTTTTTTGTGAATATATAAAATAAATTTAATTTAGAAGAAATCTGGATTTGGCCATAACTAGTTAATAACTAGTACTTTGTGGAAGTATTTTAAATCTCTCAAAGGAAAATAAAGGCGTCAATTACTATAAGTGTTATAATTTGTCTAGTTGTAGGTTGAAAAAGACAATTACTATAAGCGTTATAATTTGTTTAGCTGTAGGTTGAAAAAGACATTTATCATGAACCAAAAATATAAATTATTTTAGAGTCTCATGAAACCTTCTTAATTTCTTATTGCATGTTTTAATTTTTATGTATTGTAATAAATAAATAATAAGAAGAAAATTCAAAAAAATAAATTAATACTTCCATACTTCATAGGTAAAACCTAGTAATTGATGAATATACTTCTCTTGTCTTGAATTTCGACGTCCATAAAGTCCAATGGCCTTAAAACTTTTTATTTTAATAATCAAACTCGTGTAGCACACGGAATGTACAGCCAGTAAAAAATAAACATGTAGCACAGAAAACGATACGAATCATAAAGTCACATTTGCCTCTCTCTTCATTGGACATCGTTTTTACCTTTGTCTTCTAATGTCGTGATGCATATAAATACCATGCTTGGGAACTAAGCTTGCTCCAAAGCGACATAAAGAAGAAGAAACATTGAACTTGGGGGCACATTTTCATTTCACACCTCTCACTCACCCACTCCACTCTTTTTGCTCTTTTCATTCTTTGGCTAAAGTTTCTGAAAAATAAAAAAATGGTTAAACAGGTTCTGCTTCTGTTCTTCTTTGCCTTTGGATTGACCCTTTCAGTCTCAGAGTCCAAATCTGCTTCTGATCAGCTACCTCACGCTGCAGAATCCTTCAGTGTTGGCTATATCCAGGTACGTGTAACTGGTCCTTACTCCTTCCCAAGAACCAAAAAAAGACTACCCTTTGTTTATCTTTATTTTTATTTTATTTTTTTAATTCCTTGAAGCTGTTTTCAATTATGCATAATATGAAGACCAAGGCTTTATTTTATTTATTTGTTTTTTTCTTCTATTGTGTGTGTTCAATAGATGAAGAACGCAGGGAACTGTTCCTACACGGTGGTTATATCTACAAGCTGTTGGTCGCCTAAGTTTACAACGGATAAGATCAGTATTGTTTTTGGGGATGCTTATGGCAACCAGGTTTTGTCTTTTACTTCACTGTATTTCCCCATTTATTTATTTCTTTTTAGTGAAGTATGTTTAATCGGTTCAAGATTGAATTTTGAATGAAATATTCAGAAACTTTTATATAAAAAAAAAAGAAATATTTTAAAGAGGAATTACAAACAAACCCACAATTGAAATTGAAGGAATCATGGATATCCAATATTTTGTTGGAGTTCATTATTGTTACATCCTAACTTTTCTTCACTTTATTTTTGTTGTTGTTGGTGGTGTGATCTTTGCTGAAGAATATAAAATTAAACTCTATTTCTAGATATTTTGTTTGTTTTCTTTTTTTTTCTTTTGGTCTGAGTTTATTTTCTTCTAAAATTAGTTCTAAATCACTTTATTATACTCTAAAAGTGCATGAACTGCTTCTATTTGCGTATTGAAAGGCAAACAGACACTTCTATATACTCAAAGCTTGATAAACTAACATAGTTCTAGAAACTAGCTTCTGGAATTGAGAATAAGCTGAAGTCTATAACAGAGCACTAGAACCTTACTCACTTTTGATAAAAAGTGATGACTTTCCATTATGATATTGGCCAAAACACTAAATATAGCTTGATGGCTTTTGAATCCATGTTTGTAATTGCAGAGAAGATGTTCAAAGTGGAATCTGAATAAAAAAGCCTCAATTTGTATGCACATTTAACTAATTAAGGAAGCTTAATTTTGAACCATTTGATATATAATAATTTTTTATTTTTTGGTTTTCCTTTCCAATATTATTTATCAGATATATGCACCAAGACTGGATAATCCAATTGCAAGGACATTTGAGCAATGTTCTTCAGATACATTTCAGATAGATGGTCCATGTGCATCTGAGATTTGTTATGCGTATCTATATAGATCTGGTGCAAATGATGGTTGGAAGCCTGAAAGCGTGAAAATCTATGGCTTTGACGCAGAGCCCGTTACTTTTAAATTCAATACCTCCATCCCTAATGATACGTGGTATGGGTATAATTTGTGTGAGATTCCAACTCCTCCTCCTCCTCCTCCTCATCCTCATCCTCCTCCACCTTCTCCTTCTTCTTCATACCCACTATCCACTCAGAAATGGCTTATATATGTGGTTCTAGGACTTGTTCTTAGTTTTTGGGTGTAATTTTATGCACTTTACATATTCCATATCTATTTTTCCTATGGAGTCATGTAACTTAATTAGTACTTTAAGCAGAAGTAGGGACGGTATACAAGTTATGTTATACAAGTTGTGTTGCACCCTTGACTAAACTCAGTTAATAATTATGTGGCTTGCTTTTAAATATTTTTTGTCTGATTATGTTCAATTTAATGGATGAACGAGGAGGGCTTTATAAAACTTAGGAAGGTTAAGGGAGATGTTGCAACTTGAAGACACGTGATAAATAATAACAAGGACGCATATATGCTAGTGAAACTGAAATGAATTAATTCGAAAGAAACAATAGTAGGAGTAGGAATAAAATATATCCATGTCCGGAGAATAATAGTAGGAAATTGCATTAAATAATATCACACTAAAGATGTGATTCTGTTTCATTCGTTGAGTTTTCATTTTTACCAAGCAACAATTGTCAGACTTATCAACAAATTCGTTCAGCTTCCAAACTTTGTGATAGTCAGTGGCGAGATAGGATAGTAAAAAACATAGGCAAAGGGGCCATCTTAAAAGAAATTTTTTGAAAAGAAAGGTGCTGCCTGAGCTGAGAGTACTTTATTCGATTCATGAATCAAAACTCCAAGTATCAAGAGAAATTTTTAAATTTTTATTCCCTTTTTCCTGTGCTTTGCATTGTAACTATTTTCTTATTTATACCGTAACTAGTAACTAAATGCTAATTAACTAATTAAATAGTATATCAATTCGTTTCAATACCCCTCTCGTCCTCAGGGCTATACTGTAAAGAAAAACAACATAGAATTGTATGAAAAATAACCAGACCCGTAGTAAGAAATTTTTTGCAAATTGAATTGAAATTGAATTTGCTAGAGTAGTTTTTTAGAAGTCCCTCCACCGCTGTTAACATGGTATCGTGGAGAAATATTTATGTAAATATTGTTTACATTATGTTTATATTAAATTAATTAACACTTAAATAATTATATAAAATTTTGCTTACCATATAATTATTTTTTTAAATAATAATAAGTAATTACTATAAATAAAGTTTTTTATAAGATATTATATAATTTATGTTTAAATATTTAATTAGTCATATTTTAAAAATTATATTTTAGATATGTGGTTTGAATTTTTTTATCATTATTATTTATTATTTTTATAGTATTTATTGATTTTTATATTTATTTTTTTATTTTTTTAAATATTAATTAATTTAATTTATATATCAAATATCATATTTTTTTCTCGCATTTTATTTTTTGTCCACCAACTTGAATGGGTAATGTCCAAACTCTCTACGCCTCTTTTGACCCTACTTTCTTTTGTTCGGACTTTGGAGGATCACCGAAGTGGGACCAAAGGGGGATTCATTTCTCAACGCTATGGTGTAATTCTCATTTGCCACATTCTATAGGGCACCCTCTCATGTTATGGATTACCGGTGTACCGTAGACTTTACTTGTTATTAGAAGTTGCATTTTGTGTCTAACCGGTAATTGTCCTCAAGGCTATACTGTAAAGAAAAACAACAGAGTTGTATGAAAAATAACCAGACCCGTAGTAAGAAATTTTACACAAATAAGAAAAGAATTTGCTAGAGTAGTTTTCTTAGAAGTCCCTCCACCGCTGTTGGCCATGGTATCGTGGAGAAATATTTATGTAAATATTGTTTACATATATGTTTATATTAAATTAATTAACACTTAAATAATTATATAAAATTTTGCTTATCATATAATTATTTTATATTAAAAATAATAATATATTAAT
Organism: Ormosia semicastrata; assembly: GCA_029884595.1. NCBI lineage: Eukaryota > Viridiplantae > Streptophyta > Magnoliopsida > Fabales > Fabaceae > Ormosia > Ormosia semicastrata. The sequence goes on along the minus strand of JAQQTO010000063.1, from coordinate 131,393,069 downwards.
TATTAATTAATTTAATCCACATCATTTATATAAGTAAAATTTATATAAGTATTTATCACCTATTTGTCATATGCTTTGTCATATTCTTCAAGGACAGAGAAACTGTTTCATTTAACATAAAAATATTTATATAAGTTTTATTTATACAAATTGTATAAATTAAATCAATTAATAAATAATATATTATTATTTATAATATAAAATAATTATATAATATAAAACTTTATATAATTATTTAAATATTAATTAATTTAATTTATATATAAAATATACATAAATATTTCTCGCATCAACCATGCATTTGTCCACCAACTTGAATGGGTAATGTCCAAACTCTCTACGCCTCTTTTGACCCTACTTTCTTTTGTTCGGACTTTGGAGGATCACCGAAGCAGGACCCAAAGGGGGATTCATTTCTCAACGCTATGGTGTAATTCTCATTTGCCACATTCTATAGGGCACCCTCTCATGTTATGGATTACCGGTGTACCGTAGACTTTACTTGTTATTAGAAGTTGCATTTTGTGTCTAACCGGTAATTGATTCTTAAGAGTGTTTAGAATGAAAAAAATAAAGAAATATTTAATTTATAAATTAAATTTAATTAAATTTTATGTTTAAAATATTAAAAAACAAATAATTTGATTTTTATAAAATTTTATAAAATATATTTATTTTATTTTAGAAATTTTATTAAATTTGATAAGATTTTTTAAGATTTAATTTAATTTAAAATGAATAAATTATTTTATCTTTAATAATTATTTTTAATTGTTTCTTATAAGAATAAAAATATAAATAATAAAATAAAATAAAATTAATTTTTATTTTAATAAATTTTAAAAATATAATTTTATTTTTAAATAAATTTAAATATGATTTTTTAAATAAATTTTAAATATAAAATTTAATTTTTAAATTAAATTAAATTAAATGAAATCAACAAATCAAATTATTTTTAATTTTAATTAATTTTAAAGATTACCTAAATGATCTGAACCCCTACACGTGTCAATACAGATGGAATAGTATCTTTATTATCAGACGTTAACTAGGAAGCAATGATGGACGGAGACGTTGAGGCGTGTTTGCGTGTTAGATACGTGTCTATATTAGATATATGGAGATATTTATATGAAATATGTGTTTTGTGTGTCAGAATATATTTGATTTAAAATATTTTTTCTTTAATTTGGTTTAAACAATAAGTTCTAAAATATATATTTAGACACGCCCTGATATATTTAGATATGTCCGAACATTTTGAATCACATTTTAAATACTATCCATTAATATTTTCTTTAAATAATTTTCATGGTTAACGTTTAATTATAAACTTTTTTACAACTAATTGAAGTTTAATCATTTAACTAATGTCTTACAGTTATTATTTTTATACATCACTATTTTAAGTTTTATTTTTTTACTCTATATATCAACTTATTATCCTTTAAATTTTATCTTTTTCTAAAATCTAAATATGAATCATTATTTTTATTTATTTCTTTACTACCTTTACTCTTTCCAAATCGTTAATTATCTGTTAATCTTTATTTTTTTCAATTAAAGTTTGTTTCATACCAATATTTTTTTTAATTAATTTTTTCTCATATAATATGTACTCATTAATAATTAATTTTATTAGTAATAATTAGTTTAAAGATTTTTTAGAATATATCAATAAAAATTATGTTCTATATTTTTTAAAAAAATTTATTAAGTAATAAATATTAGTACATATAATATATATTAAGATATAATAAATCTTTAAATTTATAAAAATGATATTAATAAATTATAAATTTTTTCATTAAATTTTGTATGTATATATATATATATATATTTATATCTTATAATTGTTAAATTTAATATATCTTTATATCTATATATGTATCATATCCTGTATTCATGTATATATCTATGATTCACACCTAAGACGTATAAGTGTCTGCGTTGGAGGCCATTTATTTATTATATTTGAGTTTCCTATCTACACGTACTTGAGTTGAGCTGAATATGAAAGTCAAATTTGAAGGTGCAACCATTTGTTTATTATATTTGTTTTTAATTACACATTAAGTTGTGTCATTGCAGCTTATTAAAAAAATGTTATTTCAATTCATTTAAAAAGTAGCTTTTTTTTTTCTACCCAGAGTGTTTTAGAGATAGATTTAGCCTAACTTGAACCTCATTAGATATATTCACAGGGTCATTTATTTGAATTTGGACCCGATTTAATTATGATCCTATTAATGATTATATTGAAATTGGGTTCACTTAATATTTATATAAAATATATAATATTAGACGTTATGTATTTATAAATTTTTAGAAGTATAAAACTAAAATTAAAAAATATTTTATAATATATATTTTGAAATAAATTATATTAATAAAAAATTATTATCATATTATGTAAAAATTATCAATTTATGTCTAACATTTTTATAATTTATTACTAATTTTTTAAACAATAAGTTCTAAAATATTATGTTATACTACACTAAGTTGGATCAACTCAAAATGTAACTCGAACCTAGTCCAAAAATACATCGAATCAAATTTTAAAAATTTGAATCCAACCTAATAAGTTTCAAGTTAGGATAAGTCATCAGGTTAAGCTAGATCATGAACACCTTTTTTACACATAAAATTGACAATTCATTTCATTTTACTTTTTATTTTTTACATTTTTATCTTTACCATAATTCCTTACATGTATTTAATGTATTTACCATGAGTTTATTACTCTACTTATTTCAAATCAACTTATATCCTTCTAAATTCTATCCAATTTTATGGATTCTAAAATTTAAAAATGAATCAAAATAATGTAATTTACAAATTAAATCATTTACTAATTTACAACATTCCAAATATAATAATCTGTTAATCTTTATTTTTTTCTGAATTTTTTATTTACTTTTATCATTCGTTTTATTCTTATTTTATTTATTTTCTATCTCAATATATTTATCAGGTGCCAATAACATTATCACTAACTTGCCACTTAACTCCTATTTTGTTTTCGCAGCTAACAATTTTGTCTATGACATAAGTAGGTGTATAAACGATCTAATTTATTCATCAACTATTCGAACTCAACTTGTTAAATGTTTCACTAAGTTTGTTTGTTTAACTAAATAAAACAAATAAGCTCAAATTTAAACTTAGGCTTAATCATACAAATGAGTCAAGTTCAAATATTATAAGCTTGACATTAAAAGTTTGTGAAATAACTTGTATATATGTCTATATATTATTTATTCATTTTGTATAAATAGTAAAAATTAAATCATAAATAAATATAAATTAAAAATAACAAAAAGTATAAATAATAAAAATATAGTTGTTATTATTACTAATTAAAAGCTTTAATAGAACCAACGTATATTGGTTCGAGTGTAAAGGAATTTATTATCTTAAACATGTGATCTTAGATTCGATTTCAAGATCCATGTTTATAAAAAATTGAAAATAACAATGCTGTGATGTTTCCCTTCTTAGGCACATAATTATATTCCAAAAGATTTGTTTCTTATTTAATAGGTGAGAGATATTATAGGAAATAAAAAAAATTCAGTTAAAAAGTTGTGAATTTTTTATGTAATAAATTATGAATAAAAAAATTATTATTCTTTACTTTCTATCTCGTATATTTTAAAATAATCTCCAATCAATTTCTAACAAACAGACATTTATTCAATACTAAATAAATTTAAATATTTTAAAAAGAAATTTTATAAAAAAATTAAGATATAAAAAATTTAAATAAGTTAAATTTAAACTTTAAATAAATAATATATTTATTTAACTCTACTTAAATTAATTTATTTATATTATTAAACATAGGTATAATAATTATTTAATTTTTATCTATAATTTAAGAAAAATAATTAATTTTTTAACTCATTCTCTTAATTATTAAATAATAAAAATATTAAATATTTTATATTCTCAAAATATTAATTATATTTAATTTTTTATTTAAAATATTTTTATTAAATAAAAAAATTATTAAAAAATTATTTTAAAAAAATATAGCAAAACTCATAATTTAATCTTATAATAAAGGTCACGGTTGCGTTAAAAACAGATTATAATGAATGAGAGCACTGCTTGGTCAAGGTATATCACACTTTCCAAAAATTTTAATTTTAATTCCACTTTATCACCTGCTGCACCGTTTGTCCCTAGTAAAGGTCACACTGATTAATTTCTTAGCCGAATCTACGGCTTATATTTATGCACCGCATTGAACATGGTGCATCATAGACAAAACCCACATTTGCCATCCCTGCGTTCAGTTTATCAGAAGTGACCTTTCTCTCTTTTCCACGCCGTCCTTTTGATAATTTCTCTTTGGTTTTTATGACCAAAAGATAGACTAGAGACTACTATATTAACCTCTTCCAACGGCCCCTTTGCAAAGTTCAGTATCCTTCTAGGACAAAAATTAAGTAAAATATTTTAGTTGTTTGTAGTGTTTATTTTTAATAAAAATATGATATATTTTTATTTTTAGTTATTTATTTATTATTTTAAAAATTTTTATTAATAAATTATAAAAAAATATATACATATTATATTTTTATTAAAAATAAACATCATAAATATCTAAAAAATTTTACTTAAATTTTATCCTTCCTTCTATTAGTATCCTTTCCAAATTCGTAATGATATATCTTTTTATAAGGTTTTTTAATATTTTTTAATATTAAATAAAAAATATATACACCTAATATTTTAAAATTAAAAAATATTCAATATTTTTCTATTTCATAATTAAAATAATAAAAAATTAAATAAAAAGATAAAACATTTCTCTTTTCAAATTCCTCCATCAACACTGTAGAATGAAACTTGCCAATAGCATGAGTTCCTGTTCCATTTCGTACGACAGGCTGCGTTCTTATGTTTGACCCTGTCTGGCACAACGTATTGGCATCAGCTGACCTTCACTATCACATCATCGAAAGAGTTAATTTGTAGTTTTTTTAAAATTAATAATAAAAATTATTATTAAAATATTAAGATTTATAATTAATGATTTTTATAAATAAAAATATATAAAAAAACTAACTTTTAAATCTCAAAAACTTAATTTTTATTCCTTTATTTTTTTACTCTTTTTTTATACTTTAATAAAGATGATAAAAAAAAAATCTTGACGGTAAATAATAAGATCTTAAATTTTACATAAAAATTATTTTTGAATATTATTAACTATTATCAAATTAATAATTACTATAATTACAAAATTACTCTTCACTATTTACTCAATAAAAATTTAACTCATTAACTTAATTTAATTACTTATTAAATTAATATAATAACTCACATGCTTTTCACTTGAGACATTTAATAACATTCTTTCACTTGACTCATGTGACATTTCTTTCTTTAAAGTTTGATAAGTTTGTTAAAACGTAATATGAATTCATATATATAAAGTCAAACTATTCTTTACATTTGATACATAATTCATCATAATCAAGAATGAAAACTAACATGAGTCATAGTGATCGTATATCATTTAATCGACACAGTCCCTTCCACATACTATAAAGTTAGTCATCTCATTGACATGATTTATAAATGAGAAACACATAATTGGTCCAACAATAATGTCTCTATTAAATAAAGAATATGTTATCATCATTCCTATTCAATCATGTATACAAACTTGGAAAACAAGTAAGACAGAAACATATTTATTCATAAGCTCAGAGTGTCAAAGTACATAAAACATAAACATAAACATAATTTATAATAATGCCTATTTGGCAACAATGGATATACTTTCAACATATCCATTAAATGTTTTGGGCGGTAACCCTTCTGCCAAAGGGTCAACAATCATAAAGTCAATGCTAATGTGCTTTATTGACACTTTATGTTTCTAAACCTCTTCTTTAACGACAATGTATTTCAATTCCATATGTTTAGCACCTTTAAAATACTCGTTGTTTTTAGAAAAGAAGACATATGCAAAATTATCACAATAAATTTTCAGCAGTTTGACAATATTGTCGACTACTCCAAGTCTTAAAATAAAGTTCCACAACCACTTAACCTGAATCATGACCTCAAAGTATGCCACAAATTCAACTTCCATGGTGGATGCAGCAATGACTAGTTGCTTCGCACTCTTCCATGATATTAATCCTTCAGGTAAAAGATACAAATAGCCAAATATGCACTTTCTTGTGTTTACACAACCGGCAAAATCTGAATTTAAATATCCAATCATCTCAAAATGATTGGATCTTCTATAAGTAAGCATGTGATCTTTCATTCCTTACAAGTATTTTAAGACTTTCATTGCAGCTTTCCAAATTCCTATAAAACTTTATTGATATATACTTTCTGAGACAAGCCTAACAATCTTTGTAATCTATTACAAAATATTTTTATTTCAATCACATAACTTGTCTCTATCATATCTTTCATTTCAAAGTTATTACAGAGAAACATCTTAGTTAGGGATGGCAATGGGCTTCCCCCACCCCCTCATCCACTTCTGTCACGGATACCCAATTGTGATCTCTACGGGTAGGTGGAGGTATCCACGAGTATCCATGATAAATAATAATTTAAAATAAAATTTTAAAAATTACAAAAAAATATAAATAAAATAAATTTTAACACCACATACTACAACTTTGTTCAACAATATAAGATTCTTACAAAATTAAAATAATATTATAAATAATAAACTAAATTCAATTATATTTTATAATAATCAGTTTACATAAATAATTATAATATAAATAGTATATATTTTTTCAACAAATTTTATCATTATGGGTTCATTCAATAAAAATCTATTTTAAAATAATAAAAATATATGTATTTTCATCTTATCTCAAAGTAAAAAAAAAAATCATAATATATGATATATATTAAATGAAAAAGTATACTTAATGAGTTTGCGAGTATTATAATCCCCGCCCCCACCCTCGCCCCCATTTATTAAATGGGTATCCATCCCCCGCTCCATCGCAGGTAATCCCTGCAGATCTCCACATATACAAGTAATTTTGTCATCCTTAATATTAGTTTCACTTAATAGAATAAGATTATTAGTTGCAAGTAAGATGTCATCAACATATAAAATTAGAAAAATAAACTTACTCCCACTGACCTTCAGATATATACACTGATCAACAATGTTTTCCTTAAATCCAAAGGATACAATAGTATCATTGAACTTGAGATACCATTGTCGGGAAGCTTGCTTAAGTTCGTATTTTAATTTCTTAAGTTTACGCACCATATGTTATTTCCCTTACTCTGAAAACGCCATTGGTTGATCCATATAAATATCTTCCTCTAAATTCTCATTTAGATAGGTGATTTTCACATCCATTTGATACAATTTTAGATCATAATGAGTTACTAATGTCATGATAATTATGAAAGAATCTTTGTTAGAAATTGGTGAGAATGTTTCCTTATAGTCAATGTCATCATTTTGAGTAAAACATTTGGCAACAAGATGAGCCTTGTAATGTCTAAGGTTGTCATGAGAGTTACGCTTAGTCTTAAAGGCTCATTTACACACAACTTTCTTACATCCTTAAGGTAATTCCACAAGATCCAATACACCATTATATTCCATTAATTTAAACTTATCTTTTATGGCGTCTAACCATTTATCAACATTATCATTATTAATGGCTTGTAAAAACGAAACTGGATCATTGTCATTAATTCCCAAGTCATTTCTTGACACTTGTAGATACACCACATAGTTATTTAGAATAGCATATCTTCTTTGTCTTTGAGATCTTCTTAATGTTATTTTTTATGATTGTTATACTATAAGTTCATTGTTAACTTCAGGATCATTAATTTTTGTATTCTTCTTGATTGTTATGCGGTTCAACAACACAAGGAACAATACTTTCATAAGTAGGAGCACAAGTCAAAGGAATTTGTACTCTAACTTCCTTAATATTCACATTTCATGAAGCTTCACTCTCACTGGTCTCACCATTCTCAATGAACCAAACATTTTCAGTTTCAACAATTCTTATACTATGAATAAAACAATAAAATCTATACTCTTTAGACTTTTTTGGACAACCAATGAAATATCAATTGATTGTTCTTGCATCCAGTCTTTTTTTATGTGAATTATAGATTCTTATTTCTATCTAGCATCCTCAAACATGCAAGTGTCTTAAATTGAGTTTGCTACTTGTTCACAATTCTAAAGGTGTATTTAGAACTGCCTTAATAGGAACCATATTCAACAAATACACGGTAGTTTTTAAAACTTATACCCACAATGACAATGGTAAAGACATGTTACTTAACATGCTACTGACTATATCCATTAAGGTTCGATTACTCTTTTTTGATACGCCATTTTATTTTGGTGTACCTAATATTGTGTATTGAGCACATATACCATGCTTTTCTAAGAACTTAGCAAATGGACCTAGGCGTTGTCCAGTTTAATCAAATCTTCCATTATACTCACAACCTTTATCTGACTTTATGATTTTCATCTTTCTGTCCAATTGTCTTTCAACTTCATTTACATATATTTTCAAGGCATTCACTGCTTGAGATTTCTCACACACTATATATATATGAGGAGGGATCAGCTTACACCAGTGTAAGTTTTTTTTCTCTTACACCCATTTTCAACCGTTAGTTCTGCTTTCATCTAATGGTTGAGATTATTTCATTAAAGGTAACCATTAGATGAAAGTAGATCTAATGGTTAAAAATGAGTGTAAGAGAAAAAAGACTTATACTAGTGTAAGTTGATCCTCCGTCTATATATATATATATTTGTAATATGAATAATCGTCAATAAAGGTGATAAAATACTTTTCTTTACCGAAAGAATTGACATCAAAGGATCCACATATATCAGTGTGTATAATTTCAAGACGCTAGTTCTTCTCGTGTCACATTTCTTTGTGTGTTTTGTTTGTTTTTCCTTAATGCAATCCACACAAATATTAAAGTCAGTGAAATCCAAATCTAAAAAGATGTCATTTTTTACCAACCTTTCCATTCTTTCATTGGAAATGTGAACGTTTATTCACTAAACTACGTTTAGTGCCAACATTATGTTACAAAGTTATAAAAGTTTCAGCATATAAATTATCAAGATTCAATTTATATAAATCATCACAAAGTATACCAGAACCAATCATATAAGTATGCTTATACAAACTAAAACATTCATTACTAACCTTAAAAGTGTATCCAGCAACATCAACTTTAGACAAAAAAACTAAATTCCTAGAAATACTAGGTACATAAGAAATTTCAGATAAATTTAAATTATGTCTAGTGTCTATGATTAAATGGTAAGTCCTGACACCTTTTACTAGAACATTCACTCTATTTGCCATGAAAACAAACTTCTCATTTGGGTTTATGGTTTGGATTGTAAGGAATTCATGCTTTGTATTAGAAACATAAGTTGTATATAAAAATCAATCCACCAAGTATTAAAGTGAATTTCAGTTAAATTTGATTCAAAATATACATCAGCAATAAACTTATCTTTCTTTTCGAACCAAGTATTACGCCTTGGACAATCATTCTGGAAATGTCCAGATTTCCCATAGAAATGGCATATATTATTGTTTGACTATTTCTTCTGGATTTTGATAGAGGACTCATTAATCTTTAATGGTCTTTTTCTCTTTCTATGTTTCTTTTTAGCTTTTTTTCCAACTCTTTGATAGTTCACATAATGAATAGAGTGATTTCCTTAGTTCTTAAGTCTGGTTTCCTCCTGAACTAACATATTGTGCAATTCATGCATATTTCATTTATTTTTCATAATATTATGGTTCATTTGGAATAGTTCAAAATGAACTGTACAATGAAATTCTCATCCACTTTCATTTCCAATTACTCAAGTCTTGTTGCAATGTTTCTCATTTTAATGACGTGCTCATGCATAGTACGAGAACCATCAAATTTCATGGTGGTTAAAATACTCATTAATGTCTCAACAAGAGACTTGTTAGCAGTTTGGGTGCGCTTTTCACAAATTTGGGAGCCGACTTGATGTTGTTTGCTATGTTCATTTGCATAAACATCAGTCTCAATCAGTTTAACTTTTTCTAAGCCTTATAATGTGCTTTCTCTTCATTACAACTAGCAACAATAATAGCAGCAGGTTTCTCATCTTGGAGTGACAAATCAATATCCATTACACTAAGGTGAAACTTGACTTGTTCACTCCAATCAGAGAAATTCAACCCATTAAAGACTAGAACAGAAGAAGCAAGTGAATTTAAAGAAATAGGGATAGATACTGTAATGATCACATGTCTAACATTAATGCTTTGAGTCATAAATTAACATACTATACAAATTTAGATAACAAATCACTTAAGCATTCAATGTATGTCAATGTTCTCTTTTGAGTGATACATCAACATACAACAACAAATATAATGATGCTAACAAATTTAACATTATTTAGTAATAATATATATGCAAACTAAAAATATCTACTATCTTTAGATATATAAATAAAATTAATAATATACTTATACTACTAATAATTATGTCCATTTATTATAAAGACAGTTAATTAACATTTGAGAGATTCATAAATATCTTATAATAATAAACTTTAATTTATTCATATACAAATAGTTATTATATCATTCATAATATCTATTTTATAAATAATTAAAAAATAATTTTAATACAATTTAAAATTAAATCAATTTAAAATTTTAACTATTTTAATAATTAACAAGTCTTACATAATATTATACATGAAATTATTAAAGAAAAACTATGTATAAAAGCCATAAAATCTGATTACCTCCATATAAGACAAATTGTTTTCAATGACAATTTGTTTTATATAAGTCAGATTACCACTTTCTCATGTGACGGTAATGGGGTCACATATCTTCTTTTAAGAGAAATATTTTAGTACTTGAGTTTAATATTTTTGTAAGGTATAGAATAAATTTATGAAAAAATTAAAAAAAATTAAAAGTATAAAATTAGACAAATAAGTAAAATGGTATTTTAGTCCACTTAAGTATGTCATATACTTGTGGTGACATGATGTGCCAAGAAAATTGTTTTAACCCGTACATTGACCAAGTGCCAAGAAAATAATTTCAATTCCTCTTTAAAGTGCGGTGACCTGATGGAGACGTGATGGCAAGATCAAATTTCGATCAACATATAATTAAAATTGACAATTTATTTTAAAATTAATAATATGTCATAAAATTAATTTGTAAAATAAAATAATATAATAAAAAAATTGAAAATTCATAATGAAATTTATATAAATTTAAAAGAAATTTAAAAAATTATCATCAATAAAAAATTATAAATTTCATAACTTTACTTCAATATTATATGTTAATATATAATTTTTTAAGAATTTTAATATAAAAAAATTTCATTAAAATATTCAAATCTTATAATTCAAGATTTTTATAAATAAAAATATATAAAAATACTAATATTTATACATAAATAAAAGTTAGTTATATTACAAAAGTATTAGAGAAATCTTAAAATTTACTTTTATTTTTATATTTTAATAATGATAAAAAAAGTAGAAAATATTATCAATCAAAAATAAGATTTTGAGTTTTATGTAAAATTATTTTTTAAATATTATTAACTCCTATCAAATTAATAGTTAATATAATTATAAAATTACTCTTCATTTTTTGCCTCATAAAAATTTAACCTATTAACTTAATTTAATTACTTATAAATTAATAATATACGTCACATGCCAATCACATTTAATTTAACTTCATATTCATATTGTTGTAGACGAACATGAATCTTACGAAGAATGAGACCGTGGTGTGTGTTACTAAGTTGAGAGTTCTGTGCCATCTTTCTTCCGATGATATTCTGGGCTCTTTGGTTTCTTTGGATGATTTCACAATTTTTTAATAGAAAGGTTAAAATTTTACCTTTGATTTCGGCTTCAAGGTCGCTGTTCTGGAGGGCGCCTTTTTATCACAAGTTTCCTGATTCTCTCTCAGCAGACCTAACTCCATCAACCGTTCACGTTTGATTCTCCCCCACTTCTGGTTGGCATCTTCTTTGAGAAACTTTTCAAAGCTTTGAAATAGTTAATCAGATTGAGAAAACTTGTTTGTCTTCTTTGCTCCATCTTTTGCCAATAACTCTAGACCTTTCGATATTGAATTGCTTCCCCCAATCGGAGAAGACTCTCAAATGAAAGCACCATTAATAGTTGTTTATTCGAGTAAAGAACTAAAATTCTAAATATTCCTCTTTCCATAAAAGAACAACTCCTCAAATTATCATTCACTTTTAACTATATATTTACAATTAAAGTATTCTTTTATTTATATAGTATTAAACTAGTAACTAAATACTAATTAACTAATATATTAATTTAGGTAATGATACTTTTTGAGTATTTTTTTTACATGATAAGATATTATAGAAGAAAGAGATATATACAAAAAAAAATTATTAATAAGACTCAATTAAAATATATAAATTTTTTTTATAACTTTTATATATATCTCTCTTTTAACATATCAAATAATCTATTCTTATCAATTCGTATCACTTAGTATTTTGCATGAAGTTAAATTTCTTTTATAAAATATAATCCAACGAGTGATGATGGCACTGAGCGTTTTTATAATAATTTATATAGACATATATATTTATACAACATTTTATATAAATATTGGAAAATATTTTATGTAAATCAAAATATATACATTATATTTATACAATATATTAATATAAAAAGATATTAAATTATTTTATATGTGACTATAATATTTTTGTGATATATAAAATAATTTTATAAATAAATTAAATAAAATTAAATATATTTTAATTAGACAAATAATGAATTGATAAATTTTTATATCTAATTATTCTGCCGTTTATTGAGTACTATGATTTTGACTTGACAACAAGCATTACTCTTAAATATTTAGTATTAATAATTATTTAGTCAAAATAAATATCTGTATTTCGAATTTATAATTAATCACAATTATTTTATTTATCACTTTTTTTATTAAACTAACATATTAGTATTGCTATAATATGGTTGGTTAGATAACAACACAGTACAAATAATGCGAAAACGTAAAGAATAAATTATATAAGGAAATTACGTAATTCAACTTATAAATTACAGTTATGAATAGAAGCAATAACAAAATGTTTTACTAAAAATTTATTATAAAAAAATTACATTCTACTCAAAACTAAAATTTTATACGCAGGCAAATTACTTTACAGTATTTTTAACATGGCTTGAAAACAAATGTGGAAGAATTAAAATGTGTAAAAATTAAGGTGAAATATATTGTAATTAAATGATAAAAACATTGTGTTGATGTAAATTGATGTTTGTATAACAGTATGAGAATAGAATTATTCAATATTTAAGCTATGTTAGGTTTGATGTATATATATATATATAATTTACTGAGATAAGTGTTTATTATAAGAAATAAAATAAATGAAATTTGATTATTAAATTTTATATAAATAATTAAAATTATAATATAAATAAATATAATTTTTATAAATAATTACATAAATTTTAAATAATTTTTAATTTTAATTATTTATATATAATTATATGATTAATATTTTTTTTATTTTTTATAATAATTTTTTAACTAAATATGTGTCATATATATATATATAGTCAAAATAAAATTTTTAATCAATATTTTGTTTGTTTAAATAATTTAATATTTATTTTTAAAAAAATTTAAATTTAAGTTTTATAACTTGACTCTAAAATAATCAAGATTGGATACGACTTCTCTTTAAAATAATAAAATAACGATTTTTTTTTTTGGGGGTTACACAAAGCGAAAGCTACTTAATGCTTCTGATGTCGGTGCCGGAAAATTTGACATTATCTTTTACACATTGGATGTACCGAATGATGGTTTGTCTGATTGCTAATTAAGCTACTATAAAAAAATGGCAAAATTCTCTTCGGTTGTTAAAATAATAAAAAAAAGGTGCTCGTCAAAAGAAAAAAAAAGTCTCGTAAAGTAGAGAAAGATACATAATAGTTTTTAAAGTAATTCTAGTAGACTCCGCAAACCATTACGGTGACCACTTTTGTAATAAATATCGGGATTTGTATATTTTCATGTAAATTTTTGGAAAAAGTGCATAAAGTTATTCTTAACTTTAGGTTACTTATAAATAATTATTTTTTATTTTTTTTAGAATTTTAAAAGATGAAGGGTTAATATGCTGTGATATTGTTTAATTTCAAAGTAAGCGACTGCTTTCTAAGTTGTATTCTTTTCATACATATACCTCAAGAATCGAATCTTATTCTCATGTTTAAAGTTTCTAAACTTATTATTACTTAGATCAATGTTATGTTGATAAATAGTCATTTTTTATTTTAAATTTTAATATTTCAATAGTTTTTTCTATTAAAAAAGTATTAATTTTTTTAATGATAAATTAATTCTAATCATTTATCTTTATTAAATCTCATCTATTTATTAATTTATTTTATAAAAATTCATTTTATCAATATTGATATTTGGATTATTATCGCTATTAAAAGATTAGATAGTATCTTTTATGAACTTCATTTACACTATTGAAATGAAGTAATGTTTCACTTTAAGATTTATATAATTAAATAAAATAAATTTTTATAAAATAAATTAATAAATAAATGTAATTTAATAAAAATGGACGATTATAATTAATTTACTATTAGGGAGTTAACACCTCGATAAAAGGAAAGTGCACAAACCAATATTATTGAAAATTTATGGATCAATTAGAACAAATTTAAAGTTGAGGGTAATTATTTGTAACTAACTTATTCTGTATTTGAATGTTTTTTTATTAATAGAACGGAATAAAATAGGTGGAGATGGATCAGAAAAAAAGTAATGAATGAAATATAATTATTATTTTATTTGTTTAAAAGTTTCTTTAAAAGAGTAGAACGGAACTTCATTATTCATGTGTTATCTTAATTTTACCTTAATTTTGTGGGAAATAAAAGAGCATTTGAGGAAAAAAAAGAAAAAAATAATTTTTTATGTGTTTTATTTTTTTTTCATATATTTTAAAATTTTTAAACAAGTAAAATTATTTCTCTTTTTTTTTTTTTTTTTTCATGTATTTTATTATCTATTATTCAAATATAATGTTAAAATTTATTATATCTTTGTGGACTTTTCCCTAAATTTTTTACATGACTATATTATGTTAAAAAAAAGAAAGATATAAAAGTAAATTAATAGATCCTATATAAATAATAATAGGTCATATTATATATATATATATATATATATATATTTGTGTCTTTCTTTGTTGAACATGACATGATTACGTGAAAGCCCCGAAAATGTCATCCAAATCTTAAAAATTGTTTTTCTCTCTCCAATAGAATGAGAGAGTAGATGCTCTCGTGAGATATTCATATGACAAGGGTCATGTGAATAAAAGAAGCAGATACTATAAAAAAATTCATAAATTTTAATTAAGTTTTATTAATAAATTATATATATATATATATATATATATTTCATATGATAATGTTATTTGAAAAATCTTATGATAAGTTCATTCCCAATAAAATGACCCTATTAGATTTTATTTTACCTTTTGAAAATAGTCAAAAGGCTTTTTGACCGAAGAAGCACCCATCCTTTTTTTTTTTGGTAAAAGTACATTAAAAATACAATTGTTTTCTATTTTACTCTTCCAAAATTAAACCTAACAAGCTATTACAAGAAAAGATCCTATTCCAAAAAGAAAAAAACCCTGTTGCAGTATTTGTGGACTTTTAACCATTTTATAGTAAAAATAATCAGGACACCTCATAAGTCACCCGAAACTTTCTACAAATTCTACTGGATGGTTCTATTATATAAAGGGTTTAACAAGTGAACTATAATAAAAAGTTTTTGATGAAAATAAGATAAATAATAAATTTTTTAAATTTTTAATACATTAAATACCTCATTTTCAATATTTTTTTTTAACTTTTTTCACAAATATCCTAACAAAATCCTCACAAAAAACATTCGAGTGCATCAAAATTTTTGCCTGATAGCGTTTTTTAAGTTTTGAAGTTAAGAAAATAAAATAAAATTGAAGGAATGAAAATCTCAAACGCATATGCATATGAAGGTTTAACCGCATAGTCCAATTCTAGCAGTAATTTTCTATACTTAATTCATTATTCAATATGTACGTATAATTAAGTCATTATTCAACATGTACATATAATTTAAAATTGAGTGTGAATATTTGGGAGTAAGATGCACTTTTAAAGACTAAAATGTAATTTATTGTCAATGAAAGTTAGTTTAACGGGTAATATCAACTAGCATTGTAAAAAATGTATTAAATTTGAATCTTGTAAATTGTTATTTGGTAAGTTATAACTCTTATTGAAAAACCTACAATGAATTAATTCAAATGAATGTTGATCTGGATTAGGATTCGATCCAATAAGGTCAAGTCTAACAAACAGAAGAGTCGTGACCCTTTTCCCTCGACAAAAGGAATTATCCTTTAGGAAATCAATCACAAGGTAACAAGCAAGCATAAGAAGTTGTCAGGAAGCTTTCCTTATGATGCCTACAATGACCAAAATGTTCTTGTACAATAATTATTTCCCAAGACACTCACTTCTATAAATAGCTATAGTACTTACTTCACCAAGTGAATTGAAGTAAAACCCTTTGCCACTATCAAGGTAGAAAGGGTTAAGAAGTTCTTGAAGAAGCTTGTTTGTAGGTTTGGAATCCCTAAGTCTATTGTCACGGATAATAGGAGCCGACTCGTAGACAAAAAGTTCTAAGAGATGTGCTTCGACCTCTATATAAAGTAGCACTTCACCTCGGTAGAACACCTTCAAGTGAATGGTCAGATTGAAGCCACCAACAGGATAATCCTCCAAGGTTTGAAGAGAAGATTGGAAGATGGTAAGGTGAATGAACAGAGCAATTAGGTCATGTGTTGTGGGCATGCCTATCAAGGCGAGAACTACCCAGAGCTAAGAATGCCTCAAACATTACGAAATATTATAGTTGATTTCTCAGTTAGAGATTTTACTTTGCAAAGAGGAAATGTTCTAACAAATAAAACAATAAAATTCAAAGACTTGGTGTGTCTTGCTCCAAATCCACTTTGCTCACACCTCCACTTGGATGGATTACTAAAAGGATGTTGGATCCTTAAAGCATTCAAAAATCAACAAGCTTAAGACCATTGATCCTAACTTATTATGGGACTACAGATCCCAACTTAGGTGGATTGTTAAGGGATGTTGGATCCCTAAAGCATCTAAAAATCAACAAGCTTGGGACCATGGATCTTAACTTGGGTGGATTGCTAAAAGGACATTGGATCCTTAAAGCATCCAAAAATCAACAAGTTTGGGGCCACGAATCCTAACTTGGGTGGATTACTTAAGGGACATTGGACCCCCAAGGCATCCAAAAATCAACAAGTTTAGGACCACATATCCCAACTTATGATGGGACCACAGATCCCAATTTGGGTGGATTGCTAAAGGGACGTTAGATCCCTAAAGCATCCAAAAATCAACAAGTTTGGGACCATGAGTCCTAACCTACAACGGACCACAAATTATAACTTGGGCATATCGCTAAAAGGATGTTGGATCCCTAAAATTATCATAAAATCACAAGTGTGAGGCATCAAATCCTAACTTATGCTTGAGTACGGACAATAAAATCCCAAGGCATTGGATATCAGAGGTGTAGTAGTAAAACAAGTAGTAAAATAGTATAAAGCCTATAAACTCGAACAACTCATGTTTGTACCAAAAATAAAGAGCCCACGTAGGGGTCAAAAGTAAAAATAAGGAAAATCAAAGAGAAAGAACTTCAAGCAGGGGGCACGACCTTACCATCAGTTATCCTCCCAATTTTGTCATCCGATCCCCAGTAGGCTCGGTAAGGCCCTCGGGCTGCTCATCGTTCACTGTGATGTCCTCTTGAAATTGTCCATCATTCGCAGTCAGTTGGTCATCATCCGAGGAAGATTCAACAACGGTACGATTTGGGCATCCACCACTGTGCTCATATGGTTTGCCTCGGGGAACTCTTTGATGTCAGTGTAGATAACAGACATTTACACAAAGGCATTTTTGAATGAGGTATTGTTAGAAGCTTGCTAGTTCGCAAGGTACCAGTTTCGCTCCTCTATTGGCATTGCCTTCTCCTCCTCCGAGCCTCTGGCCTTGCAAATTTTTTTCCTCAAATTCGACACCCGAGTTTCAGGACTTGTCTTTCGCACTCCAGTATTTCACTTTGGTTTCCAACTCTTTAACCGTGGGTATCAGACTTCTTGGCCTTGGGGTCGAAGTCCCCTGCCTTGGTTTTCCACCTCTCAGCTCGGCTGGCAATCTTTATGGCCTAGTCAGAAGAAACCCACACACGCTTCTCGAGCCTAATTATCTGCTCCTACGTCTCCTTCCTCCACTTCTCAAACTTAGCTAGCTTCTCTTAAAGGATTTTATTGTCTACCTCCAGCACAAACATCTTCTTAGTATCTAGTGACTTCTCTAGGTAGCGGATGACAGAAGCTAACTGGTATTGAGTGGTCTGCAGGTAGATGAGAAGATCAGAGTACAATTTGTGGCTTATCACTCCAATGTCCACATCCTGTAGGAAAAAGACATCGGAGTGACCCCAGACATCGAACGTCTTACTCTATATGGCACTGAAGAGGATGGGGAGGTCTCAGTCAGATCAATCACCCTCTGACCTTTTACTTGGCCAGAAAACTCGTTGATCAAGAATGAGGGGAACAAGGGGGAGTAAGTGGTGTGACCTCCAAGGCCTGAACCTTCTTCAGGTTGCTTTCTCCCCTTTGTTTGTGTTCTTTGCGCTTCTTCCTTTTCTTTATAGGGGAACTAGAATAGGAGATTATGCCCTTGGATCCACTCGCAGGGCCGTTGGCGGACCTCCGAACCTCGGAGTCAATTTTGGTGGCCTCAAAAGACACAATGGAAAAGGCACCTCCAGCTAAAGCTTCATTCTTCTGCTTCCTCAAAGCCTTCCTTAGAGACTTGATATCCTTGATGTCTGGCATGCTATCTGTAAAGCTAATAAAGAGAACAAAGTTATAAGTGTTAATTCTTAAAAAAGAACGCAATTATATGACAAAAAGAATCCTAAGTTACAAAGTGCAAAAAACGGCACCTCGAATGCCAAATTTACACAAAAGGCCCTTAACCTCCTTGAGAGTCTAGTTAATTAACTTAGAACACACAAAGTTTCCATATCTTTTGGTCGCTTTGATGTAGAAGTTGTAGGCGTCTTGCTCAACCTCCAACATCTGCTCCTATTTGGTGTGTAGTTTTGTCTTGTATTGGAAACCTCTATTCAAGTGAAGGTGAAATCGGGGCATCCAATATTCGCCAATAAAGAACAAAGTTCGCACCCTCTACCTCATAGTTTGAAGTATGTCTCCTTGAAGTCCTTGTAGGACTCATCATACAATTCAAAGCACATTATCCCCTGATGGTTATGGATGGTGATCCAAGCTGATTTGTCTCCCCCGTTTGATCCCAATATTTCAAACATGTAGGAAAAGAAGTCGATGGAGGGTTCCATTTCAAAATGTCTACTTATGATCTCGAAAGACCGAATATACGGCCAGTTGTTGGGATGAAGCTAGGAAAGAGACGCATCGATCTAATTGAGCACCTCTATATAAAACTCGGGAAATGGAGTATAGATCCCGAGCTTTGTGAAGAAAGTATAGTACATGTATGTGTACGGAGGATCGGGTCTGGACAAGCTGCATATTCTCTCATCCTTGCTGTAGGGTTGTACCAAGTAGTGGTCCTCCAATGTCTCGGCGTCCGCCATGTTCATGTAGAGACGAAGCTCCATGACACTCTCTTGGGTCTTGATTAAGGAAGGAATACTAAAAGTCTCGTAAAGAGTATAGGTATATTCCTTAGGGTGGCAGAAATTATTTCTATTAATCGTTAGCTGATAGCTTTTTCCTACCTATGATTTCGAACGTCGGAGTTGGAGCTCAACCTATAAATGGTGAAGAGTTGTCAGAATTACTACTCATAAGACCTAGCAATTTCTCCAAGGAGGCCGCAATCTTGGAGTATGGGCGAAACCCTTGGAGAATGTTTCTTGTCCTGGAACCCTTTGTTGCCCCTCTACCACAAGCATGAAACTCGGCAGTTTGAGGAGGCCTCTAGCTTGTAGGGGTAGAAGCACCCTTTGGGGCACTTCCTTACTATGGGTAGTGCAGTGGAGATTGCGGATGCTCCAGAACCACTAGAGAAGATCATTCTTTTCCTTTGTTCCTTAACACTCTAATCTTAACCATATTGAACAAAAATAGAGAAAAAATGGAATACCTCGAAGAGAGGCTAAGCGTGGAGGAGGAAACAACCAGAGACAGCGAGTCATCGTAGTTTGAAGCCTATAAATGCTACTAGTTCACTCGAGGAGAAGAGAGAACTTGGGAGTTTCTTAAAACTGACAAAAGAGAAAGTGGGACTCAATTCCGTTCTTCCTTTATTTATAAGAAAGGATTGTATTAACTGCTACTCGCTAATGGGAGCAAAACCATCCAAACACCCTAAATTTGAAAGATTACTAGATGTGCAACCCAAACGCCAACTGCACGCGAATGAACCGCTATGCACCACTTGAAAAAAATGTTGTTGGCATGCAAGCGAAAAGACGTTCACACAACAAGCAAAATATTTCTAGCAAGCCAAGAGTCACACTCTTAGAAGACCACGAGCTACTCCACAATGGAACACAACCACAAAGGTCCAAGATGTCGAGGACGGTCTGGAGTTTCGAAGTCTATAGCCATCATACTCAACGACGATCCCTATGAAGTCGTGTTCCATGGTGTTGAGCTATTTTGATCTCGTCAGTTAAAGGGTAGAGGTCACAATGATAATGACCTAGAACCCTAATGACTTCGAAGCTCGGCACCTTGATAGTTATAGAGCACCGACCTGGGGGAAGTGATCTGGACTAGGATTCAAGTCCAATAAGGTCATGCCTAACAGCTAAAGGAGATGTGACCCTTCTCCCCTAGCAAAAGGAATTACCCATTAAGTAACCAATCATAAACCAACAAACAAGCCTAGAAAGCTGGTAGGAAGCTTCCTCTATGACCCCTACGATGACCAAAATGTCCCTGCACAATATTTAATCCCCAAGACATTAACCTCTATAAATAGCTACAGTAGCCATAATAAGGTTAAAGATCTTTCCCTGCTCATTGCACTTATCTTGTATCCTCATTGACTTGAACATTGGAATATTTTGCAGATATCCAACCCTTCATCTCTTATGCCTCTAAGCTGGAAGAAGATTGTTGCAATGTGTTGGTTCTAGTCCAAGGAGCCAAATTATCCAAGACAAAAAAATGGAATTATCAGACAAATGAAAAGCCTATTCCGAATTAAATCAGTTGAATGGAATTATCACCAATAAAAAAAATTATACAAATATCTAGTTACTTATGAGTTATGCAGGTAGTTTTAAATTTCATAACAATAAATATTTTTTAAATTTAATTTAATGGATAAATATTTAGTACATGTTTAAATTAACTTTTTTTTTCTTTTAGCTAACTTTTTATTAATTGAGACTAAGTAATAAGCCCGAACCAAGCAATCTCAAGAGGAATCTAGTGGCCAGCTTGCTTTACTTTTAATTGGGAAAGGTTATAATCAAAATATTTTGTAGTTTGTACATGACTTCTATACTGAAAAACTATTTTAAGTATAAAACAAATTAATTTAAATATACTTCTACTCTTGTAGATTGTAATAGAGAGACCCACATTAAAAACTTAAAAAATAGAAATTAGAACCGTGTGATGCATGAAATTATTCAAAGATAAAATATCTAAAATAATCTAATAAATTTTTTAATAAGAAAAGGCTTTATAATATACACAATATTGTAAATTTTATATTTTTTATTATTCTCAATTACCTAAAAATCTTGAATCTTAATAATCTAAACCAAACAAAAATAAATAAACTAGATTTCATTATTAAAATAATAATAATAAGAATAAACTAGATTTCACTATTGAATTCTCTCTTTATTATTATTATTATTATTATTATTATTATTATTATTATTATTATTATTATTATGTTGAAGATTTTGAACTTTCTATTTATTTGATGTTTATAGAAAGATATTTATTGTCATTAACTACAATATTATGACATTTAGAAGAATATTTGAACAATATTATTAATTTTATATTTTAAAATTATTTTCCAAAATTTAGAAATTTTAAATATATACATTATTAAACATATTAATATTTTAATTTGATGTTTATGTTGGGGATTTATTATCATTTAAGATAATATTTTGACATTTAAAATATTGACCAAGACTATAATTTTATATTTAACGTATATTATCCGAAGTTATAATTATGTACATATATTAATTATAACCAGAACATCTTAAGCTTTTCTTGTCTCCTTTTTTGCATAAGGCATCTATAATTATGTTTAAGGTATAAACATCTGAACAATATCCTTTTCAGCGGCCATATGGTGTAGCAAAGGTACAATTTCTTTCCAAATCACTCAATGTGCAATAGTAGTGCAGTAGAATATTATAGATGACAAGTCAACATCGATTCCTTTAGCAGCCATATCATAATATAAGCTCTTGGTCTCATTAAAAAGATCATCCCTCATTAGAGTGTACATCAATATGTCTAGCCTAATGGCAACATTTTCCATCTTCTTCAACAATAAAGTAGCCATGGTTATTTGTCCATTTATACAGAGACCATGAATCAGAGTTCTATCGGTAATATTGTCATGCTTAAATCCCTCTCCTAAAGTAGTGTCATGAAATGCCAAGGCTTTCTTCACTTCCCTTTTCATAAATAATCCCTTTCATAAACTAGTAAATGTCACTTCATCAGCTTACTAACCCATGATGCTTCCAAATACGCACATAGCAGAAATCATTATATTCAAACGACAGTAAGAGTTGATTAAGATAATCATAGTAGGTAAGGATGGGTTGATTCTCCTCAAACACAATTTTTATACTAATGAAACGGTCCTTCTGTACTCCTTCATTCTCACAATCCTACTTCAAAACTTTGTTGAACTCTGTGATGGGTGGGGCACGACGTGAGTTTAGCCTTTTGATGAAATGTCTATACAAAATAGTCAACACTACCAATCACAGTTGACAGAAATCTGTGAACGAAATACCATGCATTAGTTATTGCTAAAACTTGAATGAGTGGCACAATGAAAGCGAGCTACATTTCTCAAGGATAAAATGTGTGTTCGATCCGTAGTCTTTGTCTGAGACAATGAGATTATGGATGGTATTGTTCTCTGCACGTTCTCCCTTCCATGGTATTGTAGGTGGAAATCATGGATGGTGTGTGATGAGTAGTGACAGTGATAGTCTTCCTTATTCGGACATTCCATCAAGCATGCATGATGGTTTGTGTGCCTACAGTTGATCAAATTCCTTTCTCTTCAATTTACTTAAATAGTTTGAGCACATCTTCGATTTCTTTACTTTTAAAGAGAGCATTTAATTAGATGCTGTAAGTGCGCATGCTCACACAAGGGGATATACCCCTAGCTTGCATAGCATAAAAGATGCTGCACTTTAGCCAATCTCCCGAATTTGGTTAATCCATCATCGAGAAAATTGAATGTGACAGTGTCAGGAATCGAGTTTTTGACATGCATTGCTTCATACAGACTCATGGCATCACCAAGTCTTCTTAACTTACAAAATCCATTGATCGTGATATTATAAGTCTGAAAATTTGGAAAGAATCCAAACTTTTTCATGTTACTAAATAGAAGTTTCGTTTTGTCTGCTTGGTTGACCAACCAAAAGCCAAGAGTTGAAGGTAACAAATGCAGACTGTTGAATTCCTTTGATCATTACAACGAGAACATTTTTAGCTTTCTTGTCTTTCTCCCACTTTGCATAATTATCTATAAGTATGTTTAACGTATAAACATCAAAACATATATCCTTTTCAGCCATATAATGCAACAAAGGCACAATTTCTTGCCAATCACTCAATGTGCAATAGTAGTGCAGTGTTGTAGGTGACAACATCTTTAGATATTTCTTTAGCAGTTATATCTTAATATAATCTCTTGTGTTTTTTTTTTAAATAATCCCTTTAATAAACTAGTGAATGCCAGTTCGGAGTTGATTAAAATAGCCATAGTAGGTAAGGATGGGGTGATTCCCCTCAAACACAATTTTCTTTATACTAATGAAACAACCCTTTCATGCTCATTCATTTTCACAGTCCTACTTCAAACTTTGTTGACCTCTATGATGGGTAGGGTGGGGGTGAGTTTAGCCTGGGAAGAAATGTCTATACAAAATTATCAACATTACCAGTTACAGTTGAGAGAAATCTGTGAACAAAATACATTGCATTAATTCTTGCTAAAACCCGCATGAGATGGTGTAATAAAAGCGAATTATGCCTCTTAAGATAAGATGTTTGTTCGATCCTAGTAAATTTTGTGGGAGGAAGCCTATACCGTTTAGCCTTCAGCCCAAAGGGTGTTGTAATTCGGAACGAGCCATACTTACTCATGATATGGTTTCATGACTGTCCTAACTCCCAACGAAAAAAGCAGATGATGTTTCTTATTTATTTATTTATAAAATAAAATACATATACAACAAAAGAGGCTTGGGCCTGTGATCTAAAGCGGAAGGGCTGCCTAAACATTGAGCCACGTACTGGCAAACTGGACCTAATGTAACCCACCTAATATTGTTTTTTTCTTAAATTTTTTTATAGCTTAACCCACCTAATTTGAATTGAGTCTGGCCTTAGACCCCCAAAAAAATGTTGAGTCTGGTCTTCTTCGAGTCCAAACGGGTAATGAACATAATTAAACAATGGTACTATTTACAATCAATCAAAATTAGAAATAATTTGATTTAAATTTATTTGATTTAATTTAGAAATTAAATTTTATATTTAAAACTTAGTTAAAAATGAAATTTGAATTGATTTAAAAATTAAATTTTGTATTTAAAATTTATTAAAATGAAATTAATTTGATTTGATTTTATTATTTTATATTTTTACATTAATGAGAGGTAGTTATTAAAAATAAAGTAGTTTATTTATTTCAAATTAAATTAAATCTTAATAAATCTTATCAAATTTAATGAATATTTTAAAATAAAAGGAAGGAAATCAATGAAATTTTAGAAATTAAATTATTTTTTATTTTTTAATATTCTAAATACAAAATTTAATTAGATTTAATTTACAAATTAAATTATTTTCTTATTTTTTACAATCCAAACACACTCAATGATAGTGTTTGGAATTAATTAAAATTAAAAATAATTTAATTAGAATTGATTTGATTTGATTTAGAAATCAAATTTTGTATTTAAAATTTATTAAAAATAAGATTTGAATTGATTTAAAAATCAAATTATGTATTTAGAATACATTACAATGAGAATTGATTTAATTTAATTTTATTATTTTATATTTTTATATTTATAAGAGATAGTTAGAAGTAGTTTATAAAATAGTCTACTCATTTTAAATCAAATCAAATTGTAACAAATATTATAAAATTTAATAAAATTTTTAAAACAAAAAAAAAAAAATCTATAAAATTTTAAAAATCAAATGATTTCTTATTTTTAATATTTTTAAATACAAAAATTTAATTAAATTTGATTTATAAATCAAATCATTTATTTTTTGTTTTACATTTCAAACAAATTCAATAAGAAACGTAATAGGTTTTTTCTTATTTTATTTTTATTATTTTAGGTGAAGCTGTTTCAGGTTCTGAATCTAACGGGTAGTATCCAAAAAGAATAGGGTTTCAGCATCCAACGGCTGAGAACGTGTCCACCCTCCAAACAATAAAATCCGAAAACCACGCCCTAGCTCTTCCTCTTTCTTCTCCTGCTTCTGCAACTCACTGCCGTAACAAAACTCCTTCGAAGCAGGAGAAAATATCTCACACTCTCACTCACGCCAACAATACAAACCAAAACGCACCGTTCCGCCATGCCTTCTCTTCCTCTCTCCAACGGCGCCGTTCCGACCGAGAGCCCCAAAGACAAGAAGAAGCAGAAGAAAAACAAGAAGAACGAGAACGAGAACCAGCCTCTGAACGACGCCGTCTCGGAGCACGAAGGGTTGGCAGGTAAGAAGAATAAGAGCAAGAAGAGTTCGAAGGAGAGTAAGAAGAAGCGGAAGAAGGCTTCGTCTTCTTCGGAGGATGAGGAGGAGAAGAGTGAGACTAGCTCGGAGGTTGTTGAGGGTTTGAAGCCGAAGAAGAAGGCGAGGTTGGAGATGGAAGAGGAAGAGGAAGAAGAAGAAGACGAAGA
Organism: Ormosia semicastrata; assembly: GCA_029884595.1. NCBI lineage: Eukaryota > Viridiplantae > Streptophyta > Magnoliopsida > Fabales > Fabaceae > Ormosia > Ormosia semicastrata. The sequence continues at coordinate 131,366,655 of JAQQTO010000063.1, read as the reverse complement.
GGTTGTGAAGAAGGAGGATCCGAATGCGATTTCGAAGTTTAGGATATCGGAGCCGTTAAGGGCGAAACTGAAGGAGAAGGGGATTGAATCTCTGTTCCCCATTCAGGCCATGACCTTCAATATCATCCTCGATGGCTCCGATTTGGTTGGTCGTGCTCGCACCGGTCAGGTCTGTTCTATCATTCCAATCCATGCTTCTTACTTCGTAATTGCTTATATCTGTTTATGGTTTAACACACTTTTATAGAAATTGGATATTCTCTAATGCGTGATGCTTAGCAAGTGAATATGACCTAAGGAATTGTAATTTGAGTTAATTAGCTTTGTTACCACATAATTAGTTTGGAAAGCAATCGGAAGTTAAAGAGAAGTGAAGTAATACTAATTTTCTGGTTTTGAATTTTTTCAGTATCAACGTATCTGTATCTGGTATCTGTAACTGTGCCTCTAGGCATTTTTTTTAAATTTTTTTTTGAATCTCTATCTTTTGCTTTTACAGGGTAAAACACTGGCCTTTGTGTTGCCCATATTAGAGTCTTTAACAAATGGATCGGCGAAAGCGTCGAGAAAGATGGGCTATGGGAGGTCTCCGAGTGTCCTTGTGCTTTTACCTACTAGGGAATTGGCCTGTCAGGTATAATTTATATGCGTGAGCTGGTTGCGGGAGTGTTTTAGTTTGCCATTGTATTTATGTGTGTTTTCTCTATTGTGGTATGTTGTGGTGCATTAGGTGTATGCTGATTTTGAAGTTTATGGTGGGGCAATGGGATTGACTTCTTGCTGTTTATATGGTGGATCTCCGTATCATACTCAAGAGATGAAGCTCAAGAGGGGTGTTGATATTGTTGTTGGCACACCAGGCCGCATAAAGGTAATTACTTTAATAATAGTCGTTGCTTCATTGGTTAAGTGTAGTTTTTTTTTCTTGATATTATTGTTAATTATTGCAAAGGTAGATCGTAGAAGCTTCACTGTGTGTTTAAGACTATAGTGATTTTGTGTAGGATCATATAGAGAGGGAAAATATTGACCTGAGCCAACTAAAGTTCCGTGTCCTTGATGAGGCTGATGAGATGCTGAGGATGGGTTTTGTTGAAGATGTCGAACTCATTCTAGGTATGTGGTTGTGTTTTTCTAAATGTAAAATTTGCATGTATTATTTATATTTATCTGAGGTATGAGCCAAAGGTTCCATGTCAATGTTTAACTCAATGTGATATTGCCTACTCTTTAGCTTCTCAATTGTTGATTTTGTTTTTGCTAGTTCTAGTTAGAGTTGTTGCGTAAATAATTTTGATTGCTGTCATATTTTTGTGAAAATATGTGCTTGATGATAGGGCTTTGTTTGTTTGACTGTTGAATTGAAGTGTTGCACATATGATGCCTTATAAATATAACCCTGACCTCGTCAATGCTAGCTCATTTTCGTTTTCCACATGCCTTTTGTGGGTCTGATAACTTTGAACAATGTTGCAATTCAATAAGATTAAATTTTGTCAACTCTTAACTTTGTTTCAAAATGTTTCCTCTTATTTTCTAATGCATTATGTTTGTTCAATTTTTTGGATTGTAATATATTTTCAGCATTACAATGGTCTCACATTTGAAACTTGATATTATGTTTGTTCATATTTTATTTTTTTCAGGTAAGGTAGAAGATGTTAGAAAAGTACAGACACTTCTTTTCAGTGCTACTTTGCCAGACTGGGTTAAGCATGTATGCTTCTATGTGATCATTTCTTGTTCTAAATTCATTGTTTGTGCTGATTGGGTGTTATACATGACCTTTAAGCCTTAACCAACATTATTTTGTTGCCAGATTTCTGCAAAATTTCTGAAACCTGATAAGAAAACTGCTGATCTTGTTGGGAATGAGAAAATGAAGGCTAGCACCAATATTAGGCATATTATTCTTCCATGTAATAGTTCTGCCAGGACCCAGCTTATCCCTGACATTATTCGCTGTTATAGCAGGTGATTTTTTATTATTCAATTTGCGATTTCTATTTCACATTATGATATGCGTTTAGAGTCTTTAGAATTGTTTGTTTGACATGTGGTTCTGTTTCAGTGGAGGCCGGACAATTATATTTGCTGAGAAAAAGGAGTCTGCTTCTGAGCTTGCAGGGTTGTTGCCTGGAGCAAGACCTCTCCATGGTGACATACAGCAATCACAACGTGAGGTGAGCAGTTACATGAATTTTGATATGATTATTGATTCTGGAAATTTTCATTCTATGTATGTTGCAAGGGTGATCTGTCTTGAAACTTTGATATCCTTTTGGACTGATATGTTTGCTTTTTGACTATTTTTTAATAATAGTGTGTGGGTGCCACTCTTGCTGTGTTGTTTTCTATTAACTGTGGTCCTGTCCCTTGCAGGTTACATTGTCGGGTTTTAGGTCTGGGAAATTCATGACATTGGTGGCCACAAATGTGGCAGCTAGGGGTCTGGATATTAATGATGTTCAGTTAATTATCCAGGTACTCTTAATGCGTATTCATGTAATATAATGAATCATTATTGTATTCGTTTTGATCTGATATGCTGAATTATATTTGATTTAGTGTGAGCCTCCACGGGATGTAGAAGCCTATATCCATCGATCTGGGCGCACAGGAAGGGCAGGTATATTTGAAATTTTGCTATTTGTCTATAGTGGAATTTTGATATTTGTCTTATGAAATTTTCAGGTTATATACTTGGGTTTGGTTTTTTCAGGTAATACTGGAGTTGCTGTCATGCTTTATGACCCCAGAAGGTCAAATATATCTAAAATAGAAAGAGAATCGGGTGTAAAATTCGAACGCATATCTGCTCCTAAGTCTGATGATATTGCCAAAGCTGTTGGTGGGGAAGCTGCTGAAATGATTACCCAAGTGTCTGATAGGTATGCTTCTTGTTATTTGCTAATTGTGTTTAACAGTCTTTTACTGTTAACATATGTCATAAATGCAGTGTGATTCCTGCATTCAAGTCTGCTGCTGAGGAGCTTTTGAATAACTCTGGTTTATCAGCTGTTGAATTACTTGCAAAAGCTCTGGCCAAGGCTGTTGTGAGTCAAATGTTCTTCCAGATTTTCTTCATGTCTTTTCATTACAATTTAGTGTTTTTAATGTATCAAATTCTTCATCTTCATTATTTTTGTGTGATCTGGGAAAATATTGTGTTATTTGCAGGGCTTTACTGAGATAAAGAAAAGATCACTTCTGACTTCCATGGAGAATTATGTTACATTACTTCTTGAGATTGGAAAACCTATCTTCACCCCATCGTGAGGACTTCACAATATTTAATTAGGGGCTTTTTTCTTCATTTCAGTATCTAGGAAATTTACTTTATACTTTATAGTCTGAACTCGTGGTTTGGATATAATTTTTTTTGTGTAGACTTGTTTCTTTAGTTATCAACTATATTTAAAGTATCAGTTGTTTGAGATTGTCATTTGTTTGGTCCTGTTTGACTTATGATTTCGTGGGCTGTTGTCAGTTTTGCATTTGGAGTCCTGAGGAGATTCTTGCCTGAGGAGAAGGTTGATGCAGTGCAGGGTCTTACTCTCACTGCAGATGGAAATGGTGCTGTTTTTGATGTACCAGCCAAAGATTTAGATACATTTCTAACAGGTAAAATTTTACTTAATTGTTTGACTTCGGATTTTGAGCATTTAAAAAAATTCCTTTTCTCTCGGCCCTTTCCAGTTTCCATCATAGATATTCTGTATGGCATCCTTATTCTTTCAACTTCCATTCCATGAAAGTAGTAATTATTGCTAGCGTTTGTTTAATTGCTATCTGTCAAGCTTTAACTACCACTTGATGCCGGTTGAAAATTAGCATATCGTTGTATCAATTCTACATATAACTTTCATCTTGTTCATATTATTAATTCAAATATTTTTGCTTTTCAGGTCAGCAAAATGCTGCTAATGTAAGCCTAGAGGTGTTAAAAGCATTGCCAAGTTTGCAAGAAAGAGACCAATCTAGAGGGGGCAGATTTGGTGGTGGTCGTGGGTTTAATGATAGAAGTGGTGGGAATAGGTTTTCAGGTGGAAGAGGTGGCAGGAATGGTAGATTTTCAAACGGTTTTAATGGTGGGAGAGGTCATGGGAACAGAGGCGGAAAGAGATGGTAAAGGAGTTAGGGAGTTGAGTGTTCCCTTTGCTCGATGTGTTGTGTGAGCATAACTGCAGAAGTGTGCGGTGAAGGAGTAAAATAGTAGTGACTGGAGAAATATTTGACGTTGGCCCTTATGATACGGAGGATTCAAGTTCATGGGTTCACTGTGCCTCCGTAACTCAGTCCACCATCAATATAATCTTCTTTATTTATTTATTTATTGCTTTGTTATTGTTAAACCTTGCCCCCGTCCCATTTTTGTGGGCCGTCTGAACCCTTACATCTTGGAGGTTGATTTTTCCCTATAATTTGTTATTTATGTTCACTGTTATTCCATTTATCTCAATTTTGACGGGAAAGTGTAAGATTTAGGTTTCTTTTATGTATGAGTGGCCAAAAAGGAAAAGATTTGTAAGTGTATGCTTGACCATGATGAGGGGGATAAAAGATATATTTTGTCATTTGTTTATCGCTGAGTTTTCATTTTTTACATGGCTGCCATAATTGCTTTTCCATTACCATCTGATTTGCAACAGTTCTTTTCACCGTTAGATAATAAACTTATTTCTTTCACATCTGATTTAACTATTCTGGTGTAGGGTAGAAGATTATCATCGTGTTTAATAAAAAAATCGGAGGAAGATTATCGTGTTTGATTATGGATTTAATTTCGATTTACCGTGAGAAGGTTTTTTTTTTTTTTTGGATTCATTTTACATTAGATATTGATATATTATTAAATATATTATTAAAATAGTGTAATTATGATAGCAATTAGTTAACGAGTTAAATTATAATATCAAGTGATATAGTGGATCAAAGTTAAATTCAGCAATTAATCTTATTAGAATTTCTGTTAACCTACAAATTTCAAAAAAATTTTTTATTGAAGATGCATATAAATATGGTTAGGAAGGATAATAATATAGTAATAATTGTTTAGTAATAAATAGGGGTGTTTATGACCCGTCTTTGATAATTTGTTTTAATTCGAAATTAATTGAGTTGGATTTGAATTCTTAAAATTTGTATGTTTTTGGGTTGAAATTAGATTATATTATGAGTTGGCATGACATAATTCGGTTCAAAATAATACTTTTAAGATTTATATTTTTAAAAAAATTAATGATAAATTATAAATTTTTTATACATAAATTAATACATTTTTCATAACATGATAATTTTTTTATATTAATATAATTTGCTTCTTAATTTATATTGTAAAATACTATTTATTTTAATTTGTTTCTTAATATATGTTGTAAAATACTCTATTTTAATTTTATATTTCTAAAATTTTATAATTTAACTATACATAATGTTTAATTTTGTATATTTTATATATATATTGAGTCAATTTGATCCCAACACAATTATTAGTCAGGTCATGACCGAGTTGAGTCCAAGTTCAAAGAAATAGCTCCGTCAATATATCGAGTCAGGTTTGAGTTAGGTTAAACCTTTCCCAACCTGTCCTTTGGACACCCCTAATAAATATAGAAGAAAACTTATGCGTATTAGTATGTATACATGTGATGAAAGTAACTATTAAATAGTGAGAAATAGGGGTGTTCATGACCTATCCCTGTCCGATGACCCATCCTAACCTGAAGCTAATTAAGCCAGGTTCGGGTTACATTCCTAGTTGGCTCGGCCCAGCCTGATAAAACATAATGCTTTATTAATTAGTAATAAATTATAAAATTTTTAGACATAAATTAATACTTTTACATAACATGATAATATTTTTGTATTGATATAATTTATTTCACAACATATATTGTAAATATCTTTTAATTTTAATTTTATACTTCTAAAATTTTATGACTTAATTATACATAACATCTAATTTTATTCATTTTATAAAAACGATTAAGTTAATTCAGAATTCAAAAAAATAATTTAATCAACATATCAAATTAAATTTAAACTCGTTCCAACTTGTCCTTTTAACACGCCTAGTTATAACAACTGCTGTCAAATGGAACAATTTAACCAGGTTAACACCCAATAGTTTTTCTATTTTTGGTTTCATTAAAATTTAGCCTTGTTTTTGTACAAAAATAAAAAATAAAAAATAGCCTTGTTCTTTTCTTCTTTTTTTTGTCTTTTTTTTTTCAACAATTTAGCCTTGTTCGATTATAAGCTAAACAATGACCTGAGAAGATGGACTACAATTAAAGCTGTCAAAATGAATTGAATTCGATAAGCCGATTCGAATAACTCAATAAAATAGACGTTTGCTAGCCCAAAATAAAAGCTAGCTAGAATAAGCTGGTCCAAATGGGCTAGTACTTATCATGGTTTAACAATGACTAAGGTAAGTACTTGATTGATCCAATAACTAAATAAATTGTATAAAATTGAGCATTATGTGATTAGTCATAAAATCTTAAAAGTAAAAGATTAAAAGTAAAGAATGTTTTACAATATGTATTTTGAAATAAATTATATCGACATACATATATTATGATATTATGCAAAAGATATTAATTTAAGTTAAAAAATTTCATTGTTCTTCACTTATTGTAAAATTATTATAAATTTTAAAATATTATGTAATATCAAATCAAGTTAAGACAATACGAAACATGACACAAACTTAATTTAAAAATATGTCGAGTCTAATTTTTAAAATCTGAACATATTACAATTAACTTCAGGCCAGATTATTAGGCTTGACTGGGTTTGAACACCCTGGCCCAAACCATTCTCTGGGTAAACATTTCTAACTTATCACATATCACCATTTTAGAGAACTTGGAAAATATATAACCACATCAACCGAAGAGAGTTTGCTATGTGTAAAATCTTTGTGCAATTGCTTTTACCATACATGTATTGTAAAAGATCGGTAGGAGATGACCAACTGTGGTTGCAATACAAATGGGCTCAATGGTTGTAAGATTCTATCCTTTCAAGATTTGATCTCAACTAAATACTATCATATGCAATTCTCAATATTTGTTTAGAAGTTTGAAGAGCTTTTAATATGTTATAAATTTTTTGACTAAGACTAATACATGAAAATTCAAAGTGGAAGTATGAGAGAGATAAAAATACTTTCTCAAGCAAGAATGCCAATTTATTAGTTAATTCAAAAGGACCTATCTTTTTTCTTTTTTCAAATAAAAACATATATGCGTGCTTAGTAAAAAATGAAAGAAAAAAATTAGTGAAAAAACAACAACAGAAGAATGTCAATTATGCAGTGAATAAACCTAAAAAGCAATTGATGTTTATTGATTAATCGTGTATAATTGTGTTGATCGAGGCAGCAACCTGTATTTATATACACGTATTATAAAAGAAAAAAGTATAGGAGAAAAAATATATATAACAGAAGCATTAATCATTACAATTAACACATCCAAAATTACTGTGGTTAACAGCTCTCTATACAACTGTAGCAAAGCTATCAGCCAAGATCGATCTCACTGCTGTAATAATAATAATAATAACACATGAGGAAAAAGGGTTGACTCCCTTCCTCTTAAAATTAGAATCATATATATAGAACCACACATGAGTAAAATGGTATAAATCACTGTGAACATTTTTTTTTCTTTTCTATTTTCTTTTCATTAAACTCTCACGTGTCAGGCACATGGTATAAATCTCGTGCACACCTTTTTTTTATTTTTTATTTATATAAAATCTTATATACCGATTACATGATATTAATCTTAATATACATAACTTCTTTTCCTTCTTTTATAAAATTCTTTAATAAGGAAAAAGTTTATCTAGAATCTTCGGTTCCTCCCCCTTTTCTTTCAATCTAAACATACCCTGAGTTGGTTTGCGCCTATATAAGACGTAAGTTCACGGGAATTCTCAAGCACAATAAATCTCCTCCAGAAGCAAAATTATTTTGTGATTTTTCGAAAATCAATTGTTTTTTTAAAATGGATAGCGACAATGATGAAGACGAAGACAGAGATGAAGATATTTTTTTTGATAACGATGATAATCTCAAAAGTCAAATCAACGAAGTACCAAAGGTATGCCATTAATATTTAATTTTCAATTGATTTGTAAAACTTTTCTAGTTTATGTATGCAAATATATGTATATTTTAGTTTGCCCTTAGCATCGGCCCATTGGATCAGATTTGAATTTGTCAAACAACTAAGTTACATGTATAATCATAATGTATTTTCACATACTGTCGTTGATTGATTTATAGATAGATATGCAATGAAAATATATTTTTTAGACCTAAATTATTATTATTTTTATTTATAAGGAATTTAATTTTTTATTTCAATCCCAGCATATCTCAACTTTTTGGGGTTCAAGTTCATAAAAAATACCTATGGAGAAGGACAAACTCAATATATGTGAGAATTAGTGTTACATCAAAAGGATGTAAGAAAACTTCGCAAGGCAAAAAAAGAAATTCAATTTGATAGAGCAAAAAATAATTTCGATTTCGGTTACACGGGTATAAAGCTTTTTTTTTTTTGGTTAAGTGTTAGTTCTTGACCTTATAAATATATAATTAATAAAATTTGATGTAAATGAAGAGTTTTTTATTAATAGAATTTTTCACAAATTTATATTTAACAGAATTTAATCTTGATAAACCAAGGTTTGACCTAGTGTTTAGTTCTCATTTCACAATTTCTTTTAACAAAGAATTATTAAAAATATAATTTAATCCTGATTATTTCCCATTCCCTACCATTCTTTCAAGTGATTTCAATTTGATCCGTGTTAATAAAATATTCTAGATAGATAACCTTACTGGAATAAAATAAAATATTATTGTTTGATTCATATCTATGTTATCAATATAACATTATGGTGCAAGTGTAGGTGATGCATTCAATGATTTTCTAAGTTTGATACTAAATTTCCTTTTCTATTGCTTTCTATACAGTTGCACTTTGATATTCAAGCAAGATACTCAAGGGGATATACAGAAGGAGATGAAGCAATAAGAAAGGAGAAAGGAAAGGGAAAAAGATGGAGAAAATGCTTCAGAATTCATGTAAATAAGAGAAACTCCAGATTACATGTTTTGTTAATGTTTCGCACATCAGGTAATCTTTAGTTACACTATTTAACAAGAAATATGATTACATAATATATTAATTATTATTAAATGCATAAGATAATTTGCACTTTATTGCTTGAATTGTTCAATTGTTCCATGCATTATATGGGCTATTGAGTGTGAAGAACAAGCTGGAGATCTTGCCTTCATGGAGACATATAGGGATGCAAATGACTGCATTGCTACATCTGAAGCAGTAGAACTAGTATTTGCCATGGTGGATGGTGGTTTGCCAAAGATTCCAAACTAGCCACTTCAGCAGCACACGTTCCACTTTCCCTCCTATGTCCACGCTTTCCAAAGCTTCACCTTTTGTTCTATTCTCTCCACTTCTTCCAAAGGGAAGAACACAAGTTAAGGGAATTGAAGGTTGAGTTGCTTGAGTGTTTCTAAGCCTTTGGGTCTACCCAATTTTGGCTTGACACAGTTGGACCCTACAAACTAGACTCGATTATAGCCTTTGGGTCTACTTGGTTTTTGCTCGGCCTAATCCCACTCATGAACACCCCACTATTGACTACTGAGCTATTGAGGAAGTGTTGGAAGATATCATGTCTGAATGCAAAATATGATTGTAAAGAGACATCAAGTTACATTGACAAAAATGACAATGAGAAGAGGTGCATCTATGTAACATGTTTATGTATTCAATGGTCGTTGACTATAATCCTTAATAACTATTGAGAAAGTGTTGGAATGTATCAAAATATCATGATTGAATGCAAAATATGGTTGTAAAGATACTACGAGTTACTTTGAGAAAAACGACTATGAGAAGAAATGCATCTATGTAACATGAGACATTTCTGTTGATACTTTGTTGCCATATCCAAATAGTTATTTCTGCCAACTACAATCATAATTATGTCACTTGGGTTCATTTAAGTTGACTAGAATTCATCCCTTTAGTGACATCAGCTGGAGCCTAAGCCATAGTATCAAGTGAAGCAATTATAAGCTACACAAAGGCCTAATGGACAAAAGCCTATAATGGAGAATATTGAAGATGAATGACCTATGCTAAAACGGTGCAAGCTAGAAAAGAAGGCTAATTGGCCAAGCATTTGGGGTGTAAGAGAAAAATGGGAAGAAAGAGCTGAAGCTGTACACAACTGAGCAGAAGAAAAAGAAGCAATCCCATGAGTCCAAGGATCAATGAGATGTTTCTTTTGTTTCTCAATCTCAGGATGTATAGTTAAATTTATATATTATTAAGTGTAAGACGAAATTTTAGCTAATGTTATCTATATTTAGGGGTATTCATAACTCATTTTGACCCAATGACCCGTCCTAACGTAAAACTAATTGTGCCGAGTTCGAGTTCTTAAAATTTAACCATGTGTGTTTTCGAACTAGGTTTAGGTCACACTATGGGTTGGCCCAGCTTGACTAGGCTCAACTCGGTATAATATAATGCTTAAAACTTATATTTTTTTTTATAATTTAGTGATAAATTATTATATTCTTAGACATAAATTAATATCTTTTGCATAACATGATAATATTTTTGTATTGATATAATTTATTTTATAATATTTATTATAAAATATCTCTTAATTTTAGTTTTATACTTCTAAAATTTTATGACTTAACTATATATAATGTCTAATATTGTGCATTTCATGTAAATATCGGATTAAGCCGACCCTAGCTCGGTTATTAGCCAGGTCATGACTGGATCGGGTTAGAATCTAAAGAAATGACTCAATCAACATATCGAGTCGAGTTTAGGTTAGGATAAACCTGTCCTAACCTGTCATTTGAAACCCTATTTATATCTATTAGATAGTCTAAATTTATGCAATGCTTATTCATTTTTGAACCAATAGTCAAATATATGAAAAGAGTGAGACTGGAAAAGAAATTATATTCTCTCTTTTTTAATAGGTAACAATTTATAAGTTCTTTATCAAGTATGAAACAAATTAAACCAAAACATTGCTCTTTGGAAAAATAGATGATATTACATACATAATGAATTTGGATTATTTAAAGTGAATGGATACATTTTCGATAATAAAGTGCAAAATTTATAACCATAGACATAACCATAATATATTATTCAGGTACTTGTAATTTATAAATTCTAAATCATTATATATTATTTTTCATCAACAATTTTTATACATTTTATTCGTTAAAATGCACCCGTCACTTTAGGTCCCGTTTAATTTGAGGGAAGGCAATGAAATGATATAGGAATGTATCATTTTCAATCACCTTTGGTTAGGTCATTGGAATGGAAATGAACATTCTTACAATTGTAAGAACAGGTATTCCGTCATAAAAGTGATGAAATCGTCATTCCATTTCACCAAAACCTAGGTGTAAAAAATGGACAAACTCGTCCTATCTGCTTGGCCAAAAATTGGCTTGGGCTGACTTGGGCTGGCGTAGTCCAAAAACTTGATTGGCCCAAATAAGGATGTCCCAAGCGTATTTAACTTAAAAAATCATAAGTTTTTATTATTTTCTTTATCAATTATAACATGCCAAACATAAAAAAGGAATGAAGTCATTGTACCAATCCTATCCATACCAAACAAAGCATGGTATTGAACATTCCATCCTATTTCATTTCCACTCCCATTCTGATTCCATAAAAAATCATTCCACCAAACCAAACATGAGCTAGAGAATCTTGATCCATATATGATACATACATGAACCAAGTTAAGCTTTTTCAGCTTGTCTTATGATGACCATTTATGTCATTTAGTTAAATTTTGATTCCATTTCATATTAATTCATATTTCAAACAATGAGATGGCTTGAAAAATCATTCAATCCCGAACGCTTTCAAATTATAAACTATGAATGGTTATTTCATTTTAATTCATTCTATTTCATTCTCGTTCCATAAAATCATAAATTCATGTAACAAACATAAAGGAACACCATTGGAGGTACCCTACAGTCAGGGAATGGAAGTTTCTAAGGTCTAATGAAACATTAGAGATTTTTTTTTTCACATATAAACAATTAATCGAGCTGTAATTACACAATATTTTAAATTATATTGTGGCATTTCTTTGTTTGATTTTCATTAATTTGGAAATAATAGAAAGTGATTTATATTTAACCATAAATTCATTTATAAAAGATAGGCATTTTAGGAATAGTTTTTTTAATTTTGTTATCAAATCAATAGGAAACTCAATTATCAGGATAATTAATACACATTTTAATTAATCAAAACAATAAAATCATTTATAAAAGATAGGCATTTTAGGAATAAAATATTTAAATTTTCTTATCAAATTAAAAGGAAACTCGATAATTAGAAATACACTAATTTTAATTAATCAAAACAATAAATTCATTTATAAAATATAAGAATTTTAGGAACAAAATATTTTAATTTTTTTATCAAATTAAAAGGAAACTCGATAATTATAAAAATTAATACATTAATTTTAATTAATCAAAACAATCGATTCATTTATAAAAGATAGGAATTTTAGGAATAACATATTTTAATTCTCTTTATCGCATTAAAAGGAAACTCAATATTCAAGAAAAATAATATATTAATTATTGTTAAGTATATATAAATGGTATTTTTAGTAATGAAAAATATTTATAATTTATTTTTTAACATATACTATAGATATATATAGATAATTATATAATATATAATTATATAATACATGTCATTTATTAATTTACATAACTATGTAATTATTGCAAATATTTATTTGGCAAAAATGTATTTTTCATCTATTAACTTTACTATAAGTTTTATTTTAGTCTCAACCTACTAAATTCTTTCCAATCACTAATTAATAACATTAAAAACGTTAAGCCAGTAAAAAAAAATTAAAAATTAACAAAGGAACAAAAAATTATTCTTTTACCTTATTTATTTATTTTGGTAAGTTTTAACTATTTATTTTATTGTCCGCATATTATGATAAAGTATTGTCCAATCAAACTGTAAAGTATAACAGATACACAAGGAAGATTCAAATTTATAACGATGTCCTTAACCTTACATGATAATAGGATATACTTGCATTATCAATTAGACAAGTCTTTTAAGGTTTCAAATTTATTTTAAAAATATATTTATATTAATTTAAATAACATATTTAGACCTTTACAGTATATAGACCTTTAAGTTCTTATCAAATATTTAAATTAGAGGGAGGAAGATAACCTTTAGGTATTTAGACCTTTACAATATATAAATCTTTAAGGCTATGTTTAGTGTATATGATAGTATAATATAAAATAAGATGATAGGATAATATAAGATATAATAATATAATTAATAGGATAAGACATAATTTTATTTTTTGTTTGATAATAAAAGATAAATTAACTAATTGTATAATATTTTTTAAGACTAAAATATCATTTAGTATAAAAATTAAAATAATTAAAAATAATAATAATAATAAAGCTTTATGGTGGTGATGTGTGGTAGTAGTGATGGTAGTAGTGGTGGTGGTGATGGTAGTGGTGGCGGCGGTGGTGGTGGCGGCGGCGATGGTGGTAGTGGTGGTGGTGGGGTGGTGGTGGTGATTGTGGTGGTGGTGGTGGCGGAGGTGGTGATTGTGATGGTGGTGGTGGTGGTGGTGGCGGCGGCGGCGGGGTGGTGCCAACCACGGTGGTGGTGGTGGTGGTGATGGTGTGATGGTGGTGGTGGTGGTGGCGGTGGTGGTGGTGGTGGTGGTGGCGGCGGTGGTGGTGGTGGTGGTGGTGGTGGCGGTGATGGCGGTGGTGGCGGTGGCGGCGGTAGTGGTGCTTGCAATGAATGGTGGTGGTGGTGGTGGTGGCGGCGACGGCGGTCTTGATGGTGATGATGGTGGTGGTGGTGGTGATGGTAATGGTGGCGGTGGTGGTGGTGGTGGTGGTGGTGCGGCGGTGGTGATGGTGGTGGTGGTGGCGGCGCAAGGAAGAGGAGTGATAAAAAATGAAATTGAGGATAAGATTGGAATAAAATCCTATCATGTCTTATCATGTATCTTGGGGAGGATAAAGTTATCACCTTAAAATAGGATAAAATGACTTGACCGATTTCATTATCTTATCAGTTGAATCGCACCAAACATTGAATAAGACACGATAGTATTAGCTTATCTTATCATGTCTTCTTTATACGATCGACTGTAACGTAACCTAAGTATTTAAACTGTCTTGGCAAGCAATATCTGTTAAGATAAAACTTAGGGTTATTTTTTTTATAAAAATGATCATCTTACACCCCTAAAAAAAGATATAAGTACTATTTACACCATTTTAAAAGAATATGATTGAGTAAGAGAAAGTAATAGAAAAAAATATGTATAATAATAATATTAAATTGGGTATAAAAATAAGTGTATATAATATTTGATGTAAGAATATGAATATTATTATTTTTATATTTATTGTACTTATTTTATTAATTAAGTTATAATATGTATTTATTAATATTTTTTCTCTTACTTTTTTTTAAAAAATACACATATATTATAACTTGATTAATAAAATAAATATAATAAGACATAAAAAAATCAACTTAAGTTTTGTCCAATCTATTAACCCATGATATATGGAAATTTTGTGTTGTATCAATCCTGTCTAATATTTTGTCACTTAAAAAAAATTGCAAAATAGAATCTAACTTGTTAATTTTTAAAAATTATGCCTTATTAGTAAATGATAATAACCACGACGGGAAGAATCTAACGTCACATTTAAACGCTGGTTGAAAATTAGCATATCGTTCTATCAATTCTATGCACAAATTTCATCTTAGTCATATTTTTAATTCAATTATTTTTGCTTTTCAGGTCAGCAAAATGCTGCTAATGTAAGCCTGGAGGTGTTAATTAAAAGCATTGCCACGTTTGCAAGAAAGAGACCAATCAAGAGGGGACAGATTTGGTGGTGGTCGTGGGTTTACTGTAGGACAAAATTTAAGTAAATTTTTTTAAATATTTATAGTGCTATTCTCTAATAAAAATATGATATATATCTTATTTTTTAATAAAAATATAATATATGTCTTATATTTTAATTACTTAATTATTATTTTTTAAATTTTTATTAATAAGTTGTAAAAATATATATATATATATTATATTTTTATTAGAAAGCAAGACTACAAACACTTAGGAATTTTATATAAGTTTTATTCGTAAAAGTTAAAATTTAGGGGATAAAGTTCTTTAGTGTTTGATCATCTTGTTATCTAATAAAAATATAATATGTGTTTATTTTTTTTATAATTTATTAATAAAAATTTTAAAAATAATGATTACATAACTAAAATCTAAGACATATGTTAGATTTTTATTAAAAATAAGATACGTGTCATATTTTTATTAAGAATAAGATTACAAACACTTAATAAATTTTACTTAAGTTTTATCTTACAAGATAAGAATAAAACTTAGATAAAATTCTTTAAGATCTTGTGGTCTTTGTTTTTTAATAAAAATATAATATGTATATATTTTTTACAACTTATTAATAAAAACTTAAAAATAATAATTAAGTAACTAAAATATAAGACATATGTTATATTTTTATTAAAAAATAAGATACGTATCATATTTTTATTAGAGAATAGTACCATAAATATCTAAAAAATTTGTGGTGCTATTATTAGATAAAGTTTCTTAAGTGTTTGTGGTCTTTATTCTTCAATAAAAATATGACACGTATCTTATTTTTTAATAAAAATCTAACATGTATCTTAGATTTTAACTACTTAATCATCATTTTTTAAGTTTTTATTAATAAATTATAAAAAAATATACACATATTATATTTTTATTAAAAAATAGTATCATAAACACCTAAAAATTTTTATCTAAGTTTTATCCTTTACTGTGCCTCCATAACTCTGTCTCTCATCAATATAATTCTTATTTATTTATTTATTTATTACTTTGTTATTGTTAAACCTTCCCCGCCACCCATTTTTGTTGGCCGGCTGAACCCTACATCTGGGAGGTTGATTTTCCCCTATAATTTGTTATTTAAGTTCACTGTTATCCCATTTATCTCAATTTTGACAGGGAAGTGTAAGAATTAGGTTTCTTTATGTATGAGTGGCCAAAAAGGATAATATACATATAATAAGTAACTTTAGTGATGAATTATTTTAAATGTATAAAAAATATTTATCTTGAATTAAAAGTATAAGTATTAGTTAATTTAGTTTTTAATTATTGTCAACAAGTTTTAATTTTATTGTTGATTGGATATTTTCTATTTCAGTTTACTAGATCAAGTCAATGATGAAGGTTCATCAACAGGGATGCAATATGCTCTTCATCAGTAAATATGAATCACGTTCACATTAAGAGGTGATACTTTTTGTATTTAGTCTATGAACAACTACTTGTTTGTTTGGGATAGTAGTTTCTATAACTATTTGATAATTTCATGAATATTTAGATATTTTAATACTTGTAATAGTTATTATACTACTTAATTTGGTACTAATTAATGTGTTACTTTGATAATAGTCATTGTGCTATTTAACTTACTATAATATTATTTGCTTCTTATTATATTTAATTTAATATTTAAAGTATTTGAAATATATTTTTTATGTGTTGTTAAATACTAATTTTGGATTGATTAAATATCAAATATAAAAACGAGTTAAATATAAAAAATAAATGATATATGCGTATTTTAGTCAAATAGCGGCAAATCAAAACCGCCACTAAATTAAGTAAAATTTTAGTATTCTTTGCATTGAACCACCACTAAGTTAGCATTTCATAGTTAGAAATTATAGTGGCGGTTGTTAACTACCACTAATATATTAAATTGTGGCGATTAACAAATTATCATGAGCAAAATTTAGTAGCTGTTAAAACTGTCCCTAATGACTTCTTGAACCGCCACTAAATAATCATTTTTTTGTAATGAATTTTGACAGGAAAGTATAAGAATTAGGTTTCTTTATGTATGACTGGCCAAAAAAATACGATTTCTAACTTCTAGGGTATGATTGACCATGATGAGGGGAAAAAAAAGATATATTTTATCCTTTGTTTTTCGTTTAGTTTTCATTTTTTACATGGTTGCCTTTCCATGACCATCTAATTTGTAACAATACTTTTCACCTTTAGATAATTAAATTATTTCTTTCACATCTAATTTAACTATTCTGGTGTAGGGTGAAAGATTACCATCGTGTTTAATAAAAAAATCGGTGGAAGATTATCATGTCTGATTATAAATTTAATTTTGATTTACCGTAAGAAGGTTCTTTTACCTTTTCTTTTTTTGGATTCATTCTACATTAGTTTTTTTTTTGGACATGACGTTAGATGTTGATATATTATTATTATAGAATGATTATGATAGCAATTATTTAAGTTTAATTATTTTAATGATATAATATCAAGTGATGCAATAGATCAAAATTAAATTCAGCAATTAATCTTAATAGATGTTCTTTGCTAACGTACAAAACTTAAAAAAAAAAAAAAAACATATAATGAAGATGCATATATATATATATATATATATATATATATATATATATATATATCGATCTAATGAAATAGTATTTATTATAAGATATGAGAAGAATAAATTTTAACCATTGATCTTATATAAATGATTAAGATTAAAACATAAATATATGTGACTTTTTTAAGTAGTCACATGACTTTTAAGTAACTTTTAATCTTGACCATCCATGTATGATTATATTGTTAAAATTTACTTCTCTCACCCTCTTATAATAAAAATTCTTCTCAATAGATATGCCTTATATCCCCGTGTATATATATTTGACAAGAAAGAAAAAGAATTTGTTTTTTTTTTGTCATTTTCCTTCTTTGACAGTAGCTCTACCATTTATATTTTTTTTTTTGTTTTCGTGTGTTTTTTTAATAAGTGACTCAAATCTAATGGATCTTGAGAATGTTTATTCAGGTCTGCTTCTTTCAATGGAAGATTTTGTGATTTTGGTTTTGTATTTGTTGTCTCTTTTGTTGGTATTTTAATTTTTCCTTGTAGTTATTCTTATATTGATGGACTTGTATGTGAAAGAGATTTTTATATTTATTTTAAAATGAAGCATATTACATTTTTCAAGCTTAAATACTTTTTGTATTAGTTTTCGATATGAAAGATACTTAAATATTAATAATTTTCAAATAAAAAACAAAACTACAAATCATTAATTAGTTCAATATATAAAATATATTTATTTCTTATTTTTTTATATGATGTATCTTTTTCGATCGTTCAACTTCTTTCTTAATGAAGATGCATGTATGGTTAGAAAGAATGATAAAATAGTAATAATTGTTTAGTATAACAACTGCTGTCAAATGGACCAATTTATCCGGGTTATGCCCATAAGTTTATCTTTTTGGTTTCGTTAAAATTTACCCTTGTTTTTGTACCCAAAATAAAAAATTTAGCCTTGTTCTTTTTTCTTTTTGTCAACAATTTATGAAAAAATTTTAAATGTTTTAAGAGTAAAATATTTTTCTTATTTTATATTATTGAATGTGTATCTAATTAGATTTATAAGTTATTATTGTCTTTTATTTAAACTACATTTTTAATTACACTTTAATAATAATATTAAAAATATAATTTAAATAAAAATAAAAATACTCCATAAATCTAACTCGATACCCATTCAATAATACTTAAATGCAGAATAAAAAAAATCTTTTTTCAAAAACACATAAAAATCTCTCACAATTGTAGCCTTGTTTGGAAGCTATTTACAGGCTAAACAATGGCCTGATAAGATGGGCTACAATACACCTGTCGAGACATAATTAAATAGGCCAACTTGTTGGAGATAAGATCATTTGACGGGCTTAGTTGGATCAATTTGACCCGATCTTTTTGTTGAGCTGAATTGGCAAGCCCGTTTTTGGCAGCAAAAGCTTTTGCAATACATGCTTTTATATAATTAAATTAATTTTAGATATGTGATTTTCACTTGAGCTTTTAGATTTTTTGTACCATTTTTTCATCTTTTAAATTTTTTTTATATCTTTCTTTTGTTCATGTGTATATAACTTTTTTTTTGGTTGGAGCATGTGTTTAATTGCCACTAAAGTGTTTCTTTGGGAACTTTCTCAAATTAATTTGATAATAATAAGGAAACTGAAAATACTCTTATTTTCTTTAATTTAAAAATATCTTATTAAATTTACTCAAAAAAATATCTTAATAATTTTACCGAAAAAATCTCAATAATTTATAAAATTAATACACTAATTAAGAGAAATTAATAATTCATTAATGTTAGAAAGCTATCTGGAAACTTAAAAATTATTTTCTATTTTTATTATGATTATTATGATAGATAAATATACACATATAATTAATAATTTTATAGTATATGACATTTTACTAATTTGAAAGAATGTAAAAAATATACAATGATTGCAAAATTGTTTTTTGTCCACATTAACTACAAAGATATGATCAATTTGAACAATATCACTTGTAATGGTAAGATTCAAATTGTACGAATGCATTGTATTTTTTTTTTCAAACTGCAATATATGGATTTTGGAGACAATTTATGTTGTATCATTCCTTTTCTAATATTTTCTCTTTAAAAAAAATACAAAATAGAATATAAATTATAAATATTAAAATATTTTTCATTGTTGGAGTAAATTATAATAACCACGATGGAAAGAATCTAATATCTTTTTTCTAAATCGATGGTAATGGACTAATGGGCAATAGATGACAAGGTTGGGTGACGGTGCCATGAATAATGAATCGCAGTTTATTAGTAAAGTATTTAAGATTTTTTTTTTATTTTTATTCCTTCCTTCTATATATGTGGATGCTGTGAAAAATAAATTATAATTAATTATAATAAAATATGACATGGGCCTTTGGCCTATCGTGATTCACCATCAATCGTGTACTTGTAGAATCTATATCTTTATGAAATAAAAAATGTATAAGTTTTTTGTTTTTATTTTATTTTAATGGAAACAAATTGTATTATGACTCAGAGTACATAACATACACAAAAACATCTAGGACATTATGTGAATTTGATAAGGAATTTAGATAATTGACAAGTGATAATAAATTTTGTCTGGCCTATACAATCACTCCCAACCCAAAATTTGAGTCAAATTGAATCAGTCTATAGAATCAGATCAGTTTTGATACATACTTCCAAATTGAATGGTTTATTGAGCAAAAATTTTCCTCCAAACTAGGGGTGCTGATTGGATGGATTAAGATGGGTTTATTATGATCTAAACTTGATTTGATATTTTGATTGAGTCAATTTTTAAATTCTAACTCAGTCCGGTCATGGTTCAACAATGATAGTGTCAGTACTAAGTCGTTTCAATAATTAAATAAATTATACAAATTTAAATATTATGTATAGATAAGTCATAAAATTTTAGAAGTAGAAGACTAAAAGTAATGGATGTTTTACAATTTATATTTTGAAATAGATTATATTAGCATAAGTATATTATGATGTTATACAAAATGTATTAATTTAAACCAAGAAATTTCATTGTTTATCACTTATTGTTAGAAAATGATAATTTTAAAAGTATTATGCAACACCAGGTCAGATTGGGATAATCTAATGCATGACCTGAACCCAACCCAAAAATACGACGAGTCCAAATTTTAAAACTCAAATTCACCCCAATTAACTTCAAGTTGGGTTAAATTATTAAGCCAAGGAGGTCAGATTGGGACAATATAAGGCATGACTCGAACCCAAACCAAAAATACGACGGGTCCAGTTTTTAAAACTCAAATTCACCCCAATTAACTTCAAGTCAGGTTAAATTATTAAGCCAAGACGAGTTTTGAACACCCTACTCCAAAACATTATCGAATGTAAACACTTTGAACTTATCATATATCACCATTTTGGAGAACTTGGAAAATATATAACCACATCAACCAATTAATGTATAACCACATCAACCAATGAAAATTTGCTATGTTTAAAATCTTTGTACAATTGCTTTTACCATGCTTGTATTGTAAAAGATTTAAAGAGAGATGACTAATTGTGGTTGCAATACAAGTACAAATGGGCTCAATGGTTGTAAGATTCTATCCTTTCAAGATTTGTGTGAAATTCAAACTTAAAATCAATTGACATTAAGTGGAGTGGTCCAACAGATATATAAATTAACTGTACCCGAAAGATTGAGACAGGCGATGTGAGACTCTTAACACCTCGCTTCACAGATGCCTGGACGAGATAGGCGAGCCTAGTGAAGTAGGCGAGAGAAGCCTAGCGAAGTAGGCGATGAAGATGAGATCTTGACTCTGATACCATGTGAGATTCCAACCTAAAACGAATTGACATTAAGTGGAGTGACTTAACAGATATATAAACCGCACCTAAAAGATTGAAATAGACGATATGAGACTCTTTACAATTTGAACTTAGTTAAATACTATTATATGCAATTATCAATATTTGCTTAAAAGCTTGAAGAGCTTTTAAGTATATAAGTTATAAAACTTTTGACTAGGACTAATACATAAAAATTCAAAGTGGAAGTAAGAGAGAGATAAAAAAAACTTTCTCAAGCAAGAATACCAATTTATTAAATAATAATAACACATGAAAAAAAAGGGTTGACTCCCTTCCTCTTTATATATATATATATAAAACTACACATGTGCCAAATGGTGTAAATCATTGGTGGTTGCTACTTAGCTCACCCGATAAAGGCTTCTGTAGTTAATTATAAGGTCTTGAGATCTAATTCTACTTACACCTTCCATATACAAGCTAAAAAACTTGATGTGGATTTTCCACTCCCTAGGTGTAGGATGTGTGAGTTAGTGTATGTGTGTGTGTGTGTGTGTGTGCGCGCTTGCGCTTGGGCCTGAGCCTGGACCTGGGTATGTGTGTAAATTCCCGTAATGGGTTACTTACTAGTTGAACTGTAAGATTTTTTGATGTTTCATTGTCTAATGGAATAATAATAATAATAATAATAATAATAATAATAAAATAAATAAATAAATAAATAAATAAATAAATAAATAAATAAATAAATAAATGATATTGAAAGTAATATAATTTATTCATTTTATAAGCCTCTCACTTGACTTCTTAAAGTTCAATTTGACTTAATTAAGTTAGTTTTGTCATATTTTATGAAATTGAACTTAATTGGATCATTGAAGAAATTGTTGTTTGAATTGTCCTTAATTTGGGCGACTGCATTTTTCAGTAAATTGATTATAATTTAAGTTGTAAATATCTAATTGATGTAATTTTGATTTTGTTGGAAAGTTAAGACAATTCTCTACAAATTTCATGAAGACCTCAAGATCCCAATCACACGTTTGGATAATTTAAATTGGAGTTGAAATAAGATTTAGAGTGCTGATCCTGGCAGCTTGACCTCTGTGTACTCATTCGACCATATCTTGAGATATAGGAGTTCAATTAACCCCAAACTACTACCATTCGAAAGTTAAGACCCATATCTATAACTTTCATGAAGAACATAAGAGTCAGTTCAGATGGCTTGGAGGTCATATTGGGATTGGAAGACAGAATAGAGGAGCTGTAGTTGGGCCTGAGCAGTATGCAATGATTAAGCCATATCTCGAGCTGTAGGAATGATTTTGAGCTGAAACTAATGGAATTGGAAAGCTAAGACAAAATCCTCCAACTCTTATGAAGACCACTTGTCGATAATCTAACGCATGCCATGAGTTTAGCATTGAATGATTTCAGATACAAGAATTTCTATAATTTTTCACTCATTCATCATCATCAAACAACTCCTTTAACATTTTGTACTTATCATCAAACAACTCCATTGTCATTTTGTACTTCTCAAGCTCTATAAAAGGAAGCAATGGCTGGTCATCTGAGGGGGTTAGCTTAGATATCAATATCATGCTTGTGTATTAATTGTTTCCTTTGTGGTAATTTTCTTTTGTTCTAAATAGAAGTTATGTTCATCTTCTTCTTCTTCTCTCTTTCTATCCTCTTGTTTATGAGTAACTAATTTTCATTTTACTTGGGTGAAAAGGTAAAGCTCTTAGTAATGAAATAAGGTTAGATTAATCTCTTTCTTGTGCTTAAATGATATATTATCAAGTGGTCATTATATGTATTGTATTTTGTTTTCAATAATTTTAGAAACCCTTCTTGTAAAGTGGAGATCTTGATTTGTTGTAGACAAGATATTGACACAATGAATGCTTGAACCAATTTATAAGTGGTGGTGTTAATAGATAATTAAAGGAACCATAATATAATTGCATATATAATCTTAAATGAATGTTGAATGTTGTATTTTCCGATTAGAACCTCCATTATGCGTGGATTCTAATTGAATTATAAAAAGAATTAATATTTTCCTTAATTTACTTACCAAGAGTGGATTTCTTAACCTAAGTAAATCATTTTTATTTGTGACTAAGTTTTATTACCTTTATTGTTATGACAAAATCTTTTTCTTACCTCAAAGAATTTTTTTTCATCAATTCCTTGTGGATCCACCTAAGACTCCCGATCATTTATTACTTGAAACAACCTGCACTTGGGTTTGCAACTAACAATTCGTATCAAGTTTTTGGTGCCGTTGCCGGAGATTTGATTTTAAGAACAAATTTGTTGAGGTCTTTTCTATATTTTGTATATATATATTTTTCTTTCTTTTTTCTATCCTTTTAATTTCTCCCTCTGTAATCTGCAATCATTAATGAAATAATTTTTTTCTTCTCTTCTCTCTTGCCAGAGCAAAAAATCGACTTGTCGATTCTCTGATTTTCATATTTTAAATTTACTTTTTATACTTTATATTTTGTATTTTATTTTTTGTAATTTACTTTCTGTACTTTAAATCTAACTTTCTAACTTACTAACCTAATTATTAACTTTCATCTAACTTTTTAATTTATCGGCTTACTAACTTTTTACTTTATCAGTTTACTAACTTACTACTTGTTAATATTTATTTGGTGGTTAGTTTATACCACATCATTGTTAATATTTAATGGCTGATTTATACTGTCAGCTTGTACATTAATTATTTTATTTTAAGTCACTTATTTATGCTTAATTGGTATCGTGATTTAAATTCTGGTCGTTTGGTTAAAATTAATCTTGGTGATTTGTTTGAATCACAATCACACACAAAATGAAAGTGTACATGATGAATATGAAAATCAACCATTGCAAACCACGCGTGAATATTTGCAACCATTTCGAAATTCTAGTCCATCATGTTTTATCTTTCCACTCAATGCTAATAAGTTTAGATTTAAACCGGGTATGATTTCTTTACTTCCTAATTTTCATGGTTTAGAATTTGAAAGCCCATATTTACATTTGAAAGAATTTGAGGAAGTATGTATTGCTTTTAATGATCAAACTTGCACTAAAGAAATTGTTAGGCTTAAATTATTTCCTTTTTCTTTGAAAGATAAAGCAAAAACTTGACTTAACGCTTTGAAACCAAGATCAATTGGCACATGGCAAAAAATGCAAGGTGAGTTTTTAAAGAAATTTTTTTCAACACATAAAACCAATGCTTTGAAAAGACAAATCCAATTTTTTTTTCAAAATTCAAATGAAGCATATTTTTAATATTGGGAACGTTTTAAAGATTTGTTAAATTCTTACCCACATCGTGGTTTTGAAAAATAGCGCACTATAAGCTTCTTTTATGAAAGTTTAACACCTGAAACTAAACAATTTGTGAAAATAATGTGCAATGACGAGTTTTTTGATAAAGAACCTGAAGAAGCTTTAGATTATTTAAACCATTTGGCTGAAAATTCTCAATCTTGGCGTAGTACTAATCCTTCTGAAAATTTAATTAGATATAACCTTGCAAATGCTAGTAAAGGAAAATATCATCTTAGTCAAGAAGAAGATCTAAATGCTAGGTACGCCATTTTGGTTAGAAAGGTTGAAGCCATGGAATCAGGGAAAGTGAAAGAAATCAAATCTGTGCAAAATAAAGAAATTTGTAGCATTTGTGATGACTTAAGACACTCAACAAATGAATGTCCAAAAATTCCTAATTTTAAAGAAGTTGTACATGAGCAAGTAAATGCAATGCATAATTTTAAAAAGTCATTTACTTCTTTTTTTTCAGATTCATACAATACGGGATAGATAAATCACCTGAACTTCAGCTGGAGGAATTATAATTAGACACAATGTATGCAACCATCACCTCCTCAGGCACAGCAGGACTCTCAAAATTCTCAAGGATATGCACCCTATGTTCCACCATATAGGAAAAACTTTGAAGGAACAATGCATGCATTCATGAAAAAGTAAGATGTCATTAATAACTAAAACACTCAAACCATGAATGACATAAAAGATACTTTTACCAAACTTACTTCTGCTCTCACCATTCACGAGAAAGAAAAATTTCTTTCTCAACCTCAACCGAATCTTAAGGGTCAGTACAGTCTAAATGAGGGTAGTTCAAAAAATTAACAAATAAATTAAGTCAAGTCAGTGATAACTCTTAGGAGTGAAAAAGTTGTTGAAAAACAAATTTCTAAACCTTGTGGGAAAGATGATAAGTCAATTCCTTAAGATAAGGAAGATGTTGATAAGCTATCTATCCAAAATGAGATCAAACTCTCGCCTCCACCCCCATTTCCTCAAGCATTAAACAAACCAAAGAAATTGAACCTCAACACTGAAATTTATGAAATTTTTAAACAAGTGAAGATCAATATTCCGTTGTTAAATGCTATCAAACAGATTCCTTATTTTGTCAAATTTTTGAAAGACTTATGCACTGTTAAAAAGAAATTAAATGTGAAAAAGAATGCATTTTTGGCCAAACAGGTAAGCTTCATTATTCAAAGCAATAATGTTTTGAAACATAAATACCTTGGTTGTCCTACGGTTTCATACATTATTGGAGAATATAAAATTGAACAAGCTTTACTTGATCTTGGTGCTAGTGTTAATTTGCTTCCATATTCAGTTTATCAGTAACTCAACCTGGGTGAGTTAAAACCAACTTCTATAACTCTTATACTTGCCGATAGATCAATTAAAATTTCAAAAGGAATAGTAGAAGATATGTTGGTACAAGTTGATAAATTCATATTCCTTGTGGATTTTATTATCTTAGAAACTGAACCTTTAGTTAATAGTTGCAAGTCAATTCCTGTTATTTTAGGTCGTCCATTTTTAGTAACATCTAATGTTTTGATAAATTGTAGAAATGGATTGATGAAGCTAACATTTGGAAATATGACACTGAAACTTAATATTTTCAACATGTGTAAGCAACCACAAGAAGTCTATGACGAAAAGGAATAAGCTGATGGGATTGAGGCCATTATAGATGATCATCTTCAAAAAATGAGTTCTTTTGACCCATTAGAAGTTTATTTAATTAATTCATTTAATTCATATACACAATTAGATGATGATATTTCTGAAATATGCTCTTTGCTTGATTATACACAAGTAATGGAATACAAATGATGGAAGCCGAAATTCGAAGTGCTAAAATTCATGAATGATAATACCCATGAAGAAGTACCCACACTGGAACTAAAGTCATTACCTGCTGGGTTGAAGTACACATTTTTAGGAGAAGAACAAAGCTTTCCAATAATAATTTCCTCAACCTTTACTGGAGAACAAGAAGGTATGTTGTTAGAAGTACTTAAAAGACATAAAAATATAATTGGATGGACATTAAATGATATAAAAGGCATTAATCCATTAATTTGTACACATAGAATATATTTAGAGGATAATGCTAAAACATCTCGACAACCTCAAAGAAGATTAAATCCACACATGAAAGAGGTAGTTAGAGCTGAAGTTCTTAAATTATTTGATGTTGGAATTATCTACCCTATTTCTGATAGTTAGTGGGTAAGCTCTACACAAGTTGTGCCTAAGAAATCTGAAATAACAGTGGTTGAAAATGAAAAATGTGAATTAATATCTATGCGAGTCTCATCCAGTTGGCGTATGTGTATTGATTTTAAAAAATTAAATGCAACCACTAGGAAAGATCATTTTCCCTTGCCATTTCTTGATTTTACGTGTTTCTTTGACACTTTTGCATATAGAAGAATGCCTTTCGGCCTTTGTAATGCTCCGGTAACTTTTCCAAGATGCATGCTAAGTATTTTTAGTGACATGATTGAGCATTACTTAGAGGTTTTCATGGATGACCTAATAATTTTTAGAAATTCTTTTGAAAATTGTCTTAATAATTTAAAAAAAAGTTCTTAAAAGATGCGAAGGAAAAAGAATTTGTGTTAAACTGGAAAAAATGTCATTACATGGTTACTTCAGGAATCATATTAGGTCATATGATATCTTCTAAAGAAATTGAAGTTGATAAGGCCAAAGTTGAATTAAGTGTTCATTTGTCTTTCCCAAAAATAGTCAGAGAAGTTCGTTCCTTTTTAGGACATGTAGGATTCTATAGAATATTCATTAAGGACTTTAGTGTCATATCAAGACTATTATGTAATCTTCTGATAAAAGATGCACCATTTGATTGGACTCAAGAAAGTCAAAAATCTTTTGAAAAATTAATTGGTCTTCTGACATCTGCTCCTATTATGTAATCCACTAACTTGTCTTTGCATTTTGAGTTAATGTGTGATGCTAGTGATTTTGTTGTTAGTGTTGTTTTAGGCCAAAGAAAAGAAGGTAAGCCTCATGTGATTTGTTACGCAAGTAGAACTTTAAATAGTATGAAAATGAATTACATCACTACTAAAAAAGAACTACTTGTTGTAATTTTTGCATTGGATAAATTTTGAGCTTATTTAATTGGTTCTTTTGTTGTTATTTTCACCGATCATGCTGCTGTTAGGTATTTAATGTCTAAGCAGGATGTCAAACCTAGGTTGATACAGTGGATCTTGCTGCTTCAAGAATTCAACATCACAATAAAAGATAAGAAAAGAGCCAAAAATATTGTTACAGATCATTTGTCTAGACTTACAACGAACTCATCTTTTAATAACATACCTATCAATGATTCTTTTCTTGATGAATTATTATTTTCTGTCAATTCTATGCCTTAAGTTGCTAACATAGTCAACTTTCTTGTAACAGAAAAGATGTCGTTTCAATGGACGCACCAAGACAGAAGGAAAATTTTTGACTGAGGTGAAAAAATTTTATTGGGATGATCCATATTTGTTCAAATATTGTCCTGATCAAATCTTTCAGAGATGTGTGCCTGACAGTGAGGTAGTTAGTGTCATTAAATTTTGTCACTCAGAAGCATGTGGAGGTAAGTTTTCTTCAAAAAAAATAACTGTAAAAATATTACAATGTGAATTTTATTGGCCTACTTTATTTAAGGACAGCTATACCTTTGGCAAAAGTTAAGAAAATTATCAAAAATTAGAGTCCATTTCTCAAAGAAATATAATGCCTCTAAACCCTATCATTGTCATTGAAATTTTTTATTGTTAGGAAATTGATTTCACGGGTCCATTTTTATCATCATTTGGATTTGTGTATATTTTGGTTGCAGTTGATTATGTCTCAAAATGGATTGAGGCGATTCCATGTTGACACAATGACCATAAAACTGTTCTTAAATTTTTAAAAGAAAATGCCTTAAGTCGATTTGAAATCCCTCGAGCTATCATCAATGACGGGGGAACATATTTTTACAATAAATCATTTGAATCTTTAATGAAGAAATATGATATTACTCACAAAATTGTCACCCCTTATCACCCTCAGATAAGTGGACAAGTAGAATTAGCAAATAAGGAGATTAAACAAATTTTAAAAAAAATGGTTAATCCAAATCGTAAAGATTGATCTTTAAGACAAAACGATACACTTTGGGCTTACCATATTGCTTTCAAAACATCTTTAGGCATGTCACCATATCGGTTAGTCTATGAAAAATCTTATCATTTGCCTATAGAACTGGAGCATAAAGCATTTTGGGCCATTAAAGCTTTCAATTTAAATATTGATGATGCTTGCAGAATACGTAAATTGCAAATAAATGAACTTGAGGAATTGAGAAATGATGCATATGAAAAAATAAAAATTTATAAAGATAGAACAAAAGTTTTTCATGACAAGTCAATTTTGAGAAAATCTTTTGAAATTGGTCAAAAAGTTTTGCTTTATAATTCTCATCTTCATCTATTCCCTGGAAAATTGAGATCTAGGTGGACTGGCTCTTTTATTGTCAAATATGTGTATCCTTATGGGGCCATAGACATTGAGAATCCTAAGAATGATAATGTGTTTAAGGTCAATGGATAAAGACTTAAACTATTTCTGGAAAATCAAGTTGCTGAGGTAGAATTCATTTCCCTTTCTAATCCTTGTTATGAGAAGAATTTACTCTAATTTTGTGACTTTATTTTTGCAGTTCTTTATCACCCCGATTAAGTGGCAGATAAAGGTACTCCGTGACTCTCAAGTGAGTTTATTTTTCAGTTTTCTATAATAATTGATTCATTCTCCTTTAAAATGGATGTCATTCTCTCAAATCTAAGAAAACATTTTCCTTCTCTTCCTCAAAATGCTCTAACAAAAATTTACAAAGCTAGATATAAAAGACTGAGACTGTTAATGCACAAGGGCATGCCAGAAGATGTACGCTGGATAATCGAAACAAAGGTTCGTCTAACAGATGAATCTTCAATTTCATTTGATTCATACATGACAAGTTTAGGTAGAAGTTCTTATTCTAAAAGGAGAAGAGCAAAAAGGTTACAAGTTTATCACAAATGTGCACGATAAAATTGTAACAAGCGATGTTGTTCTTTGGGGATGGTTTCCAAACAGAGAAGATAAAATATTCTTCATTAAGAATGGTCTGAGTAAGGAGTCATTAGATAATATCTTATTGACTCTTGAGACACATTCTTGTGGATATGTGCAGCATGAACTTCTTAACTTGTGGAATCTCTTCAAGGACGAACAAGAACATTACAGTCTTAGGAATGTGACTCTAAAAGACTCTGTTTGCCAATTTATAAGAAAATTGGATGAGAAGCTTTTCCTCGACTCATAGAAGGCGTTTAAGCAGTTACTAGATGTAAAATCAGAGGAAGAGGTGAGCCACAATCACAACAACATGTATATATTATCTTATTTTTTTTTAAAAAAAGAGATAAAGTATGTACACATCTTAGGTTTGGCCTTGGTAAACACAAAACGTGAATGGGGAAATGCACGCATCCTAATCCAGCCTTCTTAATTGAAAAATAAAGTAGGTAGATTATATCCCATATGTGAGGCAGCCAGTCGCATTATGGCCACTTGTCCCTTTTGGGAGCCCTATGTTGCGCTGGTCTTGAATAAGTTTAATACTGGTCAACGATACTTTAGCACAAAGCCGAAAGAGCAGACTACCTACATCCCATTCTCAAGTGAGTATATACTCACCTTTCATCTGGTTGATAGTAACTTGGTATTTAGTACATGAAATCCTTGTGCATGGATCTTTACCCCGTTTGTTCAGAAGGTTCTTTGGGGGTATTGTAGTCTTAGAACCAACTTCCCGTTGAGAGTTGCCCTAATTGGCTTGAAGGCATAGGTTTTGATACTTATTCCTGTTGTCTGAAAGTATGTTTATCTTTAAAAATAAAAAATAAAAAATAAAAAATAAAATAAAAAATAAAAAATTTCTTAATTTCAAACTTTTCTGATAACAGTCAACCTACCTATATAAGAGTTATCATTACTTTTTTCATTCTCTTCCTATTTAAACACTCCATTTTCTTCACTTTTCTCTAACTCATAATCATTCAAATGGAGTGTGAGTGTAGAAATGGATAAAGGTTCTTCTTCTGTTTATAGACTTACCAATATCTATGTATTTTGTGGGACTAGTTATGGGAAGGGTTTAGAGTTTGTAAACGCAGCAAACACTATTGGTAGAACACTTGCTGCGAGGAACATTTGTGTAGTATATGGGGGAAGTAGCATTGGGTTAATGGAGGCTGTGTCATTTTTTGCACATCTAAGAGGTGGTCAAGTTTTAGGTATCATTTCTGAACCTTTAACTCAAAGGAACATCATTGGAAATACAATTAGGCTGAAACTTCAAGTATTATCCATGCATGAACGAATGAGGACAATGCTTGAAAACTCTGATGCATTCATTGCCTTACCGGGTGATTTTGGTACTTTGGAAGAAGTTTTTCAAATTATCTCTTTAGCCTAACTGAACATCTACCATAAACCCATAGGTTTGTTGAATGTTAATAATTTCTTTGATAATTTGTTATCTTTTGTTGACCATGCTGTAGAACAGAACTTTATCACACCTTCGGCAAGACGACTCCTTATATCTGCTTCCACTGTTGATGAATTAATTGATAAATTATAAACTTTTGTTTATGAACCTGAACCAGTAATAGCTCAGATAGATTAGTTAGAAGGAAGCAGCAAGGGAGGCAGCAAGGAATGTGAATGTGATTTATACACTTCATCTATAACTTTCCTTTACCTTTGGTTTTATTAATCATACTTTGTTTTTGTTTAAATTTATGTAAGGTTTCTCTTTTCAGTAATTTCAACAATAGGTACTATCTTCTATCCTTTACCTATTTATGTTTTGACATTGAGGACAATGTTGTGATATGGTTGGGGAGAAGGATAGTTGTGTGAAAAAAATTAAAAAAAATTAAAAATTAGGAAGTGTGTTTATTTATATGTTTGTTACCAACTTAGTAACAGTAAAACTAATTAAGGATAGCAAAGTAAGGAGTAAATTATGCCCTAGAGGTAAATTTACTCTTGAGACGCATCAAAATTAGTGGTAGAGTAAGAAGTAATTAGGTAGATAACTATGTTATGTGGAATTAGCAATTCAAATTCAGGGAATATAACATGATTGGGTAAATTATCTTATTTCTTAAATATCATATGCTTGGTTATGGATGTTGAATTAGTGGACTGAGAATGATAGAATTATGCCCTGTGAGATTTTGAGCCTATTGATGAATGGATTGAACATTTGTACTATTCTCTTCTTTCTTGTGTGACTTTCACTCATGAAATTGTTACTCTAGAACTTGCTTTGATTCTTTTTGAGACTACATTTTCACATGCATACGTAAACATGATTGAGACATTTTTCTTGAAATAACTACTTTAACCAAATAGTCAAGAATGATTGGCGCACAAATAGGTAGCCTTGCTCAGCAGCATATTATCTCAATATGATATCAAACACTCTTATAACTTCTTGGAAATTCTCTGATTCCTGCCAACGTAAGACATTGGAAATGACCTATTTCCCCTTACTTAACCCATTTGACCTTATTTGACCATTCTTTGTTTCGAGCTCAATATGTACCTTAAATGAAAAATCATATTTTTACCCTGCCTTAGGTAATAAGAGAACATTAGTTTTATCATTAGCTGAGTTCTTAAACAAGTGTGGGGGTGTATGTGTAGAATGGTTGAAAAAAAAATGACAAATTAAAAAAAAATATATATTATGTTCATCTTGTAACGTCCTGAGACTACCAGCAGGATCAATAAGTGTCTCCACAAACCAACACGGGTCTTTTCAGCGTGCTTTGTCCTCACTCACACGCATCCTAGGAAACTTCCTAGGAGGTCACCCATCCCACAAGTACTCCAAGTCAAGCACACTTAACTATGGAGTACTTGTGACTACCATACAACATTGATGATGAGTTTTGATGATAACAAATATGGAGATGATGAGATGATGAGAAGATCAAGTCCAAGGTGTTCAAGCTTAGCTTTAGGACTTAGGATCTTTATTGTACAGAGCTCTCATAGGATATCTCAATGTTTTAGTCAAAAGATCTAAAAACATATTTTCTCACAAACTAAATTAAAGTTCTTAATTTTATCAAAAAGTTTGTGAAAATTAGAAACCACCTATTCTGTTTTCTAAAGGTGTTTATAACGTTTTCAAATGAAGCATTCGAATAAACTTAAAATCATTCGAATACAAATTCTCCGAAAAAGTCTCTTCAAACGTGGTTTTAATAAGGTATTCGAATACTCCTCTGAGGCATTCGAATACAATGTGTTTTTATAGAGGTATTCGAATACCATGTAAGGCATTCGAATACACCCTTTCAAAAGGCTTTAATAAACGTGTTTTCAGCTAAAGGCATTCGAATACCGTGATATGGTATTCGAATAATGTGGGTCTGTTTTGTTGTTTTATACACTGATATAAAAGGTATTCGAATACCTTATAACGGCATTCGAATACTTTAAGTTTAAACCGTTTTTATATATATATATTAGTGGTATTCGAATACCACAGTATTGTATTCGAATATCCCATGTTTTTCAGCTTCTGTTTTTGAAATTGATACGCAACAGATTTATGTATTAATTATGTAATCAATTTCTCCAAATGAAATTTTTCGATCGAGGCTCTATAAATAGAGACCTCCTCACTACTAAAAACACGAATCCTTATTTCTTATTTTCTCGAATCGTGCTAAAATACTTTTTGCATACTTCCTCTCTTTTTCTCTCAGTACTCTTTTGGTAAAATTCTCGAGATATTGTTAGAGAGCTCTACAAAGCTTCAATTTGTATTACTTACTCGAGTGAGAGTTTCTCTTCATCTATTTCCCGATATTTTGTATCGAGGGTGAGGTATCCCTCAAGGTTTGTATAAGGGGTGAGGTATCCCAGTAGGTCGAGACTTTAGCACAAGGGTATAGTGTCCCCGTGTGTGAAAAGTGCTCTATTTTGTAACGGTAGCAAGCACCTATTGAAGCTTGTATACTTAGTGAAAAATCTCGCTTTCGAGGATCGGACGTAGACCACAAGTGGGTTAGTGGTCGAACCAGGATAAATACTCGTGCCTGCTTCTCTTTTCCTAATCTCTTTATTTTAAGTAATTTATTTTATTGCACATTTATTTTACGCTGTTCTTTATTATTTATTCTCTTCTTCTCATTATTTCTGTGCATTTATTTATTAAGCTTTTGATATTTGTTTTAATTAAAAAGAGGTTTTGCGAAAAAAAATTTATACTCAATTTACCCCCCTCTTGAGTACTGGAAGCCACTTGGTAACAAGTGGTATCAGAGTTAGACTCTTGTATAAAGAGCTTAGCGAAATTCAAGAGTATATGGCTTCTTCAAATGATTTTTCGTAGGATCCTCCATAAACCGACCACCCTTTTTCAATGGGGATGGTTACGCATATTGGAAGGAAAGAATGAAAATCTTCATCGAAGCTATTGATCTAGATGTTTGGGATGCTGTCGAAAACGGCGCTTTTATACCCACACATGAGATCGATGGTGTAAGGACCGAAACACCACGAAATAAATGGTCTGATGAAGACAAAAGAAAAGTTCAATTTAATTTAAAAGCCAAAAATATTATTACTACTGCTTTGGGATATGATGAGTTTTTTAGAATTTCAAATTGTAAAACTGCTAAAGAAATGTGAGATACTTTGCAAGTTACCCATGAGGGTACTAGCGAAGTTAAGAGATCGAGAATCAATTCTCTAACTCGTGAATATGAACTATTCAGAATGAACCAAGGAGAAAGCATTCAGGAAATGCAAAAGAGGTTCACCCACATAGTTAATCATCTTGCATCTTTAGGCAAAAACTTTTCTAATGAAGATTTGATTAACAAAGTGCTGAGATGTCTTAGCAGGATTTGGTAACCCAAAGTGACAGCAATATCAGAATCGAGGGACTTGTCCACAATGACCCTAGCTACTCTCTTTGAAAAACTTCATGAGCACGAACTCGAACTGAGCAGACTAAGTCAAAGCGAAGAAAACGATAAAAAGAAAAAGGGAATAGCTCTCAAAGCCACTTCCTCATTAATCGAAAATGATGATGAAGAAAATGAAGAAAGCTCAGAGAACATTGAGGTAAGTGAAGAAAATTTAAGTTTACTAGTTAAAAAGTTTGGTAAATTTCTCAGGAAAAAGGGAACGCAAAGAAGACCTCTCTTCCCTCCTAAAAGGACACACTTCAAAGGCGAAGGAACTTCATCGACTCCAACATGCTATGAATGTGGCAAACCTGGTCACATGAAAATGGAGTGCCCAGTCTATCAAAAGAAGAAGGAAAAATTTGAAAAGAAACCCTTCAAGGAAAGAAAAAGGAGAAAAGCCTACATAGCGTGGGATGAAAATGACATGGACTCAACTGACAGTTCAGATAGCGAAGAAGCTCAACTGTGTCTCATGGCAAAAGAAGATGAAGAAGAAAGTGAAAACGAGGTAAGTTCTAATACTTTACCTTCTTACGATGAGTTACAAGATGCCTTTGAGGAACTACATGAAGAATCTTTAAAACTCACAAAAATTATTTCCTCATCTAAGAAAACAATTTCTTCTTTAGAAAATCAAATTCTTGTTTTAAACAAAGAAATAGAAGAATTGAAAATTGAAAACGAAACTTTAGGAATCATTGATGCATGCACAAATCATCTTTCATATTCTTCTACTTCTTCATCTTGTTCTTCATGTCATATACTTGAAAAAGAAAACGAAGACCTAAAGAACACTCTTTCTAAATTTACTTTTGGAAGGGATAATTTAAATATTTTATTAGGAAGACAAAGAGTGGTTTTTCAAAAAGTCGGGATAGGTTATAACCCGAAAAATCAACAAAAACTCTATAAAAATTTCTTTGTGCATTCTAGTGTTTCAAGTAGTCCTTTTATAAAATGTTTTTATTGTGGAAGAAAAGGACATAGTGCTTCAACATGTAATGCGAGGAAAAATATAAGTACAAAAGGTGGAACAAAAATGGTTTGGGTTCCCAAGGGTACTTTACCCAAAACTGACACACAAGGACCCAAGAAAGTTTGGGTACCAAAAGTTAAAAACTAAACTTGTGTTGTAGGTGTGCTTGAAAGCCGAGTTCAAATTGGTATCTTGATAGTGGCGCTCCAAGCACATGACCGGGATGACTCAAAGTTCACCGCACTTATTCCCAAGAATCATGGACACGTCACTTATGGCGATAATAACAAGGGTAAAATTCTTGAATCGGCAAAAAGTCGGTAAGAACCCTAACTATTCCATTGAAAATGTGTTGCTTGTTGAGGGTTTAAAACATAACTTGCTTAGTATTAGCCAATTATGTGATAAAGGAAATAAAGTTATATTTAATTCAAACTGTTGCATAATTGAAGATAAAAATGACAAGCATGTTAAATTCATTGGTCATAGAGTAAACAACATCTATATGATTAGTCTTGATGATATATCTTCAAATGATGCGAAATGCCTTTTAAGTAAGAATGATGATTCATGGTTATGGCATAGGAGAATCGCACATATTCACATGGATCACTTAAAGAAGTTGGTCTCTAAAGAGCTAGTAATTGGACTACCCAAGCTTAATTTTATAAAAGATAAATTATGTGATGCATGTCAAAAGGGTAAACAAATAAAGGTCTCTTTTAAAGCAAAAAATATAGTTTCTACCACTAGACCTTTACAACTTTTGCACATGGATCTATTTGGACCTTCTAGAACTATGAGCTTTGGTGGGAATTACTATGCTTTAGTGATTGTGGATGATTTTTCTAGGTTTACATGGATTTTATTTCTTGCAAACAAAAATGATGCATTTCTAGTTTTTAAAAGACTTGCCAAAATTATTCAAAATGAAAAAGGTTTTGAAATATCTTCTATAAGAAGTGACCACGGTGGCGAATTTGAAAACAATGTTTTTGAAAATTATTGTGATGAACATGGACATTAATCATAATTTCTCTGCCCCTAGAACTCCACAACAAAACGGAGTTGTAGAAAGAAAAAACTGTTCTTTAGAAGAAATGGCGAGAACTATGCTTAATGAGGCTGCCCTTCCTAAATACTTTTGGGCGGATGCTGTAAGTACAGCTTGTTATGCAATGAACCGGGCTCTTATAAGGCCTATTTTAAAGAAAACCCCATATGAGTTGTATAAGGGAAGAAAGCCAAATGTCTCACATTTTCATGTTTTTGGTTGCAAATGTTTTATTTTAAACAATGGAAAAGATAATTTGGGCAAGTTTGATGCTAAGTCTGATGAAGGTATATTTCTTGGCTATTCAAATCATAGTAAAGCTTTTCGCATTTACAATAAAAGAACTATGACTATTGAAGAATCTATACATGTTGCATTTGATGAAACTGACCCAAGTGGATCGAGAAAGGATCTTGTTGTTGATGATGTTGCAGAAATATTGGCGGAAACACATTTGGACAGTAAAGAAAAGGAAATCAAGGAAAGAAAGGATGAACTAAGACAAGAGGATTCGCAAGCTTTGGAACTTCCCAAAGAATGGCGAACTTCAAAATATCATTCCCTTGATCAAATAATCGGTGATGTATCTAAAGGTGTAAGTACTCGTAACTCCCTTAGAAATACTTGTAATCACTTAGCTTTTGTTTCTCAAATTGAACCTAAGGATTTAATTGAAGCTTTTGATGATGAACATTGGATCCTAGCTATGCATGAGGAATTAAATCAGTTTGAAAGAAATCAAGTTTGGGAATTAGTTGCTAGACCTAATAATCACCCTATAATTGGAACTAAATGGGTTTTTAGAAACAAACTTGATGAAAATGGATTAATAACTAGAAACAAAGCTAGATTGGTTGCTAAAGGGTATAATCAAGAAGAAGGAATAGATTATGAAGAAACCTATGCACCTGTAGCTAGATTAGAAGCAATTAGAATGTTACTTGCTTATGCTTGCATCATGGATTTCAAATTATATCAAATGGATGTCAAAAGTGCTTTTCTAAATGGTTTTATTCAAGAGGAGGTATACGTTGAACAACCTCCAGGTTTTGAAAATCATGAACTGCCCAACCATGTTTTTAAACTTAAAAAAGCTTTATATGGTTTAAAGCAAGCTCCTAGAGCTTGGTATGAAAGGTTGAGTAAGTTTCTTTTGGAAAATGATTTTTTAAGAGGAAAAGTCGATACTACTCTTTTTATTAAAAATAAAAATCATGACATTCTTCTTGTGCAAGTATATGTGGATGATATTATCTTCGGTGCTACTAATGAATCCCTTTGCAAAGATTTTGCTAAGTCGATGCAGAATGAGTTTGAAATGTCAATGATGGGAGAACTGAACTTCTTCCTCGGACTTCAAATGAAACAAACGGACGAAGGGACTTTCATAAATCAAACCAAATACTGCAAGGAATTGCTCAAGAGATTCGAAATGGAAAATGCTAAACACATGGCCACTCCGATGGGCACATCTTGCTACTTGGATAAAGATGAAGGAGGTAAATCAGTAAAAATAACGAAATATAGAGGTATGATTGGATCTCTTCTTTATCTTACTGCTAGTAGGCCCGATATTATGTTTAGTGTATGCATGTGTGCTTGATATCAAGCAAACCCTAAGGAATCTCACTTAAGTGCTGTCAAACGTATAATGAAATACCTAGTAGGCACTTCACAAATGGGCTTATGGTATCCTAAGGGTGCCTCTTGTAGCCTAATAGGCTATTCTGACTCTGACTTTGCTGGGTGCAAATTGGACAGAAAAAGTACTAGTGGGACATGCCACTTGCTTGGTAGTTCTTTAGTTTCTTGGCATAGCAAGAAACAAAACAGTGTGGCCTTGTCTACCGCTGAGGCTGAATATGTTGCAGCCGGGAGTTGTTGCGCTCAAATCCTTTGGATGAAGCAACAACTCTTAGACTACGGCCTTCAGCTTGATCACATCCCAATAAGATGTGATAACACTAGTGCAATAAATATCTCGAAGAATCCTATACTGCATTCTAGAACAAAGCATATAGAGATAAGACACCACTTTATCAGAGATCACGTACAAAAAGGGGATTGCATTCTTGAATTTGTTGAAACATCTAAGCAACTTGCAGATATTTTCACTAAACCCCTAGCAAAAGAAGCATTTTATTATATAAGAGGAGAATTAGGGATAATTGATCAATCCAACTTTTAAATGCTTTTTATTTGCTTAAATTCATGTTTAATCCTTCTTAAATCTTTACTGACTTGAGCGTCGAGTTTTCCCAAAATCTTTTTTTTTTTTGCATGTACTTCATCAACAGTGTATGCGTTTATCTTTC
The DNA here is from genome assembly GCA_029884595.1 of Ormosia semicastrata. Lineage (NCBI taxonomy): Eukaryota > Viridiplantae > Streptophyta > Magnoliopsida > Fabales > Fabaceae > Ormosia > Ormosia semicastrata. Next base: position 131,327,476 of record JAQQTO010000063.1, on the reverse strand, counting down.
TGGATGTTTATAAGTGCTTTTCTTGCTTAGTTATTCAAATACCATATGAAAGTATTCGAATACCTTACTGTTTTATGAGTAAACCTGTGTTTTTTTGTTTAAGGCATTCGAATACCCTAAAGGGTCATTCGAATACCCAGAGACTTTTATGTCTCAGTCCACGGAATAGCTCTCTGGAGCATTCGAATGCCAATAGGGGCATTCGAATACCTGATCCCTTAGCCTGCTCCTCTGTCTCTGGAGTATTCGAATACTTCATGAAGCATTCGAATACCTTCGTGTGGCAGCCAACCTTTTCCTGGTGTTTTATTCGAATACCTGGCGTGGCATTCGAATACCCCCCGTCTGGAGACCGCGTCTGTTGAGCTCTCCTATTCGAATACCCTCTCCTCTCCTTTAAATACCCCTTTTCCCCACGTATCCGAATACACCTCTCCTATTCTATCCCCACTTTCAAAACTCTTGGTTTTCCCTCCTCCATAACCTCCCTCTCTCACGGTTTCTGCCCTTCCTCCACTCCTCTCCTACATGGCCTCATCCTCCTCTCGCTCTAAGCGTCCTCGTACGAAGACGGCTCCGTGCAACAACCCGTTGGACCTTCGCAGGCTCTCATCTAATGAGCAACAGCTCGGGCGCTTCGTTACACACTTTCGAGAGCGCAACTTGGTGCATCCTAAGTACCTCGACTTGGGGTTCTTCGAACGAGAAGGTGGTTTTGACTTTCTCAACCGACTAAGCCACCAAGGCGTTCTTCGCTTCTGCTCCTTCTCTGCTCCGTTGTATCCCGACCTCGTCAAAATGTTCTACTGCAATCTGAAGATCGAAGGTCAGGAACTACACTCCAGCATCTGCGATCAAAACATCGTGATCACACCCAGCGATTGGGTTCAGATGTTTAACTTACCGTCCACTGGCCACTTTACTGACGAAGATTCACTCCTCCAACTCTTTGACAAGAACCAAGCAATTGAGGATGTTCTTCGCCCTGGATTGGCTTTACCTTCGACTCAAAAAGGAGTCAAAGGGGGCATGATGAAGAGCCAGGACAGGCTCCTCCACTATGCTTATGCCCACATCCTCGCTCTTAGAGGTGGGAACTACGCCTACATGAGTGAAGACGACGTGTTTATGCTATGGGTTCTCAAGCAAGGCCATCAGATCAACTGGCCTGTCTTCATTATGAAGCACATGATGAGGGCACGAAGTAAAGAGCGGTGTGAACTTCCCTACGGCGTAATCATCACTGCCTTTTTAGGCAAGTATCCACACATTCTGGAAACTGAGCGCGCGACCCCGCTAACCCATCATCACGTCTTTGGTTCCTTTACTCTTAACAAAATGAAGATGATCGGGGATCGATGAAGGATGGGTGTTCCCGTGGGAAGTTGATGATGAAGACAACGACCCCGCCGCCTGCCCCGTCCCGCTCCCGCTCGCTGCCGCCGATGTTCCCGCTCCTCGTCACGAATGAGCAACTTCGCTACCCCGTTGGATAACGTAAACTACATGGAGAACACCTTCACTATTCTGTTTGACAGAATCGCTGGTGTGAGCATGAACAGCTGCCCCTTCGAGCCCTGTTGTCTGGCAATGACCCTGCCTCTCCTCCTCCACCACCTGATGCCTACTTCTAGGACTTGCTTAGTCTTAGGACCAGTCGCTATGTTCTGTTTTTACTGTTTATTGTATTGTTGCCCTTTCATTACTTTTGTATAAATGTGCTTGCCACTTTCATTTAATGCAATGAGTGTTGTTTCCTTGTCAACTATAACTGTTTATCTCATATATATCACTATGCCTTATTAGTTGAATATATCCTTTTTGATCATGTCAAAAGGGGGAGAATAATAATAATCAACTCTATTTGAGAAAAGACAGGATTAACACTGGCTCTTGGATTCCAAAAGCAAGGGGGAGATTATGCTTGTTTTGTTGTTTATATGAACTAATGCTTTTCTCACTGTTAGTTTGTCATCATTAAAAAGGGGGAGAATGTGATTACCATACAACATTGATGATGAGTTTTGATGATAACAAATATGGAAATGATGAGATGATGAGAAGATCAAGTCCAAGGTGTTCAAGCTTAGCTTTAGGACTTAGGATCTTTATTGTACAGAGCTCTCATAGGATATTTCAGTGTTTTAGTCAAAAGATCTAAAAACATGTTTTCTCACAAACCAAATTAAAGTTCTTAATTTTATCAAAAAGTTTGTGAAAATTAGAAACCACCTATTCTGTTTTCTAAAGGTGTTTATAACGTTTTCAAACAGAAGCATTCGAATAAACTTAAAATCATTCGAATACAGTCCTCTGAAAAAGTCTCTTCAAACGTGGTTTTAATAAGGTATTCGAATACTCCTCGAGGCATTCAATACAACGTGTTTTTATAGAGGTATTCAATACCATGTAAGGCATTCGAATACACCCTTTCAAAAGGTTTTAATAAACGTGTTTTCAGCTAAAGGCATTCGAATACCGTGATATGGTATTCGAATAACGTGGGTCTGTTTTGTTGTTTTATACACTGATATAAAAGGTATTCGAATACCTTATAACGGCATTCAAATACTTCAAGTTTAAACCGTTTTTATATATATATATCAATGGTATTCGAATACCACAGTATTGTATTCGAATATCCCATGTTTTTCAGATTTTCTGTTTTTGAAATTGATACGCAACGGATTTATGCATTAATTATGTAATCAATTTCTCCAGCGAAATTTTCTGATCAGAGGCTCTATAAATAAAGACCTCCCTCACGGCTGCAAAAACACGAATCCTTATTTCTTATTTTCTGAACTGTGCTAAAATACTGTTTGCATACTTCCTCTCTTTTTCTCTCTGTACTCTTTTGGTAAAATTCTGAGATATTGTTAGAGAGCTCTATAGTGCTTCAATTTGTATTACTTACTCTGAGTGAGAGTTTCTATTCATCTATTTCCTGATATTTTGTATCGAGGGTGAGGTATCCCTGCAGGCTGAGACTTTAGCACAAGGGTATAGTGTCCCTGTGTGTGAAAAGTGCTCTATTTTGTAACGGTAGCAAGCACCTATTGAAGCTTGTATACTTAGTGAAAAATCTCAGCTTTCGAGGACTGGACGTAGACCATAAGTGGGTTAGTGGTCGAACCAGGATAAATACTGTGCCTGCTTCTCTTTTCCCTAATCTCTTTATTTTAAGTAATTTATTTTATTGCATATTTATTTTACGCTATTCTTTATTGTTTATTCTCTTCTTCTCATTATTTCTGTGCATTTATTTATTAAGCTTTTGATATTTGTTTTAATTAAAAAGAGGTTTTGCAAAAAAGTTTTTATACTCAATTCACCCCCCCTCTTGAGTACTGGAAGCCACTTGGTAACAGTACTTATGTTCTTAGCTCCCGAAAAGAAGACGCATCTTGTTGATATGAGTGGTGCTAATCAATTCCTTTAAACCATCCTCAACTATGCAATCCCATACCTGCACAGTCTCTGGATTCCTCTCATTCGGGTGTGTATTCAGTTCATTCATGTGTCCCTCCGCCTAGAAGCCTGCCAGGAGCCGCTCCTTGTCCGTGCTTCATCTTTTTGCACCGGCGATCACTCCCCGCCCTCGTCGGCCCTGGGTGTCACATGCCCACCAGCTTCCGTATGGTTCGTCCCCAAACCACACTATACTGGGAGAGGTCCCGCTCTGATACCATTTGTAACGTCCCGAGACTGCTTGCAAGATCAATGAGTGTCCCCATAAACCAACACGAGTCTTTTCAACGTGCTTTGTCCTCACTCACACGCATCCTAGGAAACTTTCCAGAAGATCACCCATCCCACAAGTACTCCAAGTCAAGCACGCTTAACTATGGAGTACTTATATTCTTGGCTCCCGAAAAGAATATGCATCTTGTTGATATAGGTAGTGCTAATTAATTCATTTAAACCATCCTTAACTATGCAGTCCCATACCTGCACAGCCTCTGGATCCCTCTCATTCCGGTGTGTATTCAGTTCATTCATGTGTCCCTCCGCCTAGAAGCCTGCCAGGAGCTGCTCCTTATCCGTGCTTCATCTTTTTGCACAGGCGACCACTCCCTGCCCTTGTCGGCCCTGGGTGTCACATGATCAGAGCCTCAATTAGAGTCTTTTGGGTTTTTGTAGTTAAGTCTGTTTTGCTTGTGTTGTGTGATTCTCTGTATTTGGTTTCCAAAAAGTTACATCTGAATCTTATTAAGTTTTGTTTAGTTGCTTGTGAAGAAAACTATGTCTCGTGGCAGAGGTACACTTACGAATGCGGGACGTGACGATGACGCGATGACTGTTGCTACTGAAGCAATGCAACAAATGGCAGACGTGATTGTGCAACAGAATCAATGAGCTGCATAACAACAAGAAGTAAATGTTGATGCCCAAAATTTGTCTGAGTTTCATCGAAACAATCCACCACATTTTAGAGGCGAGTTTGATCCGGAGAAGGCAAGTTTGTGGATCCAAGAGCTGAAAAAGATTTTTGAAAGAATAGGATGTACAGATGACCGCAAAGTGACTTATGCCACATTTATGTTGATGGGAGACAGTGAAAATTGGTGGAAAGCAACTCGAAGAGTACTACAAGCTGAAAGAAATGGGTAAGAAGGAGATTAACCTCATCAACCATGTGTTGGTGGTAAGGAAATGGAATTGTTTGTGGTGAAAAATTCATAAGGATTTATTCACTTGATTGTTTAAGTTTTCATTATTTGTGATGGTGTTGATTGGTATGCTTTATAGCTTTGAAAATATGTTTGAATATGTGATTATGAAAGTATGTTGATTATTGTATATAGTAGGATGTGATATGCATGATGAGGAAGTGTATGAAGGTTCCAAAGAACCCTAGAGGCTCACGACCTCAATACCATCAACGGAGCAAAATGTTTTAAATTATTTTCCTAATCATGGATTAAATGAGTTAATGATAAGAAATTGGATTAAGGGTTTTTGCAAAGAATAAAGTGATAGCAAATAATTAAATATGATTTATGAAGCATATAGTGTAATTCGGCCAACATGCCTATTTTTGATATTTTAGATCCAAAATTATTTTACTAAGTGTAGACTTAGGTAATTAAGTAATGAGAATTCAATTTAATGGGTTTCTTTGAAATAAAAAGGAAAATGAACCAATTTTTGGAATTAAATTAGTATAATTAGGCTCTGAAGTAAGATAAAATTTAAAACTTGAATTTTACTGATATATAGCTCACCCTTTAGGTTTTGAAGCGCGTTAGAAAATTTCGAGCCATAATATCCAAATTAAATCAAAGAAATGTAATTTTGTGAGAAACGATGGAAAATGCTAATTAAATGATTTTTAATAGTAAAATATGATAAATAAATCTAAAATAATTATTTATGTGAAAAATATTAGAAAAATGTCACTTGTTCTCAAAATAGTGATTTTTAAGCTATCAGATTAAGAAAATGATTTAAAATTGCTACGCGTTTGAGAAAATATTTAAAAATCCCTACGCGATTTAGAAAACATTTGACAATATTTTCGCAATTATGAAAACACTGGAAAATACTTACGCGATTTGAAAACGTAAGAAAAATATTTTGCGATTGTGAAAATGTGATAAAATGTTTACGCGATTGGAAATAACAGCAGGTATCATGTGACACCCGGGGCCGACGAGGACGAGGAGTGGTTATCAGTGCAAAAAGATGAAGCACGGACAAGGAGCGGCTCCTGGCAAGCTTCTAGGCGGAGGGACACATGAATGAACTGAATACACACTGGAATAAGAGGGATCCAGAGACTGTGCAGATATGGGACTGCATAGTTGAGGATGATTTAAAGGAATTGATTAGCACCACTCATATCAACAAGATGCATCTTCTTTTCGGGAGCTAAGAACATAAGTACTCCATAGTTAAGCGTGCTTGACTTGGAGCACTTATGAGATGTGTGACTTCTTGGGAAGTTTCCTAAGATGCGTGGGAGTGAGGACAAAGCACACTGAAAAGATCCATGTTGGTTTATGGGGACACTCATCGATCCTGCAGGCAGTCTCGGACGTTACACATCTTGTATAAAAAAAAAAAAAAAAAAATGTGTAAAGAAGGGCCAACAAGGTAATAAAGGAAAAGAAAAGAATATATAAATGAAATTTATATTAGGTAGAGTTGAGATGAACTTTCATGCTTGTTAATTGAATTCAGCTCTCATACTCTTTTATTCTCTTTGATATTTAATTTGTCATATCCATATTACCTTCTCCTTTACCTTGACCCCATTACAACCTTGAATAAAGTCCTCATGATTTGTGTGTGCATATGCTCTGAGTAGTGGAGAAGTAGAAGATAAGCAAGCTTATGGTAATGCAATTTTTCATGGGTTAAATTGAGTGAAATATTTACATTTTAAATACTTGAGGGATTGAGAGTGAATCCTGTGAAGATCTATCATTCTTGACTCATGCTTTTCAATTGAAATTTCTTTGCTTGTTGGTTTGAGGTGTGAAGAAATGTTATCTCATAAATGTTTTGATTTCTTGAATCTTTGGTTGCTCTTTATTCTTTAATATTATTGGAAATTGAGTCTTTTAGAATTTTTTTCTAGTATTTGAGTTTGTGTTGTTTTTCCTTATTCACTAATTTTAGTCTTATGTGTTGTCCAGAAGTGCAAAAGTCAAGTGTGGAGGAATTTGATAGCAATATAATTTATTCATTTTATAATCCTCTCACTTGACTTCTTAAGGTTCAATTTGGATTAATTAAGTTAGTTTTGCCACATTTTATGAAATTGAGCTTAATTAGATCATTGAAGAAATTATTGCTTAAATTGTCCTTAATCTGAGTGACTGTATTTTTTAGTAAACTGACTATAATTTGAGTTAAAAATATCTGATTGATATGATTCTAATTTTGTTGGAACATTAAGACAATTCTCTACAACTTTCATGAAGACCTCAAGATCTCACTCACACGTTTGGATAATTTAAATTGGAGTTGAAGCAAGATCTAGAGTGCTGATCTTGGCAGCTTAACCTCTGTGCACTCATTCGACCATATCTTGAGATATAGGAGTTCAATTAACCCTAAACTGGTGCCATTCGAAATTAAGACCCATATCTACAACTTTCATGAAGAACACAAGAGTCAGTTCAGATGGCTTGGAGGTCATATTGGGCTTGGAATTCAGAATAGAAGAGCTGTAGCTGAGCCTGAGTAGTGTGTAGTGATTGGGCCATATCTCGAGCTGTAGGAATACTTTTGGACTGAAATTAGTGGCATTGGAAAGATAAGACAAAATCCTACAACTCTTATGAAGACCACTTGTCGAGATTCTAACGCATGCCATGAGTTCAGCATTGAATGATTTCAGAGACAATAATCTTTATAATTTCCACTCATTCATCATCATCAAACAACTCCTTTGACATTTTGTACTCATCATCAAACAACTCCATTGTCATTTTGTACTTCTCAAGCTCTATAAAAGGAAGCAATGACTGATCATTTGAGGGGGTTAGCTTAGTTATCAATATCATGCTTGTGTATTAATTATTTCTTTTGTGGTAGTTTTCTTTTATTCTAAATAGAAGTTATGTTCATATTCTTTTTCTTCTCTCTTTCTTTCCTCTTGTATATGAGTAACTAATTTTCATTTTACTTTAGTGAAATGGTGAAACTTTTGGTAATGAAATAAGATTAGATTAATCTTTTCTTGTGCTTAAATGATATATTATCAAGTGGTCATTATATGTATTGTATTTTGTTTCCAATAATTTTAGAAACTCTTCTTGTAAAGTGGAGATCTTGATTTGTTGTAGACAAGATATTGGCACAATGAATGCTTGAGCCCATTTATAAGTGATGATGTTAATAGATAATTAAAGGAATCATAATATAATTACATATATAATCTTAAATGAACGTTAAATGTTGTATTTTTCGATTAGAATCTCCATTATGCGTGGATTCTAATTTAGTTATAAAAAAATTAATCTTTTTCTTAATTTACTTACCAAGTGTGGATCTCCTAATCCAAGTAAATCATTTTTATTTGTGATTAAGTTTTATTATCTTTATTATTGTGACAAAATCTTTTTCTTACTTCAAAGAATTTTTCTTTATAAATTCCCTATGGAACGACATCGGACTCCCGAGAATTTATTACTTGAAACAATCTGCACTTGAGTTTGTAACTTATAATTCGCATCAGGTATAAACCATTGTGTACATTATTTTTTCTTTTTTGTTTTCTTTTTATAAAGCTCTCACGTGTCAAGCACATGGTATAAATCTCGTGCACACTGTTTTTCTCTTTTCTTTTTATAAAACTCTCATAAATCAGGTACATGATATTAATCTTAATATGCATAACTTCTTTCTCTTCTTTTATAAAATTCTTCAATAAGAAAAAAGTTTATCTAGAATCTTCGGTTCCTCCTCCTTTTCCTCAATCAAAACATACCCTAAGTTGGTTTGCATCTATATAATACGTAGGTTTACGAGAATTTTCAAGCACGTTAAATCTCCACCAGAAGCAAAATTATTTTGTGACTTTTAGAAAATCAATTATATTTTTTAAAATGAGTAGCAACGATGATGAAGACGAAGACAAAGATGAAGAAATTAATTTGATAACAATGATATATATGAAAAGTCAAATCAACGAAGTACCAAAGGTATGCCATTAATATTTAATTTTTTTAATTGATTTATAAAACTTTTCTACTTTATATATGCAAATATATGTATATTTTAGTTTTCCCTAGCATCGAATCGTTGGTAAAGATTTGAATTTGTCAAACAACATAAGTTACATGTTAATGTATTTTCACATGTTGTTGTTGTTTGATTTATAGATAGATATGCAATGAAAATATATTTCTTAGGCATAAATTATTAATAATTTTATTCATAAAAGATTGAATATTTTATTTTTGTCCCAACATATCTCAACTTTTTGGGGTTTAAGCTCACAAAAAAGTACTCGTGGGGAGGGAAAAACTCAATACATGCGAGGATTAGTGTTACATCAAAAGGATGCAAGAAAACTTCATAAGACAAAAAAGAAATTCAATTTGATAGAGCAAAAAAAAAAAATTCAATTTCAGTTACATAGGTATAAAGTGTTTTTTTTTTTGAAGTGCTAGTTTTTGACTTTATAAATATACTGTTAATAAAAATTTATGTAAATGAAGTGTTTTTATTAATAAAATTTTTCACAAATTTATATTTAACAAAGAATTTAATCTTGATATACTAAGGGTTGACCAAGGGTTTAATTCACATTTTGCAATTTCTTTTAACAAAGAATTATTAAAAATAGAATTTAATCTTGATTATTTCCCATTTCCTACTATTCTTTCAAGTGATTTCAATTTGATCTGTGTTAATAAAATATTCTAGATAGATAACATTATTGGAATAAAATAAAATATTATTATTGTCTGACTCATATCCATGATATCAATATAACATGATGGTGCAAGTGTAGGTGATGCATTCAATGATTTTCTAAGTTTGACAATGAAATTTCCTTTTCTATTGCTTTCTATATAGTTGTACTCTGATATTCAGGCAAGATACTCAAGAGGATATACAGAAGGTGATGCAGCAATCAGAAAGGAGAAAGGAAAGGGAAAAAGATGGAGAAAATGCTTCAGAATGCATGTAAATAAGAGAAACTCCAGATTACATGTTTTGTTAATGTTTCGCACATCAGGTAATCTTTAGTTACACTATTTAACAAGAAACATGATTACATACATATATTAATTATTATGAAATGCATAGGATAATTTGCACTTTATTGCTTGAATTGTTCAGTTGTTCCATGCATTATATGGGCTATTGAGTGTGAAGAATAAGCTGGAGATCTTGCCTTCATGGAGAAATATAGGGATGCAAATGACTGCATTTCTACATCTGAAGCAGTAGAACTAGCGTTTGCCATGGTGGATGGTGGTTTGCCAAAGATTCCAAACTAGCCATTTCTGCAGTACACGTCCCACTTTTCCTCCTATGTCCATGCTCTCCATAGCTTCACCTTTTGTTCTATTCTCTCCACTTCTTCCAAGGGAAGGACACAAGTTAAGGGAACTGAAGATTGAGTTGCCTGAGTGTTTCTAAGCCTTTGGGTCTACCCAATTTTGGCTTGACACAGTGTTGTAACCCGTGCAGCCTTAATCGAAACCTGCAAATAAATGAGACAACAAAATCGTGAAACCTGTAGCGTGCAAAGCACTGCCCTCAAGGATTATTTCGGTATAGACGAAAATCCCCCAGGGTACTGCAAGCTCTTCCTGATTGACAGGGGCTTCAAGAACTGCAAGAGATTTTAAGTTACGTAACCCAAGCCAATTACAAAACTTAATAAATGATAGTATTTATAGAAAACAGTTTTTGGTCGTTGGAATATGACCGTTGGAATATGTCCGTTAGAATATGACCGTTGGAATATGTCCGTCAAAACTCGGATAAAACTAAATTATTTTTAAACCTCTTCAAAACCTTATTTTTCAACCAATGTGGAACATTTATTCTTTTGAAATAAAGCATTTTTCACAACAATCCCCCACATATTTCAAAAGAATATTAAATCAAATCAATAATTTTAAAAACAGAATATGGGTTACATCATGAGTGCAAACGTTTCGAATCTGGTGTCTTTTGGACTATGAACCAAACTTAGATAAATAGGATTTTAACTTACAATGTAATTGGTGAAGTTTAAACTTCTATGAACCAAAACATTTTTCGTGTAAATTAGAATCCCACTTGATCACATTTACACCCTCATTTATCTCTTCTTCATTAACGCAGCTTTTTGCACTTTTCTACTACGTATGCTATGAGTGCTCTAAAGACTATGCCATTATCTCATAGGAGCGGCCCCACTCCACACTCATATAGGTGATTTCATCAAGTGTATACTGCACTTTATACACCACCCGTAAGGGATATGAAATTCATTAAAAGCATTTAGCTTATCCTCACATTAAATGCGCTCTAGCACTTCTCATGCTTCTCACACCATTGGAAGGGACAAACACAGTGCTAGCAGAACTAACAAGTGACTTGTTATTACCCATATGAACTTTTTTCATGGGATCTCCACTCATAAAAGTTGAGTTACCATCACTGTCTATTTCAAATTGGCTTAAGTCTCATTCCCCTCGATGTGGTATTTATTCATTTTCTACACAGAGATTTTGTCAGAGGATTGGCCAAATTTCCACTTCACATAATTAATAGATTTAATTCCATCTTTTAGCATATGCTTCACAGAATTGTGACGTATATATATATATATGTCACTTTTCATTATACATAATTTTGTTTGCTCTTACTATTTGTCATTTTGGCAATCACAGACTCTGAAGAATCTATGTCTTCAGGTTTCTTCCATAAAAGGAATATCTGCTAAGAGATTTCTTAGCCACTCAGCCTCAGATCCTACCAAGTTAATAGTAATAAACTATGCCTCTATTGTAGATCTGGCTATACAGGTCTGCTTGGATGACTTCCAAGCGACATCATCTCAATTGAGGCTAAAAATAAATCACTTGTGGATTTAATTTCATTTGAATCAATGATTTATTTAGCATTATGATCATCATGTCCACACCTCAAATTCAACACCATGGCTCTTGGTCCATAGTCTCATCAATCTCAACTAATCTCATAGTGCAATAGGGACATGGAATTCATTCATGCAAACATCATCAAATACTTGATCATGTACATCTAGATCATGGTTATCACACTCTATACGTATATAATTAACAATGCATGTCACATAACCAAGTTAATAATAACTCAAAAATAACAAGGATATATGAGATACTATGTAAGACATTATATGAAGCACTCAAATGCTCTATTTTAATTTTTAAACTCTACATAAACCATTATAAGGATTATATGTGTGTATTTACTCATTCAATTTATAACACATGCAAAATCAAGTACATAAATGCTACCAATATTTGAGCATATTCAGATTGTGATGCACCAGTACTAGGTCATATTCTAAACTCAGTAGCCTTTTAACTCATTTCTAATCTCATTAAATCATGATTTTGAATTTAAAACAACTTCAACATAAAAACGGATTTATCCGAGAGAGACATAAACAAAAATTGTCTTTCTAAAAATTGTTTTACACAATTAGAAGCTCCACAATGTCTCTTTCTTGGTTCAGGTAGAGAATTTTAGTTAGACACCCCCACACTTTAAGATATTTATGCCAAGTCATTAACATAAATTCAAAACACAATTAAACAGTAAAACCCCATATCACAAAATTAGTGCATTACCCTCACCTACACACAACTTCACCATTAACATTAATCTTACTCTAAATGTTCTTATTTTTCTTTTTCCTTTTAATTTAATAGAAACAAAAAAAAAAAAAAAAAAACCTGGTGGTCGACGACATGATGTGGAGGTGGAAGTGGGACTTTAGTCTCTTCTCACTCTCCAAAACGAGTTTGAGAGTTTTGTGTGTTTTTGCTCTTGCAACTTTGATCTCCTTCAAGCCAAGCATTTTCCAAAGAAAATCTTTACCTCATTTACAGAACCCATGGCCTCTAAGCACCATAACAAAGAAACACTACCCAAAACCAATGTGTGAATCCACGTAACGCCGTTTTGCACCCTCGCCACGTGCAAAACCACGATCTTCTCTTTCCCTTTCCATTGTGTTACCCATTTCCTCATAAAAACCTCACATTTAAATAAGTTATATTAGTATCACAGAGATTGTAGGAAAAATAAAATAATATACGAACGGGTAAAATTAAACATTGCATGGATAATATTGATGTGCAGCAATAATCCTTGAGATTGTTGTAAAACTCATTGTTTGCTGAGAGGGTGGCGAATTGTGGTTCCATAATCCTTGAGATTGTTGTAACCCGTGCAGCCTTAATCGAAACCTGCAAATAAATGAGACAACAAAATCGTGAAACCTGTAGCGTGCAAAGCACTGCCCTCAAGGATTATTTCGGTATAGACGAAAATCCCCCAGGGTACTGCAGGCTCTTCCTGTTTGACAGGGCTTCAAGAACTGCAAGAGATTTTAAGTCACGTAACCCAGTAAAAAAAGAGAATAGAAGTAGAGAATAATGAAGAGGAAGTTCCAATTACAAAACTTAATAAATGATAGTATTTATAGAAAACAGTTTTTGGTCGTTGGAATATGACCGTTGGAATATGTCCGTTAGAATATGACCATTGGAATATGTCCGTCAAAACTCGGATAAAACTAAATTATTTTTAAACCTCTTCAAAAACTTATTTTTCAACCAATGTAGAACATTTATTCTTTTGAAATAAAGCATTTTTCACAACACACAGTTGGACCCTACAAACTAGACTCGATTATATAGCCTTTGGGTCTACTTGGTTTTTACTCGGCCTAATCCCACTCATGAGCAGCCCGCTACTGGCTACTGAGCTATTGAAAAAGTGTTGGAAACTATCAAGATATCATGTCTGAATGCAAAATATGATTGTAAAGAGACATCAAGTTAAATTGACAAAAATGACAATGAGAAGAAGTGCATCTATGTAACATGTTTGTGTTCAATTCCCATTGACTATAATCATTGCTAACTATTGAGAAAGTGTTATCATGATTGAATGCAAAATATGTTTGTAAAGATACTACGAGTTCCTTTGAGGAAAATGACTATGAGAAGAAATGCATCTATGTAACATGTTTATGCCCACATTTCTGTTGATACTTTGTTGCCATATCCAAATAGTTATTTCTCCTAACTACAATCATAATCATGTCACTTGGGGTTCATTTAAGTTGACTAGAATTCATCCTTTTAGTGACATCAGCTTGAGCCCAAGCCATGGCATCAAGTGAAGCAATCATAAGCTACACAAAGGCCTAATGCACAAAAGCCTATAATGGAGAATATTGAAGATGAATGACCTATGCTAAAAAAGGCTAGTTGGCCAAGCATTTGGGGTGCAAGAGAAAAATGGGAAGAAAGAGCTGAAGCTGTACACAACTGAGCAGAAGAAAAAGAAGCAATCCCATGAGTCCAAGGATCAATGAGATGTTTCGTTTGTTTCTCATTCTCAGCATGTATAGTTAAATTTATATATTATTAAGTGTAAGACGAAATTTTAGCTAATGTTATCTATATCTAAGGGTATTCATAACTCATTTTGACCCAATAACCCGTCCTAACCTAAAACTAATTGTGCCGAGTTCGAGTTCTTAAAATTTAACCATGTGTGTTTTCGAACTAGGTTTAGGTCATACTATGGGTTGGCCCAGCTCGACTAGGTTCAGTTCGATATAATATAATGCTTAAAACTTATATATATATATATATATATATTTAGTGATAAATTATTATATTTTTAGACATAAATTAATATTTTTTTACATAATATGATAATATTTTTGTATTGATATAATTTATTTTATAATATTTATTATAAAATATCTCCTAATTTTAATTTTATACTTCTAAAATTTTATGACTTCACTATATATAACGTCTAATATTGTGCATTTCATATAAATATTGGGTCAACCTGACCTTGGCTCGGTTATTAGTCGGATCACGATTGAATCAGGTTTGAATCCAAAGAAATGACTCAATTAACATATTGAGTCGAGTTCAAGTTAGGATAAACCCGTCTCAACCCATCACTTGAATACCCTTATCTATATCTATTAGATAGTCTAAATTTATGCAATGCTTATTCATTTTTGAACCAATAGTCAAATATATGAAAAGAGTGAGTCTGACAAAGAAATTATATTCTCTCTTTTTGTAATAGGCAACAATTTATAATTTCTTTATCAAGATATGAAACAAATTAAACCAGAACATTGCTCTTAGGAAAAATAGATGATATTACATACATAATGAATTTGGATTATTTAAAGTGAATGAATACATTTTCGATAATAAAGTGCAAAATTTATGACCATAGACATAGCCATAATATATTATTCAGGTACTTGTATTTTATAAATTCTAAATCATTATATATTATTTTTCATCAACAATTTTTATACAGTTTATTCGTTAAAATGCACCCGTCAGTTTAGGTCCCATTTAATTTGAGGGAAGGCAATGAAATGGTATAGGAATGTGTCATTTTCAATCACGTTTGGTTAGGTCATTGGAACGGAAATAAGCATTCTTACAATCGTAAGAACAAGTATTCTATCATAAAAGTAATGGAATCATCATTCCATCTCACCAAAACCTAGACGTAAAAAATGGATGAACCCGTCCTATCTGCTTGGCAAAAAATTAGCTTGGGCTGGCGCAGTCCAAAAACTTGATTGGCCCAAATTAGGATGCCCCAAGCGTATTTAACTTAAAAAATCATAAATTTTTATTGTTTTCTTTATCAATTATAACATGCCAAACATAAAAAAGGAATGAAGTCATTATACCAATCCTATCCACTCCAAACAAAGCATGGTAATGGACATTCCATCCTATTTCATTTCTACTCTCATTCTGATTCCATAAAAAATCATTCCACCAAACCAAACATGAGCTAGAGAATCTTGATCCATATATGATACATACATGAACCAAGTTAAACTTTTTTAGCATATCTTATGATGACCACTTATGTCATTTAGTTAAATTTTGATTCCATTTCATATTAATTTCATATTTCAAACAATGAGATGGCTTGAAAAGTCATTCAATCCCGAATGCTTTCAAATTAAAAATTATGAATGATTATTTCATTTTAATTTATTCTATTTCATACTCGTTCCATAAAATCATAAATTCATGCCCCAAACATAAAGGAATACCATTGGAGATACACTACAGTCAGGGAATGGAAGTTTCTAAGGTTTAATGAAACATTAGAGATTTTTTTTTCACATGTAATTACACAATATTTTAAATTATATTGTCGCATTTCTTTGTTTGATTTTCATTAATTTAGAAATAATAGAAAGTGGTTTATATTTAACCATAAATTCATTTATAAAAGATAGGCATTTTAGGAATAGTTTTTTTTTTAAATTTTGTTATCAAATCAATAGGAAACTCAATTATCAAGATAGTTAATACATATTTTAATTAATCAAAACAATAAACTCATTTATAAAAGATAGGCATTTTAGGAATAAAATCTTTAAATTTTCTTATCAAATTAAAAGGAAACTTGATAATTAGGAAAATTAAAACACTAATTTTAATTAATCAAAACAATAAATTCATTTATAAATTAATATAGCAATTTTAGGAATAAAAATTTTATTTTTTTTTCAAATTAAAAGGAAACTCGATAATTAGGAAAATTAATACATTAATTTGAATTAATCAAAACAATATATTAATTTATGAAAGATAGGCATTTTAGGAATAACATATTTTAATTCTCTTTATCGAATTAAAAGGAAACTCAATATTCAGGAAAAATAATATATTAATTACTGTTAAGTATATATAAATGGTATTTTTAGTAATGAAAAATCTTTATAATTTATTTTTTAACATATATTATAGATATATATAGTTAATTATATAATACATGTCATTTATTAATTTACATAACTATGTAATTATTACAAATATTTATTTGGCAAAAATGTATTTTTCATCTATTAACTTTACTATAAGTTTTATTTTAGTCTCAACCTACTAAATTCTTTCCAATCACTAATTAGTAACATTAAAAATTTTAAGCCTGTAAAAAAAATTTGAAAATGTTAAGGAATATAAACTATGCTTTTACCTTATTTATTTATTTTGGCAAGTTTTATCTATTTATTTTATTGTCCGCATATTATGATCAAGTATTGTCCAATCTAACTGTAAAGTATAACAGATACACAAGTAAGATTCAAATTTATAACGATGTCCTTAACCATACAGGATAATAGGATATACTTGCTTTATCAATTAGACAAATCTTTTAAGGTTTCAATTTTTTTAAAAAAAAATATTTATATTAATTTAAATAGCATATTTAGACCTTTACAGTTGTCGATGTTCCACTAAACTTGACATATATATGGTTGAGGAGAGGGAGGAAGATAGCTACCATTCAAAATGTACTGACAAGCAATATCTGTTAATGCATGATAGATGGAAATTTTGTGTTGTATCAATCCTTTCTAATGTTTTCTCACTTAAAAAAATTGCAAAATAGAATCTAACTTGTTAATTTTAAAAAATTATGCCTTATTAGTAAATGATAATAACCACGATGGGAAGAATCTAACGTCACATTTAGACGCTGGTTGAAAATTAGCATATCGTTGCATCAATTCTATACACAGCTTTCATCTTAGTCATATTTTTAATTCAATTATTTTTGCTTTTCAGGTCAGCAAAATGCTGCTAATGTAAGCCTAGAGGTGTTAATTAAAAGCATTGCCACGTTTGCAAGAAAGAGAACAATCAAGAGGGGGCAGTTTTGGTGGTGGTCGTGGGTTTACTGTGCCTCCATAACTCTCAGTCTCTCATCAGTATAATCCTTATTTATTTATTTATTGCTTTGTTATTGTTAAACCTTCCCCGCCTCCCATTTTTGTTAGCCGTCTGAACCCTACATCTGGGAGGTTGATTTTCCCTTATAGTTTGTTATTTATGTTCACTGTCATCCCATTTATCTCAATTTTGACAGGGAAGTGTAAGAATTAGGTTTCTTTATGTATGAGTGGCCGAAAAGGATAAGATTTCCAACTTCTAAGGATAAGATTTCTAACTTGGGTATTGATTGACCATAATGAGGGGAAAAAGAGGATATATTTTGTCCTTTGTTTTTCGTTTAGTTTTCATTTTTTACATGGTTGCCATAATTGGTTTTCCATGGTCATCTTATTTGTACTAATTCTTTTCACCTTTAGATAATTAACTTATTTCTTTCACATCTAATTTAACTATTCTGGTGTAGGGTGAAAGATTATCATCGTGTTTAATAAAAAAAATCGGTGGAAGATTATCATGTCTGAATATGGATTTAATTTTGATTTACCGTAAGAAGGTTCTTTTACAATTTTTTTTTTTGGATTCATTTTACATTAGATATATATTTTTTTGGACATGACGTTAGATGTTGATCTATTAGTATTATAGTATGATTATGATAGCAATTATTTAAGAAGTTAAATTATTTTAATGATATAATATCAAGTGATGCGATAGATCAAAATTAAATTCAGCAATTAATCTTAATAGATGTTCCTTGCTAACCTACAAAACTTAAAAAAAAAATCATATAATGAAGAAGCATATATATATATGTAAGGAGTGTATGTGGTGAGAGAAGTGAATCTTGACCATTAGATCTTACATGAATGATCAAGATTAGAATATAAATACATTTAATTTTTTTAAATTATCACATGACTTTTATGTAATTTTGAATTTTGATCATTCATACATAGTTATATGGTTAATATTTACTTTTCTCACTCTCTCACAATAAAAACTTCTCTCACTAGATATGCGTATATATATATATATATATATATATATATATATAATGTATCTGGTGAGATGAGTGTTTATTGTAAGAAGTGAGAGAAGTAAATCTTGATCATTGGATCTTATATGAATAGTCAAAATTAAAACATAAATGCATGTGACTTTTTTAAGTGGTCACATGATATTTAAGTAACTTTTAATATTGACCATTCATGTATAGTTGTATGATTAAAATTTACTTTTTTTACCCTTTCATAATAAAAACTACTCTTACTAGATATGTTTTATATATATATATATATATATATATTTGATGAGAAGAAAAAAAAATTATTTATTTTTTCATTTTCCTTCTTTGATGGTGCTCCACCATCTAATCTTCTTTTGTTTTCTGTGTTTTTTTAATATATGACTCAGATATGTTAAATCTTAAACATGTTTATTCAGATCTATTTCTCTCAATAAAAAATCTTGTGATTTTGATTTTGTATTTATTGTCCCTTTTGTTGGTACTTTAGTTTTCCATTGTGGTTATTCTTATCTTGATGGTCTTACATGTGAGAGATATTTTCATATCTATTTTAAGATGAGACATAATACATTCTTCAACTTAAAATACTTTCATAGTGATCTCTTATGTAAAAAATATTTAAATATTAATATTTTTTGAATAAGAAACAAAACTACATATTGTTAATTAATTTAATATATAAAATATATTTATTTTTTATTTTTTTTATATATCTTTTCCAATTTATAATTGTTCTTCAATTTCGTTCTTAACAAAGATGCATATATGCTTAGGAAGAATGATAATATAGTAATAATTGTTTGGTGTAACGACGGCTGTCAAATGAACCAATTTATCCAGGTTAATACCCAAGAGTTTTTGTCTTTTTTGTTTAGTTAAAATTTATCCTTGTTTTTGTATACAAAATAAAAAATTTAGCCTTGCTCTTTTTCTTTTTGTCAACAATTTATGAACTTTTTTTAGATTTACTAAGAATAAGACATTTTTTATATTTTGTATTATTAAATATGTATCATATCAAATTTATAAGTTATTATTATCTTCTATTTAAATTATATTTTTAATTATACTTTAATAATAACATTAAAAATATAATTTAAATAAGAGACAAAAATACTTCTCAAATCTAACTTAATATTATGTGTTTGTGATAACTGTAAAAATTTAATTATTTCAATAATTAATTATTATATCAAAGTTTTTTGTTTGTTATAATCGATTATAATTGAATCAATTTTATGTTTTGATATGTTAGCTGAAAAATAATTTTAAGTTAATCAATTTTATTTGGATGGTATAAAAAATTATTTTTATGTATTAAATTACTAAAATAGATATAAAATAATTAAAAAAATTATTTGATTAAGAACAAAATAATATTTACATATCAAAGTGTAAGAAATAATTTATAAATTAAAATCATAAGTTTCAATTTTCAGCATTACAAAAAAAAATTTATAATGCATTGAATTTCATAAAAAGGTTAAACCTAATTTTGTGAAACATGTTATAACATTATTAAAATAACTTTTTTTCAAAAAAAACTATTTTAATAGTGAAAAAAGTTGAGTCAAACATGCACATACTCATTCAATGATGCTTGATGCAGAATAAAAAAAATATCTTCTTCCAAAAACACCTAAAAATCTCTTACAATTGTAGCCTTGTTTGAAAGTTATTTAAAATTTGTTTGACATATCATATTATGCATGATAGATAAGTTAATATAATATATTATAATTTTATTAGTTATTTAGTATAAATATTATATTATATAAATTTATCCATTAAATTTTTTTATACATTAAAATGATAAATAACTTAATCAAGCATTTGAGAGAGATATTAGACTTGATAGAATTTTGATATATAAGTTCTTATAAAGATTTTTTTTATTATAATTCTAAACATTTCAATATTTTTAACCCTTATATATTATAAGTTTTATACTATTAAATTTTATATTATTAAATATTACACTATCAAATTTAATATTGTTAAATTTTATTCAATCTTTCGTACCAAACGGACATTATAGGCTAAACAACAGCTTTAGAAGATGGGTTATAATGCACGTGTCGACACAATTTATAAATAGGCCAACTTGTTAGAGATAAGATCATTTGAGGAGCTTAGTTGGATCAATTTGACCCGATGCTTTTGTTGAGTTGAATTGGCAAGGCCGTTTTTGGCAGCAAAAGCTTTTGCAATACATGCTTTTATATAATTAAATTAATTTTAGATATGTGATTTCCACTTGAGCTTTTAGATTTTTTGTACCATTTTTTCATCTTTTAAATTTATATTTTATCTCTTTCTTTTTTGTACATTTGTATATAACTTTTTTTTGGTTGGAACATGTGTTTAATTGCTACTAAAGTGTTTTTTTGGAACTTTCTCAAATTAATTTGATAATAATAAGGAAACTGAAAATACTCTTATTTTCTTTAATTTAAATATATATTATTAAATTTACCCAAAAAATATCTTAATAATTTTGCCCAATAAATTATAAAATTAATACACTAATTAAGAGAAATTAATAATTCATTAATGTTACAAAGCTATTTGGAAACTTAAAAAATTATTTTCTATTTTTATTATGATTATTATGATAGATAAATATACACATATAATTAATAATTTTATAGTATATGACATTTTACTAATTTGAAAGAATGTAAAAAATATACAATGATTGCAAAATTGTTTTTTGTCCACATTAACTACAAAGATATGATCAATTTGAACAATATCACTTGTAATGGTAAGATTCAAATTGTACGAATGCATTGTAATTTTTTTTTCAAACTGCAATGGATTTTGGAGACAATTTATGTTGTATCATTCCTTTTCTAATATTTTCTCTTTAAAAAAATACAAAATAGAATATAAATTATTAATATTAAAATATTTTTCATTGTTGGAGTAAATTATAATAACCACGATGGAAAGAATCTAATATCTTTTTTTCTAAATCGATGGTAATGCACTAATGGGCAATAGATGACAAGGTTGGGTGACGGTGCCATGAATAATGAATTGCAGTTTATTAGTAAAGTATTTAAGAATTTTTTTATTTTTTATTTTTTTGTATTTAGAAACTGTTATATTTCCTTCCTTCTATATATGTGGGTGCTGTGAAAAATAAATTATAATTGATTATAATAAAATATGACATGAGCCTTTGGCCTATCACGATTCACCATCAATTATGTACTTGTAGAATCTATATCTTTATGAAATAAAAAATTTATAAGTTTTTTATTTTTATTTTTTTTAATGGAAACAAATTGTATTATAAGTCACAGTACAGAACATACACAAAAACATCTAGGACATTATGTGAATATGATAAGGAATTTAGATAATTTACAAGTTATAATAAATTTTGTCTGGCGTATACAATCACGCCCAACCCAAATTTTTTGAGTCAAATTGAATCAGTCTATAGAATCGATCAGATCAGTTTTGATACATACTTCCAAATTGAATGATTTATTGAGCAAAACTTTTCCTCCAAACTAGGGGTGTTGATTGGATGGATTGGGATGGGTTTATTATGACTCAAACCTGATTAACTTTATATTTTAATCAGATCAAATTTTTAGATTCTAATTCAATCCGATCATGGTTCAACAATGATATTGTCAGTATCGGGTCAATTTGATAATTAAATAAATTGTACAAATTTAAACATTATGTATATATAAGTCATGAAATTTTGAAAATAGAAGACTAAAAGTAATGGATGTTTTACAATTTATATTTCAAAACAGATTATATCAGCTACTAGAATTCAGAGATTGATGAAAGAAAGAGAACATAGAAAGAAGAAGAGAATAACAGAAATGAAGAATGAGTCTTCAGAGAAATTGAATAGAAACAATAATATGAATCAATTTCACACTGCTCTACACATACAAAACTTTAATACTTATAGTGCAAACAATACTGAGAGCAATAAAACAACACTGTGATCTAACAAACTAACGGAATAACAAACTCAAAGTATTAACTAACTTCTAACAGAATTCTAATAGTTCTCTAGTTATTCTCTATTATTCCCCCTTCAAACTCAAGGTGGATGTGTTAAACTAAAAGGATCACAGACTTTGAGTTTGTGTCTTAGCAAATGAAAATGAGCAAAAGACAAAGGTTTAGTGAGAACATCAGCTGTTTATTCTGCTGAAGGTATGTGATTAACATGCAGCAGTTGTTGAATAACTTTTTCTGTCACAAAAACCAGATCCAGCTCCATATGTTTAGTTCTAGTATGTAATATTGGATTATGTGTTAACATAACAGTGCTTAAGTTGTCACAAAAGACAGTTGGAGTGGAGAAGGAAACATGTAACTCCTTTAATAATGACTGAATCCATAGAACCTTTGTAGCTATACTTGCCAAGCTTCTGAACTCAGCTTCAGTGCTTGATCTAGCAACTACTTGCTGTTTTTTAGACCACCAAGATATGGCATTAGAACCTAAAAAAACACAAGATCCTGAAGTGGACTTCCGATCATCCAAATCAGTTGCCCAATTAGCATCACAAAAGGCAATCAGAGATAAGGGAAACTGAGAGTTTGGTGTGAGATGTAGACCAAAATTGATGATGCCTTTGAGATACCTCAAAATCCACTCGACTGCTTTCCAATGATCATCATATGGATTCTGCATGTATTAGCAGACTTTATTAACCGCATAAGATAATTCTGGTCTTGTAATTGTGACATATTGAAGTGCTCCAATAGTATACCTATATAATTGAGGATCCTTCATCAGCGAATGTCCTAACTTTGTCAGTCTAGAACTAGAAATCATAGGAGTACTTATGCCCTTAGATTGCAACATATGAACTTTAGCCAATAGATCCTTAATGTACTTAGTTTGAATGAGATGCAGACCCCCATCCTTAAGTGCAGTAACTTCTATACCAAGGAAGTAACTCAACTTACCAAGATCTTTGAGAGCAAATTCTTTGTCAAGATTAGAGATCAAGGTTTGAATCACAGTAGAGGAGCTATCAGTTACAATAATATTGTCTATATAAACCAGAATATAAGTAGCAGCAACAGAATTTGATCGAATAAATAGAGAGGGATCACATTTACTAGTGACAAATCCAAATTTATGCAAAGTGGAAATAAGTTTCTCAAACCAAGTCCTAGGAGCTTGCTTGAGACCATATAAAGCTCTGTGTAATCTACAAACCAATGACTTATCAGTAGAGATAAAACCCTGTGGTTGGACCATATAAACCTCATCTTGAAGAATGCTATTAAGAAAGACATTATTAACATCAAGTTGCCTAATAGTCCAGTGATTAGTTAAAGCCAAGGTAAAAAGAATCCTGACTGTGAAAGGCTTGATAATTAGAGAAAATGTCTCTTGAAAATCAAAACCAGGCTGCTGATGAAAGCCCTTAGTTACTAACCTAGCTTTGTATTTTTGTATTGAGTCATCTGGATTTTGTTTGATTCTAAAAACCCATTTACAACCAATGGTAGCCCTGTTTGGAGGTAAAGAGACTAAAGTCCAAGTCTTATTTTTTATTAAAGCATCATACTCTTCCTGCATTGCCTTTCTCCAATGACGATTAGATAAAGTTTCAAGAGCTGTTGAAGGTTTCTCAAGACAAGAATTAGTAGAAGTAGATAGCAGAGCTCATGGCTTGAATATTCTAGACTTTGATCTGGTTATCATGGGATGAGTAGATGAAACAGTGGGTGGAATTAATGGTAGTGAAGATGGAACAGAAAGAATAGAAATAGAAGATGTATTGCTGGTATTAGTAACAAGCTGATTGACAACAAATGAATGTGAGGAAGTTATATGAGCAATAGGAACATGTAAAACTAGATACTGCACTTGACTGACATGATTAGAACATGATGAAAGTGAAGCAAGAGGAGGAGTGGTAAAAGGATATGACACTGGTGAATGAGAAGAGCAAACAGATAGTGAAGTAGCAAAAGGAAACTTTGACTCATTGAAGATGACATCTTTGGAAATGTACAACTTGCCAAATGGAGCAAGACACTTGTAGCCTTTGTGATGAAGACTATAACCCAAGAAAGTACACTCAACGGACCTAAACTGAAGCTTATTATGATTATATGGCCCGATCAAAGGAAAACATGAGCAACCAAAAACCTTTAAGAAGGTGTAATCAGGTAAAGAATAGAACAAATTGGTGTAAGGTACAGTATTAGAAACAGAAGAGGATGGTAGTTTATTTATGAGATACACAACAGTAGCAAATGCTTCATCCCAAAATATTAGAGGCATAAAAGCTTGAGCAAGTAAGGTTAAACTAAGTTCAGTAATATGACGATGTTTTCTTTCAATAACACCATTTTGATGGTGTGTATGAGGACAAATAAGCCTATGAATAATACCATGAGACTTAAGAAAGGTTGTGAGAGGGCGAAATTCTCCCCCCAATCAAACTGTACACTTTTGATCAATCTACCCAATTGAAGTTCAATCATTTTTTTGAATTCAACAAATATAGACATAGTATCTGATTTTCTTTTTAACAAATATATCCAAGTATATTTGTGCTTGCATCTACAAAGCTAATGTAATAGGAATAAACACCAGAAGAGAGAATAGGGGCTAGATCCCACAGATCAGTAAAAATGAGGTCCAAAGGTGCATTCTATGAAGTAGAGGATGCATGGGAATGTAACCAATGAGCTTTGCCAAGACAACAGGCAGAATAAAATCATACATTGTTTTAGTTGGTACAGAAAAATTACAAGAAGACATCACTTGGTTGACCAATGCAGCAGCAGGGTGTCCAAGTCTACAATGGCATAAAGAAAAATAAGATACATGAGATTCATTTTTATTTGTTGAATACAAAGAATTGACAAAAACTTGAAAAGATTGTAATGGATTTACAATGGAAGCAGAAGACAAAGTAGAAACTGAACCAGTTTTACTAGTAATTATTGAACTAATTGAAGAAGAAGAATTCTATTGAAGCTGAAAAGAATTGAAACAGTATAGCCCATCAGGTCCAAGTGTGTATCACAGAAGCATCTCATTGGTTGCCTGTGATTTAACAAAACAATGATACAGGTGAAACTCAAAGAAAACAGAATTATCCTTAGCAAATTTGCTAACACTAACTAAATTTTTAGTAATTTTAGGAACATGCAAAAGATCATGTAATTTAAGAGTGACATAAGAATTATAAGGAGAAAGAACTTTAGAATAACTAATGTTTTTAATATTCAGACATGTACTATCACCACTGTGCAATTTTTCCTGTCCTTCGAATGGAACATTGTATACAAAGTTATGCTCATCAAGAGTTACATGAGCTGTTGCTCCTGAATCAAGAAATTATGCTTGATTAGTTAGAATTTTAGGAGTAGCAGACATAGTAGAGAGATGTGCACTTGGATGAGGAGCAGGGTGTCTAAATTGAGAGAAATTGGAATTTGATGATAATGATTGAGATGGTAGAGGTGAATGATGAGGGTTTGGCAAGTATACCGAGTTGCACAAGTAATAAAGAGTGAGTGAGTATCGTACCTACGAGGATTGATTAATATTGAGTACCAATTTCACTAGGCTATTACTATTTAGACTAACTATTGTAATGAGATGGTTGTAAAAAGAATATTAAGAAGATAAACTGAAGCGATGAGCAATTAAACTTAATTTTTAGAAAAAAATGAATTAGGAGTTATAAAATGAAATTAATGAATAAGAACACTAGGGGTTGATTTTCACTTGACCCATCCTTAATTTCCATGAAATTCAATTAATTATGCTTAATTCTCTCAATTGATGGTAAGGAATACACAGAATTAGCCAAAACCCAATTCCTTGGTGGATTAACTCTCACTCAATTACCTAAAATTACTAATTCCTTAGTCAATTTCATGCAATTGAGAGGATTACGCATGAGATTCCCAAATTAACCACATAATTACCAAGACCCATTCCTAGATATTGATAGATTATAGTTCTAAAATCAAGCAGCAAGAGGTAAAGAGGAATCTCTCAATTCTCAAAACACCTAACAAAACAATCTATGGTTGATAAAATCACTAAAGCATTATGCAGAGAGATTAACACTCAATTGAAAAGAACTAAACATCAAAAAATCAAATATCCATGTACATCAAGTTTGGGTCAAGCTAGATCTCCCTCTAGCTATAGAGATTTAGTTACCCATGAAAAGAAATGAAAACAAAGAAGAAATTGAAGAAGAAACCAAGAGATCCATGGAGGTAGAGAGGATAAATCTTCACTTCCTTGATCTTGGATCTACGCCCTTCACTTGCAAAATTGGTGGAAAGAGAGAAAAATGGAGAAGATTCGGCCTCTTGATGAAGAAGTCCCCAAAAAACTAACAAAAACTGCTTAAACAATTACCTTCCATCTATTTATATTGGGTCAGGTGATAACCATGTGCATCAGAAAATTAGCATTAGTCGTCCACGCATATGCGTGGTTTTCCCACGTAGATGCTTGATTCTTCTTTGTATATCTGCCACGCACATGCGTGAACTATTCGCGCATAAACGCAATTCTTTCTGATCCAAAACAGAGACCATCAAGCACATACGTGGTGCCTTCCACGCACATGTGTAATTTTTCCTGATCTAATTATTTTGCACAGAGGCTATCATACACATGCGTGGCGCCTTCCACGCATATGCGTGGATGCCTACTTTTAATTCTTCTTTTTCAAAGTTATTGTTGTTCTCTTTTTGATACTTGCTCTTCATGTCTGTTGTTCCATAGTCTATTTCCAAAGCTCCTCTTGCCCTTTGAAACCCACAGATTAAATTCAATTAGTCAGACTCCAGTCATTATATTAAAATGAATTATTAAGTATCATGAAATGCAGTTGGACAATGTGAAAATTAGTTTCAGCTCAAGACATGAAAGAAGTGTGCACTTTAAGCATAATTTCTTATGAGGACTGAAAAATATTCAGGCTCATCATTCTCATTTCTATTCAATTTAAGATTGTAATAATTCCATTTTGTGAAGTTATCAGTGAAAAAGAAGAGTAAGAAGTTGGATGAGAAAAACTAGGAGGAATGATGGATAAAAGAAAGGAGAAAAACTAAGGGGTTGTGATGGTGAAGGATACGACGAAGACGAAGTATAATGATGGAAGAGTAAGACGAAGGATACATTGAAGGTTGAAAAGAAGGTAAGTGTTATGATGAAGAAGTATGCTGAGAAGAAAACTGAGGTGAAATCTCATATCTATAGTAACAATTGGTTGTTAAATGACCAGAACGATCACATAGCTAACACACAATAGAAGGTGATCTACCTCCAAACCTACCAAATCTGCCTCTATCACGACCAAAGGAAAACCTTCCACCACGAGAATAGGTATTAAATCCACGAAATCCACTCTGATTGGAATCAAAGTGACCTCTATATCCCCCTGAAGTCTGATAACTAGGTGGAGTTTGACTAATTCTGTCAAAACAATTTCGAAATGCAGGTTGATTAGCATAAAAAATACCATGATAACCACCAGGACTCTACTTAAAAGAATTGTGTCTTGGATCAACAAAGCAAGGACCATTTAAAGTACCACCAGTATTAGCTTTAGGCTGCAAGTTGAAATTAGACTTAACGTCATTAAACTGAGCAACATTAGCAGTTAAATGATCACCAAGAACAGACTTAGATGGCGTTCTTTCAATCCTAGCTTCTTGCGCAAGTAACAAAGATTCAATCTTTCCTACTGTATAAGAATCTAGACGAGAATTAATAGAAGTGACAAAAGCATCATACTCATCTGGAAGACCATCAAGGATAATCTCAATGTGTTCTTCTATGCTGATTTGACTTCCAATTAAAGTGAGTGCATCGATCAATGCTTTGATGCGTAATAGATACTCAGTAATAGGTTTTGAATCTTTCTTGGTATTGTGTAACTCAGATCTATATTGTTTGATCTTGGAACAAGTCTGTGAAGCAAAGAAGATCTAAACTTGCTTCCACAGTTGCCATGAGAAATCACAACCTACCATTCTGGTCAACAAGCTTTCACTCAGAGAGAACAATAGCCATGATAATAGAAGTTGATCTTGTTGTTCCCAAGTGATGAACTCAAGATTCACATTACTGTGGAAATAGGTTTGCCCCAATGATTTAATATGTTAAGTTTTGATGATGACAAATACAAAACAAAAAGAATGATGCTTATGCTTTATACTTGTGCTTTATAGATAATAAATGCATCACAAAAGAATATTGATCATGTTACATAAATGTGTTTAATGAGAAATATTATATCATGCATGATTATGTACTTTATCTAATTATATTTCACTTAATAATCATGTAATAAGATATATGTAACATTCATCATATAATATATCCAATAATATGTTATATGAGTTATAAATGAATTAATATTGGATATGTCTATGAAAGTCTTGTATGCATGTTAGACTAACTAGAGTTATACATTTATGAATCATGCATATGAAGATATTGAGCTATGAATTTGGACTAACTATGTTTGGTTAAGTGAGTAATATTTTGTAGGATAGTTCAAGTACCAAGAGTGAGCATTGCAACAAGAAAGCAAAAGATCACAACTATGCTCAACTCAAGGAAAATGAAAATGAAAAGATGTTCCAAGCATTTGCAAGTTTTGAAGAGAAGATTTTCTTTGGAAGCTTGGATTACATCAAGTGATGGTGGTAAAAGATCTAGTCTAACATCTTCAAGCTTAGCTTATAGGACTTAGATCTTGTGTAAAGGTAAAAAGGAATCACACTAAGCTCAAACAAGTGTTAAACATATTTATAAGTGTTTCTAAAATGTTTAAATGCCCAACAAACTATTTTTGGAAAGCTAGTCTTGGTGGTATTTCAAATCTATGAAAAATAGTCAAGTTTGTGTTTTGCAAAACTGACATATACTTACTCTTTTGATCATAACTTTTAAAATACTTTGAGTTTTACTTTGAAACTTATCTCATTTGAAAATAGACTCAAAGATCTTTCCAATGACTGGCATTTGCTTTAAACGGATAAGAAACGAAAAAGTTATGACCAATTAAAGTTTGAGTTTTGAAAATCTGACCTTTGGTTACTATTTTGATCATATCTTTCAAAATACTTTGAGTTTTGTTTTGAAACTTCTTTCATATGAAAATAGACTCAAAGAGCTTTCCAATGAGTGGTCATTTGCTTTAATTGGATAAGAAATGAAGAAGTTACTTTTAAAGTCGGTTTTGAAAACCAGAAATGGTGTAATCGATTACACAAGTCATGTAATCGATTACAACGTTGAACAGCCGTGTAATCGATTACAGTATGTAATCGATTACAAAGTGCCTGTCGATTACATAAAGCTTGTAATCGATTACAAAGTGCTCAGAAGCTTGTATGTCGATTACATGAAGCTTGTAATCTTACAAAGTGCTCAACGTTTCTAACGGCTATAAACGGCTAGTTTTCATAAAAAATCATTTCTAAACCCCTCCAACGGCTCTAAAACTCATTGGGCTATAAATAAAAGTGTTTGGGCATCAAAAACAAGTTGGAGAACATTCTGAAAATTACCCTTGAACATTGAAAATGAAATTCATCATCTTTTTCTCCAAATTCTTTGTTTTGAGCTAAGTGTGTAAATCCTTTATACCCATTGAGCTTCAACTTGTATTATCCACTCTTGAAAGAGTTTTCTATCATCCATACTTTGTTCTTCAAGTTGTATATCTACTCTTGTGAGAGTTTCTATTCTTTCTCTTCATCTAGAAATCATTGTAAGAGGGTGAGGTATCCCTCAAGAGAGAAAAGGGTGAGGTATCCCTTATAGTGAACTCAAACACAAAGGGTGAGGTATCCCAAAGGTGTTGTGAGTGCTCTTCATTGTAAAGGTCATCAAGCACATGAAGCTTGAAGAATTGAGGCTCTAGCACAAGGGTGAGGTATCCCAAGGTGTGAGGAGTGCTCTTGTATGTACAAAGGTTTTTCTAGCACCCGTAAAAAGTCTAGGAGATAGTGAAGAAAATCTCAAGTTAAGCTTGGGACTGATGTAGGCCACAAGTGGTTGGTGGCTGAACCAGGATAAATTCTTGAGTTTGATTCTCTCTTCCCTATACTCTTTAAATTCAGTATTTGGTAGAATATATTTATTTATTGCATATCTTGATATTTTGATTGTTACAAGTTGATATCTAGCTTATTCACTTAGTTCATCATATATCCCAAGTTGTATTTGAGTAATCCTCAATAGTTGTACATTTATTAGACTTATTCCGCTGCATTTATTAATTGAGTTATTCAAAATGCATAATTTGTCAAAGTTGCATTAAAACTAGTCATCACCCAATTCACCCCCCTCTTGGGTAATGGTTGCCATGGCTAACAATTACCACATGCTTCATCATCTACAGAAAGATATTGAGGTGGAATTGAAGATCCAGAGAAAAAATCTTGAAGACGATGACCACAGATTGCGCAACAATTTGTTGTTTCTATACTAAGAAATTCTTTTCATCCAATTTCACAGAAATGGAATAAGTGAACGTAACAAGAAAAGATGAAGCAGTAGAACTAAGAGGTGAAGCAGTGGGAAAAGAGGAAGATTCTGCCATGGCCCCAAGAAATCAAGCTTTGATTACCATGCTAGAATTCAGAGATTGATGAAAGAAAGAGAACATAGAAAGAAGAAGAGAATAACAGAAATGAAGAATGAGTCTTCAGAGAAACTGAATAGAAACAATATGATCCAATTTCACACTACTCTGCACTTACAGAACCTTAATACTTATAGTGCAAACAATACTGAGAGCAACAGAACAACACTGTGATCTAACAAACTAACAGAATAACAAACTCAAAGTATTAACTAGCTTCTAATAGAATTCTAATAGTTATCTAGCTATTCTCTATTATCAGCATAAATATATTATGATATTATGTAAAAATTATTAATTTAAGTCAAGAAGTTTTATTGTTTATAACTTATTGTTAAAAAATTATAAGTTTAAAAGTATTATGCAACACCATGTCAGATTGAGACAATATAAAGCCTGACTCGAACCCAACCTAAAAATATGACGTGTCCAATTTTTAAAACCTAAACTCACCCCAATTAACTTGAAGTTGGGTTGAATTATTAAGCCAAGGCGAGTTTTGAACACCCTACTACAAACCATTCTCGAATGTAAACACTTCGAACTTATCATATATCACCATTTTGGAGAACTTAAAAAATATATAACCACATCAACCAATGAAAGTTTGCTATGTGTAAAATCTTTGTACAATTGCTTTTACCATGCTTATATTGTAAAAGATCATGAGGGAGATGACTAGTTGTGGTTGCAATACAAATAGGCTCAATGGTTGTAAGATTCTATCCTTTCAAGATTTGTGTGAAATTTCAACCTAAAATCAATTTGCATTAAGTGGAGTAACTCAACAGATATATAAACCGCACTCAAAAGATTGATGCAGACGATGTGAGACTCTTAATTAACACCCCTCTCCATAGATGCCTGAACGGAACAGGCGAACCTAACGAAGTAGGCGGGAGAAGTCTAGCGAAGTAAGCGATGGAGATAAGATCTTGATTCTAATATCATGTGAGATTCCAACCTAAAATCAATTGGCATTAAGTGGAGTGACCCAAACAGATATATAAATTACACCCAAAAGATTGAAGCAGGTGATGTGAGACTCTTAACAATTTGATCTCAACTAAATACTATCATATGCAATTATCAATATTTGCTTAAAAGCTTGAAGAGCTTTTAAGTATATAAGTTATAAAACTTTTGACTAAGACTAATACATAAGAATTCAAAGTGGAAGTAAGTGAGAGATAAAAATACTTTCTCAAGCAAGAATGCCAATTTATTAAATAATAATAACACATGAAAATACTACGTGTCAAATCGTGTAAATCATTGGTGGGTACTAATTAGCTCACTTGGTAAAAACTTTTATAGTTAATTGTAAGGTCTTGGGATCAAATTCTACTTACACCTTCCATATACGAGCTAAAAAACTCGATGTGAATTTCCCACTCCCTAGGTTTAGCGTGTGTGGGTTGTTGTGTGTGTTACGTGTGCTTGGGCCTGGCCTCTCTCTATGTGTGTGTGTAAATTCCCATAATGAGTTACTTTCTAATTGAAATTTGTAAGATTTTCTAATGATTCACTGTCTAATGACAAAATAATAATAATAATAATAATAATAATAATAATAATAATAATAATAATAATAATAATAATAAATGAATGAATGATATAAACCATTGTGTACATTATTTTTTTGTTTTTTGTTTTCTTTTTATAAAGCTCTCACGTGTTAGGCACATGGTATAAATCTCGTGCACACTGTTTTTTTCTTTTCTTTTTATAAAACTCTCATAAATCGGGTACATGATATTAATCTTAATATGCATAACTTCTTTCCCTTCTTTTATAAAATTCTTCAATAAGGAAAAAGTTTATCGAGAATCTTCGGTTCCTCCTCCTTTTCCTCAATCTAAACATATCCTAAGTTGGTTTGCATCTATATAATACGTAGGTTTACGGGAATTTTCAAGCACGTTAAATCTCCACCAGAAGCAAAATTATTTTGTTACTTTTCGAAAATCAATCATATTTTTTAAAATGAGTAGCGACGATGATGAAGACAAAGACAAAGATGAAGAAATTCTTTTGATAACAATGATATATTGAAAAGTCAAATCAACGAAGTACCAAAGGTATGCCACTAATATTTAATTTTTAATTGATTTATAAAACTTTTGTAGTTTAAGTATGCAAATATATGTATATTTTAGTTTTCCCCAGCATCAGATCGTTGGTAAAGATTTGAATTTGTCAAACATCATAAGTTACATGTATAATCATAATGTATTTTTACATGTTGTTGATTGATTGATTTATAGATAGATATGCAATGAAAATATATTTCTTAGGCCTAAATTATTATTAATTTTATTCATAAAAGATTGAATTCTTTATTTCTGTCCCAACATATCTCAACTTTTTGGGTTCAAGCTCGCAAAAAAGTACGTGTGGGGAGGGACAAACTCAGTACATGCAAGGATTAGTGTTACATCAAAAGGATGTACGAAAACTTCGCAAGACAAAAAAAGAAATTCAATTTGATAGAGCAAAACAAATTTTCAATTTCAGTTACATAGGTATAAAGTGTTTTTTTTAAGTGCTAGTTTTTGACTTTATAAATATATTGTTAATAAAAATTTATGTAAATGAAGTGTTTTTATTAATAAAAATTTTCACAAATTTATATTTAACAAAGAATTTAATCTTGATATACTATGGGTTGACCAAGGGTTTAATTCACATTTTGCAATTTCTTTTAACAAAGAATTATTAGAAATAGATTTTAATCCTGGTTATTTCCCATTCCCTACTATTCTTTCAAGTGATTTCAATTTGATCTGTGTTAATAAAATATTCTCAATAGATAACATTATTGGAATAAAATAATATATTATTATTGTTTGATTCATATCCCTGATATCAAATATAAATATAACATTATGGTGCAAGTGTAGATGATGCATTCAATGATTTTCTAAGTTTGACAATGAAATTTCCTTTTCTATTGTTTTCTATACAGTTGCACACTGAAACTCAGGCAAGATACTCAAGGGAATATACAGAAGGTGATGCAGCAATGAGAAAGGAGAAAGGAAAGGGAAAAAGATGGAGAAAATGCTTCAGAATCCATGTAAATAAGAGAAACTCCAGATTACATGTTTTGTTAATGTTTCGCACATCAGGTAATCTTTAGTTACACTGTTTAACAAGAAACATGATTACATACATCTATTAATTATTATGAAATGCATAAGATAATTTGCACTTTATTGCTTGAATTGTTCAGTTGTTCCATACATTATATGGGCTATTGAGTGTGAAGAACAAGCTGGAGATCTTGCTTTCATGGAAAAATATGGGGATGCAGATGACTGCATTGCAACATCTGAAGCAGCAGAACTAGTGTTTGCCATGGTGGATGGTGGTTTGTCAAAGATTCCAAACTAGCCATTCAAATAGCACACGTCCCACTTTCCCTCCTTTTTCCACGCCCTCCAAAGCTTCACCTTTTGTTCCATTTCCCACATCTCTTCCAAAGGAAGAAAACATGTTAAGGGAACTGAAGATTGTGTTGCCTGAACTAAAACTGACTGCTCGTTTATTTTACATTTTCTCCACGTTTGGGAGAGGAAGAGGGATCTTCTTCCTTCAAATGTCATTGGTATGTGCGAAACCTCCCTTTTTCTCAACATCAATAGTAAAAGAAATAGGTTCTAACCCGATCATAATTTTGAGCCGGGATCAACTACGTCAAACTTGGCCTAATCCCACTCATGAACACCTCGTTATTGGCTATAACCTTTGTTGAGCTATTGAAAAAAGTGTTGAAATCTATCAAAATATCAATGTTTGAATGCAAAATATGGTTGTAATTTGTAAAGAGACATTAAGTTACATTGAGAAAAATGACAATGAGAGGAAGTGCATCTATGTAACATGTTTATGTGCTCATTGCCCATTGGCTATAATCCTTGCTAGCTATTGACAAAGTGTTTGAATGTATCAAAATATCATGATTCAATGCAAAATATGGTTGTAAAGATACTTGGAGCTCCATTGAGAAAAATGACTATCAGAAGAAATGCATCTATGTAACATGTTTATGCTCACATGGCCACATTCTAGTTGATACTTTGTTGCCATATCCGGATAGTTATTTCTCCCCACTACAGCCATAATTAATCATGTCACTTGGGTTTGTTTGAGCTGACTAGAATCCATCCCTTTAGTGATATTAGCTGGAGCCCAAGCCATAGCATCAAGTGAAACAATTATTTGCTATAAAAAAAGCCCAATGCACAAAAACCTATTGCGAAGAATACTAAAGGTGAATGACCTATGCTGAAAGCCTGAAACGATGCAAGCTAGAAAAGAAGGCTAATGGGCAGGCACTTAGGAAGCAAGAGAAAATGGGGAAAAAGAGCTGAAGCTGTACACAACTGAGCAGGAAGAAGCATTCCCATGAGTCCAAGGATCATGAGAAGTTTCATTTGATTCTAATTCTCAGCACATGTAGTTAAATTTATATATTATTAAGTGGAGGATGAAACTTTGACTAATGTTATCTATATCTATTAAACAGTCTAATGTGCATATTAGACAGTCTAAATTTATGCAATGATTATTCATTTATGTTCTTAGTCAAATTTATGAAAAGAGTGAGCCTGGCAAAGAAATTACATTCTCTCTTTTTTTAATAGGTAACAGTTTATACGTTCTTTATCAAGTTATAAATAATATTAAGGCAGATTAATAAAAAAAAAATCAGAACATCACGCGTAGAAAAATAGATGATATTACATACATAATGAATTTAGATCCTCTAAAAGTAAATGAGCACATTTTTAGATAGTGGAGTGCAAAATTACTACCATGAGTTTTAACATAGGCATGATATGTTATTCAAGTACTAGTATTTTATAAATTCTAAATCATTATATTTTTAAATCAACGATTTTCAATACTACATTTTATTCATTAAAAACACCCCTCATTTTAGGTCTCGTTTAGTTTGAGGGAAGGCAATGGAATGGAATAAGAGCTAAGTCATTTTCAATCACATGTTTGGTTAGATTATTGGAATGAAAATGAGCATTCCATCGATTGCAGGAATAGGAATTCTATCACAAAAGTGATATAATCATCATTCCATTTCACCAAAACTTAGGTGTAAAAAATACATGAGCCACTTCGATCTGCATGCCCAAAAATTAGCCCGGACTGACTTGGGCTGGCCCAGCCCAAAAACTTTATTGGCCCAAATTGGGATGCCCCAAACCTATTTAACTAATTTTTTTTTATTGTTTTTCTTTATCAATGATAACATACCAATCGTAAAAATAGAATGAAGTCATTATACCAATCCTATCCATACCTAACAAAGCACGATAATGAACATTCTATTTCATTTTCCACTCCCATTTCGATTCCATAAAAGATCATTTCATCAAACCAAACATGAGCTAGAGAATCTTAATCCATATATAATACATAAACGAACCTAGTTAAACTCTTTTTTTTTCTTATGATGACCGTTTATGTCATTTAGTTAAATTTTGATTCCATTTCATATTTATTTCAAATATCAAACAATGAGATGGCTTGAAAAGTCATTCAATCCCGAACTCTTTCAAATTATAATTATAAATGGTTATTTCATTTTAATTCATTCTATTTCATTCACGTTTCATGAAACACTAAAGATACCCTGCATTGCTTCTAAAGTATAATGAAACACTAGAGATCTTTTTTTTTTTCACATGCAGACAATCGGGATCTAATTACATAATTTTTTAAATTATATTGTAACATTTTTTGGTTTGATTTTCATTAATTTGGACATATAAGAAAGTGATTTGTATTTTTTTAAATTGATCAAAACCATCAATTCATTTATAAAAGATAGGCATTTTAAGAATAAAATATTCTTTAATTTGATATCAAATCAACAGGAAACTCAATTATTAGGATAATTAATACATTAATTTTAATTAATCAAAACAATGATTTCATTTATAAAAGATAGAAATTTTAGGAATAAATCTTTTAATTTTTTTATCAAATTAAAAGGAAACTCAATAATTAGGAAAATTAATATACTAACTTAAATTAATCAAAACAATAAAGTCATTTATAAAAGATAGGCATTTTAGGAATAAAATGTTTATTTTTTATCAAATTAAAAGGAAATTAACTCAATATTCAGGAAAATTAATATACTAATTATTGTTAAGTATATATAAATGGTATTTTTAGTAATGCAAAAATCTTTATAATTTATTTTTTACATATATTATAGATATATATAGATAATTATATAATACATGTCATTTATTAATTTGCATAATTATGTAATTATTACA
This sequence comes from Ormosia semicastrata, assembly GCA_029884595.1. Classification (NCBI taxonomy): domain Eukaryota; kingdom Viridiplantae; phylum Streptophyta; class Magnoliopsida; order Fabales; family Fabaceae; genus Ormosia; species Ormosia semicastrata. The sequence continues at coordinate 131,290,065 of JAQQTO010000063.1, read as the reverse complement.
AATATTTATTTGAACAAATTAATTTACTATAAGTTTTATTTTAGTCTCAACCTACTAAATTCTTTCCAATCACTAATAACATTAAAAATGTTAAGAAACAAAAAATATACTTCACCTTATTTATTTTGGTAAGTTTTACCTATTTATTTTTTTGGAAAAATATTTTTACCTTTTTATTTTGTTGTCCCCATATTATGATAAAGTATTGTCCGATCTGACTGTAAAGTATGACAGATACACAAACAAGGTTCAAAATTTATAGCGATGTCCTTAACCATACAAGATATACCTGCTTTATCAATTAGACAAATCTTTAAAGGTTTGAAAATTTAATTTTTTAAAAAATATTTATATTAATTTTAAACAGCATATTTAGACCTTTACAATTGTCTGATGTTCTACTAAACTTGACAAATGTTAGAGGAGAGGGAGAAAGATAGCAGCCATTCAACATGTACTGACAAGCAATATCTGTTAATGTAACCATGATAGATGGAAATTTTTTGTTGCATCAATCATTTCTAATATTTTCTCACTTAAAAAGATTGCAAAATACAAAATAAAATCTAACTTGTTAATATTGAAAAGATGTTGTATGCTGTCAAGACCGTTGATTTAGTGAAAAAATAGATTAGTGGCTGTGATAACTACCTGTAACTTAGGATAACAGGTATCATTATTAATTACAAATTTAGTCTCTCAAAATATCAAAATTTATGTTTAGCATTTGTTTGGTTAGGCATTTTAACGAAGAACAAGAATGGGAATACTCATTCTTTGATCCCAAACTTTTTACTGTTCCTGCTACTCATTGTCAAGTAAGCAATAGAAACAACTGCAATCATAGTTACAGTTCAGCAATCTATAGTTCTTGCTACAGTTCCATGATTTATGATTCTAGTCCATGATTTGTGCCAAACCAGAACTAGTTCCGAAGAATACAGAGCCTTTAATTATAGGATTTTGGAGGGCAAAGAAGAAAGCAATAGTAAAAAAAGCAATATTCTGTGACAAGGATCCAATGCAATCTCATAAACACAATGATAGGGGAGTTAATATTCTGTGGCTTCGGAAACGTAGGTTTCCTCACAGAGTCCAGATCTCTCCCGGATTTTTGTGTTGGAATTCGTAAGTATGAGCGTAGCTTGGTTTCGCTAGCTGGGGAGGGGTTCTAACAACGACAAGGATCCCAAATCTTGAAGAATTTTAAGACAAAGTGTGTGAAGGTGAGAGTATTTTGTGTGAATATGGGTAGAAATAAGTCAGCTCAGATTTTACTTTAAACATGTTTGACCTGTATTTTAATTATAAGACTTGAGTCTGACTTGTGAGTCTGTAATAGACTGATTTTTAAGATTTAGCCTAATCTTTTTAAAAGAAAGCCTAACTAGTTGGTCTGAAAGCTTATTTAAAGACTTACTTTGCAATGAAACCTTTAAATCGACTAACATATCTACCTCTAAATAAGTCAACAGACATTTACATAAATTAACAGACCTATCTTTAAATAGGTGAATATGCTTTTATATAGACTAACAAACTTACTTTTAAATAGATCAACATGTCTTTACATAGACTAACAAACCTAAGCCTTGAAATAGGCCAATGAACATACTCAAGACCAATAAACCTTTGTTATAACTTAACACTCTCCTTTTATAATTTTTTATAAATACTTACCACTTTATTACTCTAATCTTTGGTCGATGTGGGATTTGAAGATATATTAAGTTACAAAATTATTAGAAGCATATATATAATTACAAAACATGAAGATCGAAACTACGCTCCTCTAATTACAACATGAATACAAGAAAGACTAGAGTTATAATGAATTAGTATCATGATAATAATTGCATGTTCTATAATGAATTGATAAGAAAGATAATATCATAATATCAATAATTGGTGAGGTTAACATATTATCCCAAGAATTTTACAAACAACTAAATGAGTTAGACATGAAACATAGTCCAATAACTTTGGTAACTTTTCGTTAGGTTCCTGCAATTAAAGACAAAATAATTGTACAATTTAACCATAAGGAAATTAAAATAATAACCTTACACATGTTATTAACAAACATATAAACAAGTAATACAGAAATAAAAATTACTAAATGAACCCACTTGCTTTATATCTCCAAAACCAACTTTTCCATTAGTAGAAACAGGGGTCGAGGTCCTTTCAAATGACGTTACAGTTATAGAGAAGATATAATTCAATGTTATGAGATATTGCTGCAATTCATGGTCTCCTGTGAGATACAAATAGCGTAAGTTATATCTTCATATTTTGCAACTATATGTTTTTAATAATTTTGTAATAAGTTGATATATCTCCAAGTCATACATCGATCAAAGACTAGAATAAGAAAATAATTAACATCTATAAAAGTAAGAGGTGAGTGTTAATTTATTATTTTTATTCTAATAAATATATTATATTAAATATATTAATAAAATATATGTTATTACTATTATAATTTACTAACTTATATTTTAGTTACTGACTTTTATTAAAAATGGAATGGCAACTTTAATTAATCTAATGCTCTAAAAGACCGTTATAAAAATTAATATATTATATTTCTGATAAATTATTTATAGTCGAGAGTTTTTAAGTTTGATTATAATTTATAATTATTATAATAATATTATATTATATATATATAGTTATAATAGGTCAGATCGACATAGCATATTTAATAATTTCTTGAGACCAACAACATCTACCTCTTTAATACAAGTTAAAGATATCTGCGCCAAGATTACCACGTTAACACAACAAAAAAACCCACGAAGTTGACCACGAATATTTAAAAATTCGTGAGATTCAGCATTTAAAATATAATTTAACTCACATATCATGCAAATGGTATATAAACCATTAAGTTATTTTTTCTTTCTTCTTTTTTTAAACTAAAACTTGAACTTTTATTTCTTTTTTTCTTTTATAAAAATCTTCAACAACAAAAAACTTACCTAAAATATGTTAACCTAAAGAGGCCCTAAGTTGGTTCGTGTCTATATAAAACGAGGTTTGTGGGAAACTGAATTTTAAAAAAATATTAAAAAGGGGACAACTCTAACTTATTTAGTTAAATATCGAGATCAGCTTTGTCTTCGCTCTTTGTTCGCTTCTCAAGTTAAATTTTGAGTTCGCTTATAATTTTTGTGTCCGCTTCGGATGATCAATTATTTATAGTGAAAAGGTACAATGAAGAAAAGATCACATCAAGTTATAGGCTCTTGATGGACAACCTGACTTATTTTCACCCATACGTGTGAAGGAGTAAAATGAAATAAATAAGAGATAATGAGTTAAAATAATAAATAATACAGAACTGGTTCTAAAAATAAAATATTTATTATACTAGGTTAAGTTATTTATTATATTAAGTTAAGTCAATGTCCATGCAACAACCCTTCAATGGAGCATGGCAGACTGCTCCATCAAGGTAACATCAACAGGTAGAGTGTACAATGCTCCATCTATCGATGCTCTATGCTGTCAAAGACCGTTGATTTATTGAAAAATTAGATTAGTGGTCCAACAAATGGTACTATCACGCACTTTCGGCCTGCGGTGGTAAGTTTTCTCACTTCTGAATCTTGATTATGCTTCCAATCAGTGTGATTAAAAAGATGTATCAATCATTTCTGATATTTTCTCACATAAATGGTTTTATATTTAACAAGCCTTTCAGTCGAGAGTTTTTTAAGTTTGAAAGTGGATAATACACATACTCATTTATTTTGTGATGAAATTCAATTTTTATTTAAAATAATAAGAGAGGTAAGGATCAAAATCATAATTACTAGATTATAAAGGCTTTAATTGCATTTCATGAATCAATTCTCCCAAAAACTTATACTTAGAGAAAGGCTCGTGAATGTTTTTATTTGTAACAACATCCAGCTGCTATATTATGTGTTTTTGGTATATTAATCATGGAGTATTTAATAATTTCTTGAGACCAACAACATCTACCTCTTTAATAGGCATCTTCACAAGTGACAACTGTGGCACAAGATATCTGCGCCAAGATTACCACGTTAACACAACAAAAAAACCCACGAAGTTGACCACGAATCATGTGACAGCCCAGAATTAAATGGAAGAATAACATAACAGGAAGGCGGTTTAAAATTATCAGATAAAACGACATGCAGTTTGCATTGCAACTTGTGATTCGTGCATCATTTCACGAAATGAAATTCGTGAGATTCAGCATTTCTCCATTAACAATTCACATATCAGGCAACTGATATATAATTTAACTCACATATCATGCAAATGGTATATAAACCATTAAGTTATTTTTTCTTTCTTCTTTTTTTAAACTAAAACTCTCACATGCTCGGCACATGGTATAAACCAATGTGCACATTTTTTTCTTCTTTTTTATTTAAAAAAAAACTCTCATATGATATTAACTTCGCTTTACATTATTTCTTTTTTTCTTTTATAAAAATCTTCAACAACCAAAAACTTACCTAAAATATGCATTCATCTCCCTTTCCTCAACCTAAAGAGGCCCTAAGTTGGTTCGTGTCTATATAAAACGTAGGTTTGTGGGAAACTGGGAATCTACAAGCAAGTTATCAAATCTCCACCAAAAGCAAAAATATTGTTGTGGCTTTGAAAAAAACAATTATGTTTTTAAAAATGGCCGACAACGAAGACGAAAATGAAGATGGAGATGTTCTTATGAAAATTATTACAGATCTCAAATATCAAATCAACGAAGTACCAAAGGTATGGCATATCAATACCAAATTCTCAATTAGATTTATAAAACTTGTTTGGTTTAGATATGCAAATATGTATATATTAGTTTTCCATTAGCAGTGGATCATTGGATCATTTGAGTTAAGTTTATAACCATAATAAATTTTTAGATGTTCTTGTTGATTGATTTAAAGTTAGATATAATGAAATTATATTTTCTTAGATCTAAATTATTATTATTAAATTTTATAAGGGATTCATGTTTTATTTCTTTCCCAAACACATCCTAACTTTGTTAGCTGTCCCTCAATGATTTAGAACTAAATTGAATGAATTTTAGTCCTCAACATAATATATAGAACAAACAAATGCCCAATTAAGTTGATCTAGTCTTTCACCTTATAAAACATATTTAAATAAAATAATTTTATAATTATTCACAAATTTATATATAAACAAGAATTTTCTCGGCCACTTGATGATTTTGGTTATTGAGATTGAGTTTTTTTTTCCAGAAAATTATAATCAAGCTCAATGACATGGGTAAAAATTACAGGTTAAGTTAGATAAAAAAAAATCTATACTAAAAAAAAATCAAAATTAAGTGACCTGAGTAAAAATATAAAATTCAATTTTTATATCACAATAAAAAAAATAAGAAATTACGAAACTGAATCTAACCAATTTGATTGGCTTTGGTTAGTTTGGATTATTTTATCTACCAAATCCGAATCAAACTGACTCGTCCCATGAACGCGGTTTATCCATCCAGTCCTCTATGGGTACAAATAACTATATAAGTTTTTTATATAGTTAATTTTGTTTTGCATGCATTAGATTTAGTTGTAGGAAATTAAAATCTATTAAAATATATTCTCTTTTCCTTTTATGTTGTTTTGTTCATCTTACACAATAGATTCCTTGATAGCATCTTCGATCATTTAAAATTTAAGGCTCCAAAGAGTCCGATTGTTTTATATTACATTTATGACCCTAATATTTGAATATATGAATTCTTAGTAACTTCTTAAATGTTTTATCATTAATCCGCTCTTAAATATCACTGACTTAGCTTGATTGCTTGCATTGTATGTGAAATAATTCCAAGAAAATTTGTTATTATGATCATACGACAAATGTAAATCTCTTTTGTTCGTCCATAGGACTTAGCTCAAGTGATTAAATTGAGTGTAGATTTCTCTGATCCAAATTGAGAGGAAGATAATTCTGAGGACTGTGCTACTTTGTTCTAACTTTCAATTGCTAAAACATGTTTACAGGCATAGATCCCTTGAATCTTTAAAGTTGAATTCCAACATTTTCCTCATACTATGAACATGCATTTGCCCAACTTTAGGGCACTTGAGCATGTTTCTTTCAGTTGGATGGAAGTGACACGTGAGCAACTCCACTCTTCAAACTTGGTTATCCTCCAATTGTAAAATGATTGAAAGCTTGAGTCGTAAGAAGTGTTGGAATTTGGCACTTCTTGACATTGGGTTGAGAAGGCTGGTTGTAGACAAGTGCCACTGGGATAATGACTATTTTAATACAGTAAGTTGATGGTATAGCATGAATTACAGTGCATGATATATAGTGTTTTTGTTTCTTAGTAACTTCCCTCAATTATTACTTGATCAGAGATGTTGTTTCTTTCAAAGAAGCCACAACAACCTTCTTCTATCATGCACTCGATGTCCATTGGCTATAACCGTTGCTGAGCTGTTGATAAAGGGCATTTTTATCAAACTGCCCTTATTAGCAAAATTATTTATTAAAATGTTATTTTTCAAAATTATTTATTAAAATATTACTCTTTTAAAACTATATGCTAAATAATCACACTTTTGTTCAATGTGACATTTTTTAATATTTTCTGGTCACGTGAAATACGCCAAATAGGATAGTGTATCTACGTAGAAAACGCCTACACGCTTGGCGTTTTTCACGCGGATGCGCCATCCCTTTTGGCACAGTCCATGTGAAAATGTCATCTTACATTGCATTTTCATGTTAAACACGCCAATAAACTTGGTGTTTTTGGGATAAAAGCGTCATTACGCATGACGCTTTCATACTATTTATGCACTTTGGCACATTCCACGTGAACACACCATAATGTTTGAAGACATCAATATCGATTAGCTTATTTATAGGCTGAGTGTTTGCTTCTGATCAATAAAGTAATAAATGTGAGATTTTGGTGTTGACAAGGCAAAACAACTAAGTAAGACAACAATATATCTTTATTCGATGTAGGACTTTGGTGTTAGTAAGGCAAAGCAACTAAGTAAGGTAATAAGGTATCTTTGTTCGATATAGACTCTACTCTCAAAGAGGGTGGTTTTTTTTGTCCTCTTTACCATGTTTTTCGAACATTTTTTGATGAGATTAAAAGAATGTGGTATGAACATTCTCATCATGTAAGTAAGACATTAATCTTCTAAATTTGACATTATTTGTAGACATACCATAATCTTGGAAGAAAGAAGAAGTTTTAGGCTCAAAATTCCAACATTAACGAGTATTTCAACAAACAGTTGACATTATGTACAAAGGTTTCAATCTCATGGGTCAGTTTGGTATGGGGAAAAATCGAGATAAAAAATTTATTTGATAAGTCTTATTAGTAAAATTGTGTATTGAAAACTGATCGGTGAATTATATTTACCTTCATTTTTACTCTATACTAAACTGACCCTCAGGGGTTTAGTATTCACCTTCTATGAGAGTAGAGTCCACATCGAACAAATATACCTTATTATCTTACTTAGTTGTTTTGCCATGTTAACATTAAAGTTTCACATCGAATAGAGGTACATTATTACCTTACTTAGTTGTTTTGTCTTGCCAACATCAAAGTTCCACATCGATTACTTTACTGATCAAAAGCAAACACTTGGCTTATAAATAAACTAATTGATACTGATATTTTCAACATTATGATGTGTCCATGTGGAATGTGCCAGAGTGTACAAATAGCATGAAAGTGTCATGCGTAATGACTCTTTCACCCCAAAAATGCCAAGCTTATTGATGTGTTTAACATGAAAATGTCATGTAGGATGACGTTTTCACGTGGAATGTGCCAAAAGGGATGGTGCATCCATGTGGAAAACGCCAAGCGTGTAGGCATTTTCTACGTAGATGCATCATCCTGTTGGACGCATTCCACGTGGTCAAAAAAATATTAAAAAATATTACGTTAGATAAAAAGTGATAATTTGATATATAATTTTAAAATAGTAGCATTTTAATAAATAATTTAAAAAATGATATTTTAATAAATAATTTTACTAGCAAAGTTAGTTTGGTAAAAATGCCGTTGATGAAGTGTTGGGATCTATCAAAATATCATGCCTGAAGGCAAAATATGGTAGTAAGGAGATATTGAGTTCTATTGAAGAAAATCAATATGAGAAAGAAATGCATCTATGTACCATGTGTATGTGCTCTATGTCCATTGGCTAGAGACGTACGTACCGTTGCTGAGCTATTGAGGAAGAGTTAGAAATTATAAAAATATTATATCCGAATGTAAAACATTGTTGTAAAGAGGCATTGAGTTAGATTGTGAAAAATGACTATTAGAAAGAAATGCATCTATCTACCATGTTTATGTCCTCAATGCCCATCGCCTATAACCGTTGCTGATCTATTGAAAAAAGTGTTGGAATCTATTAAAATATCGTGCTTGAATGCAAAATACGGTTGTATGAGTTCCAATGAAAAAAATGACTGTGAGAAGAAATGCATCTATATGCCATGTTTATGCCCGCATTCAAGTTTATACTTTTGTTACTATATCTATAGAGTTAATCTTCCCACTTCAGCCATAATGCTGGAGAAATTCTTCTATAAATTTTAGTATACATAATTTGTATAGATTAAATTAAATTAAGAAAAATTATTACAAAAAAAAAAAGAATGATACGTAATCATTTCAAATTTTGTAATTTAGTCTTTGGTTTTTGTATTTTTAATCTTTCTTAATTTGTAAATTTTTAATTATTTTAATTCATATATTATATTTATTTTTTACTTTGCTTGTAAATATTATTATTTAATATTTAATTATTGATAATTTGTTTATTTATCCTTGACATTGATTATTATTTTATGGGGTAAATTAAATATATGTATGTTAATTTGTTTTCTCTTTTTAATTTCTTACTGTTCCTAACAAAAAAATATTATTATAATTCATATAATTGACTTTAGGGTACATGAATCATGAGTGCAAAAAGATTTAGTTTCCAGTTGCAGTTTCCACCATTCACCATTGTATATGTAAAAACATACTGTAAACAGACTCTAGACATGATTTTATTTTCATAAACTGGTTTTCAAATTTTAAAAGAACTTTCTAATCTTTTCTAATCAAATAACGTTGGTGGCAAATCATTTGAATATTATTATTTTTAAGTTTAGTTGTTTCGCTCATTACAGATGCCTAACTGCAATATATATATATATATATATATATATATATATATATATATATATATATATATATATATATATTATTGATTATTGATACCAGAAAATTATGTATTTTTGGAGTTAATTATTATAACCAAAATGGAAAGAATATAAAGTATCTTTACAAAACCGTTGCCAAATGGGCGATAGATTACAAGGTTGGCCGTGGGTGCCACAAATAATGAATTACAGTTTATTAGTAAAGTATTTAGTAATATTTTATTGTATTTAGAAATTCTCATATTTCCTTCTCAACTGTCACAAAATTATTAAAAATTTAAATTGATTTGATTTGATTTAAAAATTAATTTTTATGTTTTTTTATCTGATGTTTAATTTTATTATAGAAGTAGGATTTTAATTAATATGCAAATTAAATTCTACATTTGAAATACCCTGAGAGAATAATAAAATTCATTTTGTATAAGTAATTTACTTTATGGTTTTGACTTAGAATATGTAGATAAATAAACTAATAAGGACCTACTTATCAATTCAAACAATTAAATTTAAAATCAGATAAAATCCACTCAAATCTTATTAAAATTGAGTAGATTTCTTTTTTGTCATTAATTGAGCAGATTTTTAAATACACACAATTTAAATCAAAATGATTTCAAAATCAAATTAATCCCTTTGATAAAATTTCCAAACAAATAATTAAATTCTATGTTTGAAATAAACTAATAATAATTAAATTCATTTTGTTTAAGTAATTTACTTTATGGTCTTTACTTAGAATATGCAAATAAATAAACTAATAAGGACAAAATTATCAATTTAAATAATTAAAATAAAAATCAAATCAAATTCATTCAAATCAACTTAAAATTGAGTAGATTTCTAAATATACAAACTTAAATCAAAATGATTTCAAAATCAAATTAATTCCTTTTATAAAATTTCCAAGCAAAGAATTAAATTATATAATTGGAATAGCTTAAAAATAATAAAATTCATTTTGTATAAGTAATTTACTTTAAGGTCTTTAATTAGAATATGTAAATAAATAAACCAATAAGACAAAATTATTAATTTAAATAATTAAAATCAAAATCAAAACAAATCCACTCAAATATAAGAAAAATTAAGTAGATTTTCTAAATAAACACAGCTTAAATTAAAAAGATTTCAAAATCAAATTAATTTCTTTCATAAAATCTTCAATCAAATAATTAAATTCTATATTCAAAATATAATAAAAATAATAAAACCCATTTTGTTTAAGTAATTCACTTTATGGTCTTTAATTATAGTATGTAAATAATTAAACAAATAAGGTCAAAATTATCAATTTAAATAATTAAAATTAAAAACAAATCTAATCAAAATTGAGTAGATTTCTAAATACACTTAACTTAAAATCAAAAGGATTTCAAAATCACTTTGATTCTTTTTATAAAATCTCCAAAGAAAGAATTAAGTTCTATATTTGAGATACCTTAAAATAATGAAACTCCTTTTGTTTAAGTAATTTATTTTATGGTCCTTAATTAGAAAATGTAAATAGCTAAAATAATAAGGACAAAATTAACAATTGAAATAAATTAAAATCAAATCAAATCCACCCAAAATTAATTAAAATTGACTATATTTCTAAATACACAGAACTTAAATTAAAAGGATTTTAAAATTAAATTGATTCCTTTTATACATTTTCCAAACAAAGAATTACATTCTATATTTAAAATACTTTAAAGATAATAAAATTCATTTTGTTTAATTAACTTACTTTATGGTCTTTACTTAGAATAAGTGAATAAGTAAATTAATAAGGACAAAATTATCTATATAAATAATTAAATCAAATCAAACCAATTTATAAATATTGTTGTTCCAATCCTATACCGAAAATAAAATATTGTTGTTTTCCAATCAACACTTTAGTATATGGGTGACATGAAAAGTAAATTGTAACAAGTATTTACCTGTTACACATATGTAATTTTTTTAATGTTTTAGTTAGTATTTTTCAAATTGAATTTATAAATTTAGTGTGAAAGACTTAAATAATGAAGTGAATGATATGAAAATATACCAAAGTACTTAATTTTGGATAAAGAATTTTTTAAAAAGGCTTTTTCATATTAACTTTATCGTTATTGTGTTAATTAAATTGGATGTCTAAACTCATGAACAAAAATTGGTTTTACATATATCTATTAATAGGGAAAGACTCAAAGGTATATATCACATTTAAGTTTATGCATAGAAAATGTTTAAATTCTTATATCTATTAATATGCAAGGGCTCCAAAGGTATAATGTTTCAAATTTTAAAGTTGTCACTTTAGAAAAAAAATTTACTTAATCATCACTCTCAACTCAAAATTACATGAGTAATTAGTTAAATATAAACAATATCATGTCTTGTTGTGAAAAATATTTTATTTCAAAAGAATAAATATCTCACATTAGTTAGAAGTAAGTCTTTGAAGAGATTTAAAAATGATTTAGTCTTATCTGAGTTTTGACTTGGTTTATTCCAACAGTCATATTCCAACAGATATATTTCAACGGTCATATTTCAACGGTCATATTCCAACGACCAAAATATGTTTTCTATAAATACCATCCTTTTATTAAGTTTTGGTTTTTGGGAACTTCCTCTTCTTTAGATTTTCACTTCTATTCTCTTTCTCTACTGGGTTACGTGATTTAAAGTTTTTTGCAGTTCTTGAAGCCCTGTTAAACAGGAAGAGTCTGCAGTATCCTGAGGATTTTCGTTTATACTGAAATAATCCTTGAGGGCAATACTTTGCACGCTACAGGTTTCACAGTTTTGTTGTCTCATTTATTTGCAGGTTTCCTTTAAAGCTTCACGGTTGACTACAATCTTAAGGATTATTGCTGCACATCAATACTATCCATGCAATATTTAATTTTACCTGTCCATTTATTTTTTGTTATTTTTCCTACAATCTCCTTGATACTGATATAACTTATTTTAAATGTGGAGTTTTTATGAGGAAATGGGTAACACAGTGGAAAGGGAAAGAGAAGCTCGTGGTGGAGGTGGTGCAGAGGTGCACGATGCGGAGTGACGGCGACTGGCGTACGACGAGGCAATCATATAGTGTGGATCATATCTATGCGCGTGAACTGGTGAGCGAGTCACCGGTTCTGGTTCCTGCACAGCGAGGACGGTGATAATTGGGCAAAGCGAGATTTGGAGCGCGATTTTCTAACACAATGTGGCGCAACGAGTACGGTGTCCGTGTGGTTTTGGACGTAGAGATAGAGGTGCAAACGACATTACGTGAGTTCACGCGCTAGTTTTGGGTGGTATTTGCTGTTGTGGTGCTTAGAGGCCATGAGTTTTGTGAATGAGACAAAGAGATTCTTTGTAAAATGCTTGGCTTGAAGGAGATCAATGTTGCAAGAGCAAAAACACACAAAACCCTCAAACTCGTTTTGGAGAGTGAGAAGAGATTGAAGTTGTCACTGCTCCACTGCATGCTGTCGTCAGCCACCAGGTACGGGCACCACTTTTGGGTCTGAGTTATAAGTTCTAGCTTCTTATGAGCTCTGTTATGGATTTACTTGATTCTGAGTTATAATATAAGTCCTATTATTGATTTTGAGTAAAACAATGAGCGAAATTGGTTTAAATTTTGAGTTATGAATTCTGCACTTTTGTGTTATTGATTCTTGGTATAAATATCTTAAAGTGTGGGGGTGTCTAACTAAAATTCTTTACCTGAACCAAGAAAGAGACATTGTGGTACTTCTAATTGTGTGAAATAATTTTTAAAAAGACATTTTTTTATGTCTCTCTTGGATAAATTCATTTTTATGTTGAAGTTGTTTTAAATTCAAAATCATGATTTAATGAGATTAGAAGTGAGTTAAAAGGCTACTGAGTCTAGAATATGATATGATAGCCTGAGATCTAGTTGTTGTGCATCACAATCTGAATATGCTCAAATATTGGTAGCATTATGTACTTGATTTTGCATTTGTTTTAAATTGATTGTGTTATAAATTGAGTACACACATAATCCTTATAATGGTTTATGTAGAGTTTGAAAATTAAAATAGAGCTTTGAGTGTTTCATATAATGTCTTACATTGTATCTCATATATCCTTGTTGTCTTTGAGTTATTATTAACTTGGTTATGTAATGATATGCATAGTTAATTATATATGTATCATAGTGTGATAACCATGATCTAGATGTACATGATCAAGTATTTGATTATGCTTGCATGAATGAATTCCATGTCCCTCTTGCACTATGAGATTAGTTAAGATTGATGAGATTATGGACCAAGAGCCATGGTGTTGAATTTGAGGTGTGGACATGATGATCATAATGTTAAATAAATCATTAATTCAACTGAGATTAAATCCACAACTGATTTATTTTTAGCCTCAATGGAGGTGATGTCGCTTGGAAGTCATCCAAGCAGACCTGTATAGCCAGATCTACAATAGAGGCATAGTTTATTGCTATTAACTTGGTAGGATCTGAGGTTGAGTGGCTAAGAAATTTCTTAGTAGATATTCATTTATGGAAGAAACTTGAAGACATAAATTTTTCAGAGTCTGTGATTACCAAAATGGTAAATAGTAAGAGCAAACAAAATTGTGTATAATGAAAAGTGACATATATGTATACGTCACAATTCTATGAAGCATATGCTAAAAGATTGAATTAAATCCATTAATTATGTGAAGTCATAAGGAAATTTGGTCAATCCTTTAACAAATTCTTTGTGTAGAAAATGAATAAAAACCACACCAAGGGGAATGAGACTTAAGCCATTTTGAAATTGACATTGATGGTAACCCAACTTTTATGAGTGGAGATCCCATGAAAAAAGTTCATATGGGTAATAACAAGTCACTTGTTAGTACTGCTAGCACTTTGTTTGTCCCTTCGTATGGTGCGAGAAGCATGAGAAGTGCTAGACTACATTTGTTGTGAGAATAAGCTAAATGCTTTTAATGAATTTCATATACCTTACGGGTGGTGTATAAAGTACAGTATATACTTGATGAAATCACTTATATGAGTGTGGAGTAGGGCCGCTCCTATGAGATAATGACATAGTCTCTAGAGCACTCATGAACAACGAGGCACGCGCATGGTCGAAAAGTGCAAAACTATGTTAACAGCAAGAGATAAATGAGGGTGTAAATGTGATTAAGTGATATTTTAATTTACACGAAAAATGTTTTGGTTTATAGAAGTCTAAACTTTACCAATTACATTGTAAGTTAAAATCCTATTTATCTAGGTCTGGTTCATAGTCCAGAAGACGCCAGATTCAAAACGTTTGCACTCATGATGTAACCTAGATTCTGTTTTTAAATTATTGATTTTATTTAATATTCTTTTGAAATATGTGGGAGGTTGTTGTGAAAAATGTTTTATTTCAAAAGAATAAATATCTCACATTGGTCGGAAGTAAGTATTTGAAGAGATTTAAAAATGATTTAGTCTTATCCGAGTTTTGATCTGGTCTATTCCAACGGACATATTCCAACGGTCATATTCCAATGACAAAAATCTATTTTCTATAAATACCATCCTTTTATTAAGTTTTGTTTTTTGGGAACTTCCTCTTCTTTAGATTTTCACTTCTATTCTCTTTCTCTATTAGGTTACGTAATTTAAAATTTCTTACAATTCTTGAAATCCTATCAAATAGGAAGAGCCTGTAGTATCTTGAGAAATTTTCGTTTATACCAAAATAATCATTGAGGGCAGTGCTTTGCATGCTATAAGTTTCACGATTTTGCTGTCTCATTTATTTGTAAGTTTCGCTTAAGGCTTCACGATTGACTACCATAGAGGATATATTTGCTTTATCAATTAGACAAATCTTTTGAAGGTTTGAAAATTTGTTTTTTTAAAATATTTATGTTAATTTTTAAACGGCATATTTAGACCTAATCAGTTGTCGGATGTCCTACTAAAGTTGACATATGATTGAGGATAGGGAGAAAGATAGCAACCATTCAAAATGCAGTGACAAGCATTAATTATATTATGTCAAAACTGCTATATTTCCTTCTATATATGTGGGTGCTCTGAAAAGTGAATTGTAATTGACTAATAAAATATGAAATGGGCCTTTGGCCTTTAATTCGCGTACTTGTATAATATATATCTTTTTGAAATAAAAAAAATTGATAAGTAAAGTATTAAGTTTTTTGGAATTAAACAAACTATATTATGTCAAACATTATACAACATGGACAAAAATATTTGGGAGCATCGTCCATTAGAAGTAGATCTGACCCAGTGAGTAAGAGAGTGAGCAACATCTGTGTGGCAAACTCTCTTTCAACGGTATCAAATGAGCTAGTTTGTTTTTGTTTTTGTTTTTATTTTTTTGAAAGAGACGTTCGATTTGAAAAGCTTTTTTTTTTTTTTTAGGGTGGGGGAAACGGCCAAGCCATAATAAGTTGGTTTTAATATTTTTAAATAAAATAAGCTTAACATGGTCCATTCAGATTAGTCAATTTCTTTAGACTACGATGAGTTGATTTTTGTTGGGCCTATAAAATTTAACAATCAATAAATATTTAATAACTTATTTATAAGTATACCTCAGCTGCTCCCGTTGAATTT
Source organism: Ormosia semicastrata (assembly GCA_029884595.1). Lineage (NCBI taxonomy): Eukaryota > Viridiplantae > Streptophyta > Magnoliopsida > Fabales > Fabaceae > Ormosia > Ormosia semicastrata. The sequence goes on along the minus strand of JAQQTO010000063.1, from coordinate 131,274,266 downwards.
TGATACAAATTGGCAAATTAATGTGAGGGGTGTGCCCTTAAAATTATTCAAAGACAGACTTAGTGTCAATTAAAAAAAACCTAATATGAGAAACCCAAATGTGTTTAGAATGTAAAAAAATAAGAAATGATTTAATTTATAAATTAAATTTAATTAAATTTTATGTTTGAAATATTAAAAAATAAGAAAATAATTTATTTTTAAAATTTCATAAATTTTAATCCTTTTGTTTTAAAAATTTTATCAAATTTGATAGAGATTTGATAGAATTTGATTTGATTTGAAATGAATAGACTATTTTATTCTTAATAATTACTTTTTAAACACTTCTCATAAAAGTTAAAATGTAAAATAATAAAACCAAATCAAATCAATTTTCATTTTAATGAATTTCAAATACAAAATTTAATTTCTAAATCAATCCAATTCTTATTTTTTTAAAGTTCCAAATATAAAATTTGATTTTTAAATTAAATCAATTCAAATCAAATCAAATCAAATCAAATCATTTAGAGATTTTAATTCATTCCAAACACAACCTTATTGTATATAAAAAGAAAATCACCTATCAAGCAAATGGTATTAACCATTGTTCACATAATTTCTTTTTCTTTTGTTTTTTTTTTTACTAAAACTCTCACATGCCAAGCACATGGTATAAACCATCGCGCACATTTTTTTCTTCCTTTTTATAGAAGTCTCAAATGTCGGGCACATGATATTAACCTTCATGTCATTATTTCCTTCCTATCTTTAATAAAATTCTCCAACAAGAAAAAAATTACCTAAAACCTTCAATTCATCCCTCTTTTCCTCAACCTAAACATGCCCTAAGTTGGTTCCCATCTATATAATACGTGGGCTTACAGGAATTCCCAAGCAAGTTATCAAATCTCGACCAAAAGCAAAAATATTTTTGTGGCTTTGAAAAAAACAATTATTTTTTAAAATGGCCGACGACGAAAATGAAGACAAAGAAAGACGGAGATGTTCTTATGAAAATGATCATAGAGATCTCAAATATCAAATCAATGAAGTACCAAAGGTATGCCATCAATACTAAATTCTTGGTGGCGTCTTCAATGAACCTGAAAAGATTGGGTGTATTGAATTTGCAGAGCTTGCTCTGTACTAGAAGGTCGATGCTTTCGACAACGATGGTTGGTGGGTTGGTGAAAGCACTGGCACAAGGAAATTTTATATAGCAAACCCTTTCTCTGAGATCAGGGTTCATCATGAGTGGGTTAATGGCAAGTGGGTTTTGTCTAATAGAGCACAAAATTGCTCCTATAATCATGAAATGTATTGTGTTCTTTCAAAGGATGCAAATATTCTACAGTTGTAAAAATAACTGCACAGTATGCAGTTCCTCATTTGATGGCTCAAGCTTTTTAAATTGTATTTTATATTTTTGTTCTTCATATCACAAACTAATTTTTTTTGGCTAAGATCACCTGCAGTTTTCAAAAACACTGCAGGTGATCCACTTCTTATAATCAAAATATTTTCTTTTCAATTGAAAATGTATATTTTTTCACAAATTGCTTCTATAATCATGATAAAACAGTAAATTAACCCAAAACCAAAAATATAAAATATGAAGAACTTGTGTGTGTGTGTGTGTTTTTTTTTTCACTCTCTTTGCTTCCACTAATGGTAGTTTTCAGCATCTCCGCCCTCAAAGCCAAACGCTGATGTTCACAATGAGACAATAGTAGATCTAGTTCAGTTCTCGGAAGTCACACCTAGTGTATAGTCCCGCTTGACAGAGTGGCAAGCATTAAGGGCTAAAATGCAAAAAAAGAGAGGCTAAAATGAAAAAAAAATGGTTGAGGGGCTTTTTTAAAATATCTCTAAAATCGGTACCTACAAGTCATATTTAAAGAGTATCTATGCAACTAGGTTTTTCATGTGCGTGGTAGAAAGCTCCTAAGTTCTCAATTAGATTTATAAAACTTTTCTAGTTTACGTATGCAAATATGTATATATTATTAATTTTCCCTTTGTACTGGATCATATGAGTTAAGTTTATAACCATTATATTTTTAGATGTTCTTGATGATTGATTTATAGTGAGATATCCAATAAAGATATATTTTCTTTGATATGAATTATTTTTTTAATTATATGGGATTGAATTTATTATCTCTCTCCCAACCCCATATCCAAGCTTTGTTAGCTATCCTTAAATGATTTAGAAGTAAATTGAATTTTAATTTTCAATATATAGAACAAACAAATGCTCAATTCAATTGATTTTCTTCTTTTGCTTTGTTGTCGAAAGATTCTCAAGCCCTAAATATGCTGTCTACCTCTTTTCTCCATCACTCCTCATGTGACATGCTTGCTTTCTTAATGCACTTTTTTTTTTGGGAGCGGGGAGGGGGGGGGGGGGAGAGGGGGAGAATATCTTGAATGTACATTTTGATTCTACGATTGGCCTTCGCTGAATGTTTGAAATTTTGAAAGCTTAAATGCTCTGATTATGTACCAATCGCACTAACCCAAAACCACTGCAATGATTCCTTAAGCATTGCCTCACCCACTTAACATAGAACAGTTGCTGAAGTTTAATCCCCCCCACCCTAGCACACACTGACACACTCATCTTCTACTCCTCCCATTTCACTCACACTCACCCACACTTGCACACGCTCACGTAGCATTTAGAATACAATCACACATAGGAGTGTTAAATGTTATGTGTTAAATGTGCTAAGTCTGATGAGTTGACTTAAATAATATGAGAAAATGTATGGGTTTGATTAAGAGAAATTAAGTTCAAATACATTTTGATTTGATTTGGCCTAGTCAAATTTGGCTACACGCCTACACCCAACATCGACTAGCCAGTAGTGGACTGAACCAACCTACTGATCTGATGTCTAATTGTTTTATTAGAGTATTAACAAATAATTTATATGATAGCAGTAGCCTAATTACTTGCATTTGACTATGTTAGCTGATAGCAATAGGGTTAGTTTTGATCATGTAATGGCTTCTTAGTTTTTTCTATTGAGCTTTTATGCCGTTGTTTATTAAAAAAAAATCATTTATATGATATGTGAAGGATTTTACTCTTATTATCTCTAACGTATTTATATTCCAAAAATTCTTTTTATTTGATGTTTAATTATTAGGCTTTAAACAATGGAAAAAATAATAAAACATAAAAATAAAAATTTTAAGTGTTGTAAACTCAAATTAAATAAATGAATAAATAAAAATTGAGCCAACAGATTGGTTGGGCTAACAATTTATCAGCTCACAACAATTTGGACGCGGAGCAAACTGGCCTACATGGAAAAGGCAAGAGAGCAGACTCATGGTTTGTTTCGATTACGAAAAATTGCTGATTGTTCTAGTGCTTGACTAAGAAAATATTCGCAGCCCCAATTCTTTTATGATTAGACTCAAATTTTTATTTGATATCTATGGGGTTTGTTTCTGGATGTTGAGGATAGTTGGTGTTTTTAGTTTAGAGGCTGACTAGTAAGCTTATAACTGGTTTTTTTTTTTTTTGGTACAGAGCTTATAAATTTTAACTGGCTTAATGAGATATGTTATGGTTCTCAGGTGGTCCTTTTTAATATGGGTATTATCTGAACATTCAATGCTAAATGTCATATGTTCTCCTTCAATTTTTGTCTCAGTCCCATTGGATGAGTGGGGTACGATACTTGGGCACATTCTGTTATCATTAGTGTTATTGAAATTACTCTTTTCATGTTGGCTTGAGAATCTAAGTGATAATTTCAGAATGAAGTGTTTCATTTTAGTGCTGCCATATGTATTCCTTTGAACCTGTGTCTTTGTTTTTCTCCTTTTGGTTTCAATTTTATTTATTTTTTAGCATCCATTTAAGCCAAAGTCATGTGAGTTTGCAATTTGATGGGTTGCCATTCTCGCTCATATTCTCACAGGTCACAGGCGGTTTGAAGTAAATGAAAAAAAATGGAATTCAAAATAATCTTTAAGTAAAGTGACAAAAAAAGTTTGAATATATTCGGCGCTGTAGGAAGTGACTTTACGTTTTATATTAGTTTTAGTTAAAAAGAGACAAAAAAATAAAATAAAATTTAAAATGTTTAATAATGATAATTTATACTTTGTTATTTTGATTTTTCTTTATCATTGTTATTTTTAAATTAAAATTAACCGATACACAAATAATTTTTAAAGAAATACATAACTTTAAATATTTTGTTACACTCTGGGGATAAACTGGCATGAAAGGCAAACTAAATTTGTAAATTTTACAATTTAGTCTTTAGTCTTTGATTTTTAATGCTTTTTGATTTATAAATATTTTAATTATGTGTTATTTTTATTTTATACTTTGCTTGTAAATATTGTGATTTGATATTTGATTTTAATTATTATTTGTTTATTCATTCTCGTCATTGATATTATAGTGTAAATTTATCTAATTTTTTTAGTACAATGAAAGGGAAGAAATTTAATGGATAAATTAAATAAATTTACGTTATTATAATTCGTACAACTAAATTAAGTATGAGGATATACAAGGATGTAGTGAAATTCAGTTTTCACCATTCCATTCGTATAAATAAACTCGTGAACCTAACTTTGTTTTGAAAAACTAGTTTTCAAATTTTAAAGGGATTCTTTAATTTTTTTTCCTAACTAAATAAAATTAATGACAACTCTTTTAAATGTTTTTGTTTTAAATTTAGTTGCCTTGAGGGCCTTACGAATCCTTTCTAATATTTTTTCATTTAAAAAATAATTGTAAAACAGAATCTACATCATTAGTAATAAAAAATTATGCATTGCTGGGGTTAATTATTGTAACTGCCACAGAAAAAATGTAAAATATCATTACAAAATCATTGGTAATGGGTGTGGGTGTCATGAATAATGAATTAAAATTTCTTAATAATGTATTTATTAAATTTTTTGTATATAAAAATTACAATATTTCTTCCAGTTATTAATAATTAAAATTGATTTGATTTGATCTAATATTACTTAATTTAAAACAATTTTTAAGTTTAAAATCCATTATAAAAATAAGATTTCAATTAATTTTCAAATCAAATTGAATACCCTAAAAATAATAAAATTCATTATGTTTAAGTAGTTTACTTTGTTTTCTTTACTTAGAAAATGCAAATGAGTAAATTAATAATAAGGATAATATCATTAATTTAAAAAATTGAAACTAAAGTGAAATTAAACCCACTCAAATCTAATCAAAGTTAATTAAGTGAATTTTTAAATATATGCAATTTAAATTAAAAGGATTTCAAAATCAAATTAATTCATATTTTATAAACTTTTCAAAGAAAATTTTAATTATAAATCAAAATAATTCTTAAATTTCCTAAAATTCATTATAAAAATAATATTTCAATTAATTTTCAAATCAAGTTCTATATGTTTAGAATACCCTAAAAATAATAAGATTCATTTTGTTTAAGTAATTTACTTTATTGTCTTTACTTAGAATATGTAAATGAGTTAACTAATAAGGACAAATTATCAATTTGAATAAAAAAATAAATAAAATTAAATCTTTTCAAATCTAATCAAAGTTAAGTAAATTTTTAGATATGTACAATTTAAATTAAAATGATTTCAAGATCAAATTAATTCCTATATATTTTATAAACTTTCCATGGAAATTTAAACTATGAATCAAAATAATTCCTAAAATTCATTATAATGAGAAAATTTGAATTAATTTTGAAATTAAATAAAATTCTATATTTAGAATATCCTATAAATGATTAATAAGATTCATTTTGTTTAAATAACTTACTTTATTGTCTAAATATGCAAATGAGTAAACTAATAAGGAAAAATAAATGATTTAAATAACAATAAATAAAATGAATTTAAATCGAATCAAATATAGTCAAAGTTAATTAAGTGGATTTTAAATATATATATATATATATAATTTAAATTAAAAGGATTTCAAAATCAAATCAATTCCTATTTTATAAACTTTCCAAAGAAAATTTTAATTATAGATAAAAACAATCCCCAAAATTCTTTAAATTGAATATAAAAATAAGATTTCAATTAATCTTCAAATCAAGTTCTATATATTTATAATACCATAAAAATAATAAGATTCATTTTGTTTAAGTAATTTACTTTATTGTCTTTACTTAGAATATGTAAATGGGTAAACTAATAAGGATAAAAATATCAATTTGAATAATTAAAAATAAAATAAAATAAAATCAACTCAAGTCTAATCAAAGTTAAATGCACTTTTAAATATATACAATTTAAATTAGAAGAATTTCAAAATCAAATCAAATCCTATTTTATAAACTTTCTAAAGAAATTTAAATTATGAATAAAAAGATTCCTAAAATTCATTATAATGATAAGATTTCAATTAATTTTCAAATTAAATTAAATTCTATATTTTGAATAGCCTATAAATAACAAGATACATTTTGCTTAAGTAATTTACTTTATTATTTTTACTTAAAATATGTAAACGAGTTAACTAATAAAGACAAAATTATTAATTTGAATAATTAAAACTAAAATAATTTAAATCCACTCATATCTAATCAAATTTAAGTGGATTTCTAAGTATATACAATTTAAATCAAAAAAATTTCGATATTAAATCAATTTCTATTTTATAAACTTTCGAAAGAAAATTTTAATTATAAATCAAAAAATAATTGCTAAAATTTGTTGTTGGAAACACACTTTAGTATGTGGGTGCTATGAAAAGTAAATTGTAACAAGTTATTTACCTCGCACGTAATTCAAAACAATTTATTATAAATTTTACTGTGACAGACTTAAATTATGATTTTTTTTTTTACGAAGTTATGAAGTTAACAAGATGATAATATATTAAAGCTCTTAACTTTGGATAAAATATCTTTTTAGAAAATCTTTTTAATATTAAATTATTATTATTATTATTATGTTAAATTGGACATATAAACTTTTTATTATTATTATTGTGTCGTATAAAAGACTATGTCATACTACTACCCGAAAAAAGAAAAAAAGACTGTCCAAATTGATGTACAGAACAGGGGCGGAGGCAGGATTTGAATTTTAGGGGCTGAGACTAAAGATTAAAAATATATTTTTAAATATTTAAATTAAAAAAAATTAACTATCCTATAATATAAACATAAAAATAAATTCAATTCAATTCATAATCCACATATTTTGAATTAAAAATATTTATAATAAATACAATTGAATATAAGACAATCTTAAATATATATTTTCAATTTTTAAGTTGTGTTCAATATTGTTTCATAAAATAAAAATCATCTATTATTGTATTTGTGATGAATTTTTAGCAATTTTTTTCAATCTAATCAATCATATAATCTGTGAAAAATCATCTTCTATCTTATTCTGTAATCTTATTTTAATAATTTTTATAATTAAAAAGACACTTTTAATAATTATTATTGATATAAAAAAGTCAAAATAAATTGAAATAATTTATCAATCAAAGAATAAATATTCATTTTTTTACTAGAGAGATTAACAAAAAAAAATCATGTATATATAAAAAAAAATTCCATTATTCAGAGCTGGGGGGGCCGTGGCTCATACACGTCCCCCTGTTTCCGCCCCTGGTACAGAAATTTATGTAAATACATATATTTATTGATGAGCAAAAACCCAAAGGGTATAATATCTAAATTCTTGCAGAGAATCTGTGTAATTTCATATATGTTAATGGGTGAGACTCAAAATGTATTACGTTTAAGTTCATGCACAAGAATTTTGTAAATTTATGTATCTATTGATGTGAAAAGACTCAAAGGTTATCATGTCTAATACATGTATTTATTAATGGGTGAACACTAAAAGGTATCACATCTAAGTTCATGCATGAGTAAGAGTGCGAAACTTCTACATGACAAGTTAAGCTTTGAGCTACCAAATGAGTTTGTTCAAACTCTTTTTTATTTTTTTTTAGAGGTCTATGAAAGAAAAAGTTTGTTTAAAAGAGTTTTTCTTGTCAATTAATGTTATTTATGTTGAAAAAGTTTATCACAAACTCTTAAACATTTTATTACAACCATAATTTTTTTTATTAATTTATGTTTCACTTTTTCTATCACTTCTATGTTTATTATAGGACTTTGTGAGAAATCTGTTAGGTGTATTTATGTGCGAACAATACCATTTTTTAGTCAAATGGATGGAGTCTATGCCACGTCAATTTAAATAATTTAAAATAAAATAAAATAATTAATTATAATTCACTATTAGTATAAAAAATTATATATTATTAATCAATAATATTAATATATCATTTAATAAATTTAATATTTTATGTAATTATTTTATAATAAAAAATCAAATAAAATATTAATATAAAATTAACACTGCACCAAAATTAATCTTGTAAAATAAACTTAACTTTAACTCTTTAAATTAATAATCTTCTTTTAGGCTACGCGGACTTAACTTTTTGTTGGGCATATAAAAACAGATACCACAAAAAAAGAAAACAAGTCCAACTTAAAATTTTTTCAAGTCAATTGAATCAATCCTTTAAATCAGATCAATTTTGATACATACTTCCAAATCAAATGATCATGAGCTACATATTATTATCTCATCACCTATTGCTGATTTTACAACTTAATAAATATGCATCAACCACATCAACCAATGAGAATCTATCACATGTAAAATTATTGCCATTGTTGCTTTTACCATGCTTGTATTGAAAAATATTAAGAGAGATGACTAACCAACTATTATTGCAATAAAAAGTGGTTCAACGGTTGTGAGATTCTATCCTGAATTTCAATATTTGGTATTAGCTACAAATAGTATTAACATATGCAATTCTCAATATTGGTTTTAACTAGAAAATCTTTTGACTTTTGTTATACAAATTTTGACTACATGAATAATACGTTACAAAAGAACTTTCTCAAGCAAGTCTGTTTAATTATTAGAAAAATCCAAAAGGACATATCTTGACGACTATATTTTTTTAATCTATGATGAAAAAAGTGAATTTTATTTTTGCACTAAAAAGAATAAATATTTAGATAATAATTTGTAAAAAATAAAATAAAAAATCAGTACAAAAGAATAAAATTAACCTACCATATTAATGTAGTGAAATAAAACTCAAGCCAATTGATTTTTTTTAATCATTTATAAATTTGTTGAGGAGCAAACTATATGAATATAGATGTAATAGAAAAGCAGCGACATGAAAGGAAAAAATTATATAACATAAGAATCAACCATTCAAACTAAAACATCCAAAACTATTTGGCCAATAACATCTACCACCTCAATAGCCACATTCTCAACTGTGGCACAAGATATCAGCCAAGACTGTATACCATGTCGATAGCTAAAACATTAACAACTCACATTTCACATAATTGATGAAATTAGCCCAAGTAATTAAGGTCCCATTTAGTATGAATGATAGGATAAGAGATGATAGTATTAAGTCTGATAGTATAAAACATGATAATATAAGACTTGATAGTATAAAGTCTAATACATAATGGTTTGAAATATTAGAGTATTTAAAATGTCTTTATAACAACTTATACATCAAAATTCAATCAAGCCTAACTAATCTTATCTCTCAATATTTGATTAAGTTATTTATTATTTTAATGTATAAGAGGAATTTGATGAATAAACTTATACAATATAGTATTTACACCAAACATCTGATAAAATCATAATGTATTATATTAACTTATCTTATCAGGTCTAATACAACGTGCAAAACAGGTTCTAAGGAGATGTGCTCTTTATTTTTACTATTTAGGCTTGTATATTGGATCGGCATCTAAGGTAATTAATTCCCTTAAATATATTAGGTGGATGGAGGGGGTGTGCCCTTAAAATTACTTGAAGAGTGACTTAGTCTCGATTAATAAAATGATAATAATAATATGAAGATACTCTTATTAAAAAAATACGAATCAAGCAAATGGTATAAACCATTGTGCACATTATTTATTTATTTATTTTTTTCCTCAACTAAAACGATCACATGCCGAGCACATGGAATGAACCATCACGCACATTTTATTCATTTTATAAATTTCTCATATACCGGCTACATGATATTAACCATCGCGTATATTATTTCTTTCCTTTCTTTTATAAAATTCTCCAACAAGCTAATTTACCCAAAGTCTTCAATTCATCTCCCTTTTCCTCAACCTAGACATAATCTATGTTGGTTCACATCTATATAAAACGTAGGTTTACGGGATTTCTCAAGCAAGTTATCAAATCTCCACCCAAAACACAAAATAATAATTTGTGACCTTTAGAAAAGTAATCGAGTCATTTAAAATGGCCAACAATGGAGATGAAGGCGAAGATGATGATGGAGATATTCTTATGAAAATGAACATAGATTTCAGAGGTCAAATCAACGATGTACCAAAGGTATACCATCAATATTAAATTCTCAATTAGATTTATAAAACTTTTGTAGTTTATGTGTGTAAACATATGTATATATTAGTTTTTCTTTAGCATTGGATCATTGGTTGTTGAAATTTGATGTTTTCCACACAACAAAAATATTCAAATATATAAACATAATCTACTTTCACATGAAGAAGCTGAAAAAGATAAAAAAAAGAAGGCATACCAAAAAGGATGTGAGCGAGGAACTGATCTCCAGCTAAAATTTTGATATGAAACTACAACTAATTGAACTTTACTTTAGTAAAAATGAAGCCTAAAAGCTGATTCGATTCTCACTTTGAAATCCAATGTTATATATTATGGGAGACAAGACCGGTAAAACATCAAATATGAACACGCATATTCAAATAATGAATTAAGAGGTCGAATTCAAGCAATATTCTGCATAAACTCTTGAAATGCGTTGTTTACTTTTTTAGCGGAGAAGTAGTTCACAAGCAATTTTGCATTATTTACTTTTCTAGAGGAGAAGTAGCTCATAAGCAATTTTCTGGTTGTAGCATCTGCTGAAAAACCTTTGTATTTCATTATCTGAAGGTATTTTGTTGACCTTGAAATATCAGATCTTAGCAGTAATCCTTGCACGAAGACATTATAAGTGCACATATTAGGCGGGCAGCATTCTCTTCCATATTCATCAATAAGTCTTCAGCATCATCCAATAGTCCTTCTTTACATAGACCTTTAATCATTATATATGCTATAAGCATAAATATTAATTTGCAACCCTTTTGCAGACAAGAAAAGAGTTTTCGTGCATCATTCAGTTTTTCAGCACTACACATTCCATTGAGCACGATACTGTAAATTACAATATTAAGATCCAAATTAATCTCCTCCATTTCACTTGAACAATGATATTGCCTCAGAATAACAACGGCACTTGAATAGGCCATCCAATATAATGGCACAGGTTTGGAGATTGGGAATTTGGCCATATTTGTGCATTGTAAAAAACAATTCTTTTGGATGGCGGTGAAGCACGGTGCCGGCAATGCTATTTCAGGGCGGCGACGCTCAATCTAGTATGTTGCCATCGGACATGGTCACTAGGGTGGCGGCGAAGCACGACGCCACGAGCTCAGGTGTCAGCCCCTTCCCCAACCTGGTGTCGACGCGAAACAACCACCCCAGAACCCTTGTTCTCCAGCACCAATTATCCGTGTCGCAATCGCAGGCGCCTGAACTAGAACCATATTGAACCTGAAATTGAGGGCGCGTTATAGGAACGGTGAGCGGTCGATCAGAATCACGACAACTGCTGGAGTAATCGAAGATCATACCAAACCACATTATAGTGCCGCCACTGCTATCACTGTTATTCGTATTAATATTGTTATTTGCACCCCCAGAAGATGATGATGACGACGAAGAATTAGCATTCACTGATGATTCCATCTTGTTCCCCAAGAAAATTTAAAACCCTAATCCCCTTTTCACTTCACCTACCCTATTTGAATATGATGTTTTCCCTTGAATTTGACGTTGTTTTCTTTTTTTATAATATATAATTTTATTTTTTAATTCCACTGATGTTTTATTCAGAGAAGTCATATATTAGAGTGGAAGGTATAGTGGACAAATCAACTTTGCTATTAACGTGGTACGCATTCGTTTGTCTCAGGAGAGGTTTGCATAAGGGTGCAAAATGGAAGGGTATTGGTGTAATTACGCCGAACCTCAGGTGGTCAATCTAATTTCTACTAAAAAAATTAAATTTCAATGTTCAATTTAACAAAGGAAACAAGTGTTTAATTCATGTAAAAAAAACAAGTGTTTAATTCAGGCAATCTACTCTTTAACCTTGTAACTATGTTTAACTCTTTAACCTTGTAACTATGTTTAAATAAAATTTTTATTAATAGAAATTTTCACAAATATATATAATATAGAATCTAATTTTGATCAATCGAATATTAATAATATCAAACATTTCATACTATCAGTGAATTATAGTGTACCAATTATTTGAAAAATTGTTAATTGGTTATTTTTTAAATAAATATATTGATTTCTGTAATTTCAAACACACACACACATTCCTTTTAGAATCTGATATTGTTTTTTTTTATTTTAATAATTTGTCAACACTAATCGGAAAATAATAAGTAATGTTTGGCTTATAAAATCGAAAATATCAACTTATTGGTAATGATCGATTTCTGTCTGTAATGCACCCCATATCGGAAAGGCACATAACGTACTTTCTTAGCCACTAGATTAACCTCTTGGATTTTATGGCACACACTAGTATTTGAATCTACTTCTTACAAACTTCTCAAGTCATTAATTTACCAGTGTTAATCCTCTCTTAAATCTCAATGACTTGCTTGACTGCTTGCATGTGACAGAGTTTCAAGAAATTTTTTATTATGATTATGTAAGTCTGTAAATCTCTCTTGTTTGTCCTTTGGACTTAGCCCAAGTGATTCAATTTAATCTATAATTTCATCCAAATTGGGAGGAAGATAACTTTGACCACCGTGCAGCTTCTATTGTGATAAAAACTCAAGTGAGAAGTCAATATGTGCCTCTTCCTTAAAGTGAGTGTAGGTTCAAGTTGTGTTTAGAAAAACTTTCAAATTTAAGAAAAAGAAAAATCTCTATTATCTCATGCATTTCATACTTGACTAACATATATACCTTTTACAAATTCTCTTTCCTTTAATCCATTATGACTTAAAAAATTTACAGTCTTCTTTTTTTGGTTTTCAGTTTTCGTGGATGAGGCAGTGATAACTCAGAACAAACAAAAGAAAAGAAGTTTGTCTGAGAAAAGAGAAGAGTCCCAAGGTTGGCCCACATCATCCATTCCTTATTTGAGAAGCATTCTGATCTTAATTGATTGGAAACAAAGAAGGATCATGTTTTAGCTGAAGAGATCCTGGCTGTGTGCAGCACCTTACTTCTTTTGGACAATAGCAAAAAGATGAAAATGGTTGCTGAAATAGAAGGCTCAGATTTCACTCTTCATGATCAAAATGGTGCAGCACAAAGACAACCTCTTGAGATGCTGGAAGTGTCACCCAATGAACTGAGCTTTAACTCAGGACTTGGTATTGTCTATTGAGGAAAGTGTTGACAAGAAAAACAGAAAAGGGTGTTAATGTGAAGCTTTTGGATGGATTGAAACGTGGGATATATCTGGCTATGAAGATGGCTCTATGGTTGTCAACTGATGTTGCAGGTTGCCATTGCATCAAACTGGGTAGTAGTTACAAGAAGTTCTATGATCTGTTCTTTGGAGAGGGCCCATAAATGTGTAGAAGTTTACAAGAAACTTTCTATAGCTGTTGAGCTTGAGAGATATGTTCTGGTGCATGAACAGACAATTCTGCAACTATCTGCAGAATTTCCTGATGAAAAGATCGGAAAGTGTGCATTTGTGACTGGTCTTACACGAACTTTATTATGTTGAATATATGTTTGAATCATAGCAGGAGACCAAAATGTTACATGGTAATATGATGCAGCGTGGAAGCCAGATTTTTCTTGGTGACAGTGATGCTGTGAATGCCAAAGAGCCATTTTTAACAAATGAGTGCAAGGATTTGGGACTGGAAGAGATGTTAAGTGGACAATTGTTGTGGATATTCAGAAATTGATGAGACCATTGACGATGCTGCCAAAATTAACTGAAAAATATCACTGCTGACAAAATTGATGAGAGCAGAAGAATGGAAGAAGAAACACCTTGACTACTGAATATTACTGTAAAATCCTGTACTGGCCAGAAAGAGGTTGCTTCTTTGGCCTTGGAAAAAGAGAAGGATATTTTCAAAGTAAATTTATCTAAGACTGGTTTCCTACTCAGAGGAACTGAATATTCTCTTCATGATTATGTTTATGTAAGTCCTTATTGTTTTGAGTAAATGATAGAGCAAGGAACCTACAAGAGTTGTAGGAAGGTAGGGTTGAAAGCTTATGTTGTGTGCCAAGTGCAGGAGATCATTGTCAAAAAGGAAGCAAAACAAGCTGAAACAAAGTCCACTCAGATTAAACTTAGAAGGTTTTTCAGACCACAAGATATATCAAATAAGAAGGCATGCTGCTCTGATATTCAAGAGGTAAAAGCTACTTATCAAGTGAAAATGATAACACACACACACAGACACAGAGGTAGCCTGAGTGGTCACTTATTTTTTTAGATGGTGTTTACCCCAAGCTATTCATGCTTGATATAATTGACTATAGCGACCTCCTTTGACCTTTATGCCTGTGCCTTTTACACATAGCTTTGTGAGATTTTCTTGCTCTTCTTTGTATTTTTATGTGAGATTTTGTGTATCTTTTCTTTTGTGTAATGTGTCTGCATTTTTATATTGACTTTCGTTTAAATTTCTAGGTATATTACAGTAAAGAAACACACATAATTTCTTTGGAATCTATAGAAGGGAAATGTGAAGTGAGAAAGAAAGGTGATATTCCAACATGCAGTGCTCGGTCCTGCAGTCTTCCAACATATATTGGTATGATCTTTCCACAGTGTCACTCAAGCAGGTGATTGTTAATTTTTCCCTTCTTGTGATAATGCTTTTATTTAATCCACAAGATTTAAGTCATGAAGGCACCAAAAGTTTTGTATTTATAAGTCCACTTCGGCAGTAAAATTATATGGATATTCTAGATCTAGACAGAAAATCTTACCTCAACAAATTGTTAATGAAACTTTCACCAGGTATCTTTGTTTTTTGATTTATATCCATGATATCAGTATCACATTATAGTGTACCTCTAGGTGATGCATTAAATGATTTTCTAAGTTTAACAATGAAATTTCCTTTTCTATTTTCCTTTTTGCACAGTTGCTCTATGATATTAAGTAAGATACTCAAGGGGATATACAGAAGGTGATGCGGCAATCAGAAAGGAGAAAGGAAAGTGGAAAAGAGGGGGGAAATACTTCAGAATTTGCAAAAATAAGAGAAACTGTATTGAAATTTGTTTAACTACTTGGTCGTATTTAGAGGCTGTGGCAGCTTATCAGAGGGATTGCAGAAGTCTGGTAATCTTTAATTGCACAAGTTAACAAGAAACATAATTTTGCATCAATTATATATGAAATGCAAAAGATAATTTGCACATTGTTGCTTGGATGCTTTAGGTGTTTCATGCACCAAGTGGACTATTGATCAGTACGAAGAACAAGCTGGAGATGCTTTCAAACTGAATCATACTGAAGCTATGATATTTATCAACAATTGTAATGTTAATCTTAAGTAAATGACCACATGGAGATAAACTCTCCTTGTTCTTCCTTGGAACAGCATCAAACATAAGCACTGGCAGATTAGAAATACTGTTCCTCCTTCCTTGACTTGCATTAGGGAGATTCTGCTTTCTAATATTGTAAAATGTAATAAATCAAATGTTGTTAAAAATGCTTTTAGAGCTGCTTTTTTTTTTTTGTTATCATTTAGATGGGGTATTCAGTATGCTGGTGGGTGTTAGTCAAACGTAGGCTCTCCCCAATTTTATTTGTCCAACGCGTGACCACCGAAAGCTGCAACAGTAACGCACCGAAAGTTGCAAATTACAATTTGCAATTTGCAATTGCAGTGGAAGCCAGCCAATTCTGTGTTGGCAACCCGTGTGAAGGAAAATCATGCGGTTTCAGCTTCTATAAATAGAAGCCTCCGTAGAAGCGAAAATGTATTCCAACAAAGAGAGAAAAACTCTAGAGAGAGAAACAGAAAAGCTTAGAGAGAAAAACTTTAGTTTTTGGGTGTAATTGGAGTGTGAGTTGTGAGAAATTTTGAGTGTTTTGTAAACACCTTTTATATTTTCTTTATCAGTAAAATATTTGCAGCAGCCCGGAGACGTAGACGCAATTGGCAGAACTCCGTTATCAATTTTGTATATGTTATTATTCCGCATTTATTTCGCTTTCTACAAATCTGATGATAAGAAAATTTTGCGTAATTTCCCTACAACTGGCATCAGAGCTAGTTGGTTATTTCTGCTAATTTTGAAGTGGGTACTATTCACATGAATAGTAATTCATAAATAGTAAAATTCATGAATAGTAAATTTCATGAATAGCAATTCATGAATAGTAATTTTGTGAATAGTAAAATTGGTCAGCGTTACCAATTTATTCACGGAGGTGTTCTAAAGCACGGTGGTTCGCAGAAATTGTCAGAAATGATCCTGAGGAAGTCAGATTCGAGTGGGAGCGATGGCTGCAGACGAAGGAAAAGTGAAAATTGAAAAGTTTGATGGTGCAGACTTTGGCTTTTGGAAGATGCAGATCGAAGATTATCTGTACCAGAAAAAGCTTTATCAACCTCTCTCAGAAAGGAAGC